>CP045896.1:25916001-25957199 GCA_013387185.1 Caligus rogercresseyi | reverse complement strand
GGGCTTCCCTCAGAGGCCGTGAAACAAGAGATCCTCAATGTGCACAATGATCTACGAAGTAAAACACAGAAATCCTCCTTTCTTACACTGAAACTAATTTATATTTTTTTGATTCCTCAGGAAAGTCGCGAATGGAGAAACGGGGAGACTCCAGGACAGCTTCGAACATGAGGAAATTGGTCTGGAATGAGAGCTTGCCAGGGGTGCACAGCTTTTGGTCCAATCAGTGCCGAACTGAACATGATGAGCCAAACACATGCAAGCATAAGTTTGTGGGACAGAATATCGCCTGGAGCCCACGCTAGCGGAGAAACGGAGATCCTGACTTCAAAACTGCCATTGAGCGATGGTATGACGAAGTAAGTTTCATCAATAGATTTTATCGAATATTATCTCATTCTAATCCGATAAGACGCAGATAACATAAATTCTTTCGATTTGAGATTAAACTTTAAACAGTGAATTAAACGGAATTTGGGGTTCAAACTACTGGCACAGAGATGGATGGCCAACTATCCAATCAACTTGAGCTTCTATGATGTATGTGTTTAATATTTCCTTTATGTTCTTTTAGATCAATCTCTACCGTGGAAGCGTAGACAGCTATTACTTCAACTCTGCCACTGGCCATTTCACGCAGTGATTTGGGCAGACACATATGAGATCGGATGTGGTTTTGTGGCCTATACAGGACGAAAGACTCGGGGATCCATTCAAAAGATCTACATTTGCAACTATGGTCCTGGAGGCACAGCGTCTCATCCCCAATTTACAAGCAGGGCTACCAATGTTTCCGAGGTCCCCTGGGCTTCGGAGCCTGTGACGACTCACTTGTGGTCCTGGACCTGGAGGAGTCGCACCGACAACCACGCCTTCCCCGTCCCTGACCCCTATGAACAGGAGCCATATAAACCCGATCCCTATATCCCAGAGCAGCCAACCTACCCAGCACCACAGCCCAGTCCTCCCCAATCCAACTATAACCCCTATAACCCTTACAACCCCTACAGTCAGCCACAACAGCCTACCAACCCCCTTCATATAATAACAACCCCTACGGCTACAATAACCACCCCTATGGCTATGGTGGCGGGTATAATAGCGGAGGGTATAATAACGGCGGATATGGAAACCCGGGATATGGGAATACGGTGGATATAAGGATATGGAACAACCTATAGATTCTGCAAAAATCTTCTCAACATTTAAAAATACATTCAATATCTATTGAACCAACCTAACGAGCTTATATCAAAATATTTATAACTATTATAATTCCCATTTTGTACGATAAAAAGCATAAAAGCTTATGATCAACATACATGTTAAACAATGACAATAAATAAATTACGTATCTAGCATACCTGGTTATCTATACTGTCCTTATATTAATAGAAACACAATTGACTTGTGAAAACTAAAGCACGAATTGTGCAGTTGTGTTACGAAAAATCTATAAATTAAAAACTCATTCTAGTACTTTTTTTTACACTAATACAGACAACTATTAAAAATACTCTTGACAGTTGCGTTAAAATAAATAACATGAATGAACATTGTAGAACATATTTACTGTCAAGAGATTATAACCTTATATACATGGACGAACAGCGTTTATTATTCTTTAAAAAAATCCCGATGACGTCTTAAAATTCTCTTCAGAGCTTTCAGGTATACTCCTGAGCGAGATGGCACAAATCGTACAATATCTCCCGCCATTTCCAAGAAGCATATTCTAGTACTTTTTTTGGTAATATAACAAAAACTTATATGCAATATATAGGAAATTATTCAATATATATTATCTATTCTCTCTCTCTCTCCAGTATATATATATATATCATAAGACTCCAGTCTTTTGAGAAAAGCGATCATATATTTTAACACCAAAGTGCTCAAATTAACGCTGACACATTTCCTGAATTAATTTTGCTGTTTGAAACGATGTGCCCGTTGTTTGGAAGCAATACAAATCCTGCCATGGCTGCTTTCAATCCAGGGAAGCACTTGCTTTGTTCATCATATCGGGATAAAGTTTCGGATTAATCTTACCCCTCTGTATTGAAGATAAGCTGAGTTTCAGGAAACTGGCATTTGGAGCTTGAAAGCTGTCTTGTTCTTCACAGGCACTTGCCATACGTCCTCTGCAAAGAAGCTCCCATTGTGGGCTGTTTAAAGCGAACCAAAAGAGGAAATCTAGTACAGGTATTGGAAATGCGTGTACGATATTTGTACCAGTTTCTAAGTACTTTGACTCTTGCCAGTCTGGTCGCAGTCGCGTCAAAAGAAGCTGTCGTTTCTAAAGGTGATAGGGCTTGACCTCCTTGACTTCTTTCTCATCACCTCAAGATAAAAGTTTAATCAAGAGAATTATATACGATACTTTTATTTTTGAAAGCAAACGAAAGTTTTTCATTTCCATGTTAAAAGATTCTCATTTTATACTACTAAGTGGAATTGAGATTAACGAATAATCATTGTGATAGAGACATTAATTCTCGTCTGTTGAATTTAGTTTAAAAATTAAAGACTTGTTTCTATTTCGTCCGTCAAAATTGGGATTACAGGTTGATAATATGCATTTCGGTGGACCAGAAGTATTGATTGTAGATTTTTTCTACGGTACCGATATTTTTCTCTTGATAAAACTATCGAATACCACCACCGAATGCATTATTTCTGTACATCGGTAGTTTAGATTCAATAATTTTTAATAATAATTTGTTATTTCCAAATGATGTTTAAGGTGTCGTGGCTAAGCAACGTGAAAAACTTATTTGCTTCTTCTTCCCCAATTAACTATTTCCCACACAACGAGTCTTGACTGGACTCTCTTCTCTAGAGATGGGAGCTTTATTGTAACTGCTCTTCTATGAACACCTCTTTTTGTTTAAAATGCCTAGTATTTATGTTATTTCATTATAGTTGAAATCCTGTAATTTTTACAATCACCCTAACTTTTAGGCTCACACCAAAGTGTGATTGCTCGAAAAGAATTGAACCCACCCTCAGTTCTTCTATGTATCTTGACGCGCATGGACGTATTAATTTTTATTCTATATTTCGTCTGATTACACAGGGCACGAAAAAAAATTAAAAGTTTCTTGGGATATATCAACTTTTTGAATACCTAATGAGTCCCTACAAACTAAATTAAAAACCATTTTGCTCAATCAGGTCTAACTTTTAGAAATTTTTGTTTTTTGTTTTCGATTTT
Source organism: Caligus rogercresseyi (assembly GCA_013387185.1). NCBI lineage: Eukaryota > Metazoa > Arthropoda > Copepoda > Siphonostomatoida > Caligidae > Caligus > Caligus rogercresseyi. Next base: position 25,953,982 of record CP045896.1, on the reverse strand, counting down.
CGACTTTTAGACAAAATCACAACTTTTTGTGTTTATTGAGGTACAAAAATGGTATGGGTGTTTTTGGAAATGGCATGATCATATTAGTGGGGGCGGGGACTAGTTTTGAGTTGGAAAATCAGAGATGCCAAAAAAATTACATTTATTTTTTGTAAAATGACCAAATTTTGCATATTTTTCAGTATATATTATATATATATATATATAATTACAACTACTAAGTAAAACAAAAATGATTTTTGATTTTTTTTATTTCTTAAATACAAAAAAACATTCGAATTGAAAATGCATGGAATTAGCCGTATAAAACTTCTCTCTACAGATCTTCTCTTGTGCTGTAAATTAGGATAGTCAAGAGCTATGCTCCAGCAATAGTCAGCCATCATGTGGCTATCCCATATTCCTTGTACCTCTTCTACATGTCCCTCATGTCCTGGTGAAGCCTCTCACCCTATTCATCAAGAACTATTCCAAGATTTTCAGCAAACTTCTCCAGGGACAGAAAGGAAAATTAAGTTTGATGCTCAAATTGCATTTAGCTGCTTATAGCTCACAAGCATACTGTTTACAAGCTTCACATAATTGCTTGACTTGTTGTTTCCCAAAAAATTATCCACAACCAAGACCAGGAACTCAAGCATTATACACAATCTGGTTCATAATAAAACAAACAGATGATCTTTCATTAGCTTTCTGATCTGAGGAAAAAAAAAATTCCAGCTTCTTTTTTTACACAGTCCAGCGAAAGCATCACAAATGTATTTAAAACAGTCTCCATCTTAGTCTAGGGCTTTGACAAATTGTTTCATTAATCCTTAATGTGAAGAGGAGGGAAAAGGATCTTTGATCTGTTCCACCAGAGGCTCATTATAACATTTTCTCTCCAACAGTCATATGAGTCCTCTCTGGTCACTCCTTCCTCGCCCAGTGGTTCTCCCTTGCCCTACTATCTCAGTGACAGAGAAGTAAAGGAATTCGGTTTATTTTAGTTGGTGGCATGGGCAATGGAATGAATCCATATTTATTTCCATTATGGGGCACAACAACTTTGAGACTGTATTCAGAACTGTCAATGAAAGTCTCCACTCTTGAGGATTGTAGTTACTTATACCTAACTTATCCAGGAGATCAGGAATGCCTTACAGTAAAAAAAGTTCATCTTTTTCAAGAAGAAAGGAACAAACTCTGAATCTCTTGTTTTGTAGAAGGATATTGTTGTACCACTTTGAAGCAGATTATCTAACTTAATTTAGAGGCCAAAAGTTCTGCTAATTTTTGCACATTGAAGTCTCTCAAGGTTATTTAATACACACTGGTGAAGTGCTTTGGATGTGTTGTACCTTCAAATGTAAATCATCATGATTGTGTGAACCATCACATTGCAACTGCTCAGTCATACTCTCATCATCTGTAGCATCTGGAAGTGACTCGAACACTGGAATTGGAACATCTTCACTGTGGGGCACTGGTCTGTTAGCAGAATCCAGTTTGGATACTTTAAAATCTTTTTTTTTTCTATTTATACCTATAAGGTGTAAAGTGCAAAAATGGCAATCTGAGTGTTTTCTTGGTTCTCTCCACACCATAGGTACACAAAACTTAAGTTCTTCTTCTTGCCTTTAGAACATTCTCTAAGTTGTGTATGCAACTAACACACACAATGGGAGGGACCCAATCTTTTATCATCCTTTAGGAGACACAGTTTTAAATATTAGAAGCAATTTTGCAAAAACGGTTAAAGAGGTTTATGTTGATTTATCTTTAATGTATCATCTCAAAACCTATCTCCGCCCCCACTAACATGAGTATGTCATTTCCAAAAACATCTATACTATTATGTAGCTCTATAAACAAAGTACAAAAATCGCCAGAAATAGGTCAAATGCTTTTGGGCTTTTTGGGCCTCTCTGTAATTTTTTTCAACTTAAACTAGTATCCACCCCCACTATATGACCATACCATTCCAAAAAAACACATACCATTTTTGTAGCTCTAAAACAAAAAATTGTGATTTTGTCTAAAAGTCGAAAAGGAGGAAGTTGGATTGAATGAACATTAAGAGAAAAGTTATTTAAATTTGTGTGATATGAAAAAAGTCAATTAAAAGGTCTTGTTCTTGGATATGAGTATCTTGTTTCCGCGCTAAAAAAAAGTCTAGATTCGCCTGCACACCCCTGTATATATAAATATAGCAATCTAACTATTTTATTTTATGATATAGATTTTTACTGTATCACAATATCAAGCCAATAAATAAGTAAATAATATTAAGTAAACATTAAATATGTTGAGTGTATAGATATCCGGTAAAGTAGGCGTGCTGACGTGCCTTTTTCTTATCAGAAATTATTTAAATAATTCGTGCTAGTTTAAAGTGCTAATTAGTTAATGACCCTGTCATTATGACAGGAAAAACCCCAGATTCGGGAGACCCCCGGAGAAACCACCAAAGCCGAAAAAGCTCACGGAATGGACTTCTTCGGAGACCTCCAAACAACCTAAAAATAATGAGCTCCTTGCTCAAAAGAAAAACCCTCCCAAAAATGCTGAAAAGCATTTAAGCCTCACTTCAACACGGAATACGTCGAGTGCTCATCGAAAGATGGACGACAGCTCGAAAAATCCCGAAGAATCATTTAGTAAACAAGCAGGATAAGAAGAAGAAGACAGCAGTGAAAAACAACAATACAACTCTGTTACGGAGAAAGGAACCCAGGAATGGAATCCCTTCACAATTAAAGACCGTAAGCTGAAAGAAGAAGACAAGGTCAATAACGAGAATGGTTGGTTCCAAATTCCACTTTATGTATCAAAGGTTGGAGGTGGAAATCGAATGACCTACAAAGATATGACCTTCACAAACGCAGCCCGACTATGGACAGAAGTATTAGGATTGGAGCCAGAAGATTTGGATTCAATGTGCCTAAGACTCCCGCATCGTCCTCTCTTTACATCGGTTAGAAGAGTACAGAAAGAACAACTTATTTCAAATGTAACACTTCCCTACAACATAAAATTATTCGATAAAGACGGTAATCCTTATGATGCTAGGGTTGAATCTAGGGAACTGATGAAAGTGATGGATGTGCCAATTCCGTTCGAAATTCGAATACCAGAGGTTAGAGGCATCTTAACACCCGAAGTGGTCAAGCACTGCGTTGGACTCTTCGCCAAAGTTGAATCCTACGAAAGGCTTCATCAAAAAACCGAAGATAAATTTGCATTATACAATGCAGAAATAGTAAAGAGCTGGCCCGAGGCAGTTAAAAACAGAGTCACTTCTCATACCCACACGTCATTGTAAAAGTGATTGGCAGCCCGAAAAACATCCCTTGCTATCTCCCAATCGATCAAACGATTCGACCTCTACACTTTACTGGAAAACCAAAGCAATGTTCACAATGTTATAAGTTTGGTCATTTCGCGAATGAATGTGCCTATAAAAGAAAATCTCCATCCGAGTATAGAAGATGGCTCGCACGGCGAATGAATAGGAGAGATCAAAACGGAGAAAAAATACCCATCACAGTTAACACGGACGAGCCAAAAAAAGAAACGGCAAAAGTAAATGAAGAAATTACTCCAAGCAGTCCTGACTGCTCAGAAAAAAAACACGGAAGGAAATCAAAAGCCTGCAATAAACGAAGAAGCACCAACGTCAAGGAGCCAAGCTGAACTTGAAGCTCAAGAAATTACTCAACATAGTCCCGACTACCCAGTATGTAACAGGGAAGCTGCCAATCAAAAATCCTCAACCGAGGAACAAATATTAACGCTAAGGACCCAAGTTGAACCTGAAGATCAAGAACCAGAACCTGTCTTTTCTTTTAACGTAAACTCCCTCCAGAGTTTAAAAAGGAAATACGATTTGGCTCGATTTTAAAATATCTTACTCTACCCGATATAGTCATTTTAACAGATACAAGGTGTTCCTTGGAAGGACATTTCTCAATTCCTGATTGCTACAAAGTTTTTTCATCGTTTAACCTATCAAATTTACACCCAAAAAGGGGTGTCTCCTTGTTAATTAAATCTACTCTTAATCCAAGTATTAGTTTTAGATGTTATGATGGAAATCTTATCAAGGCTCACTGTAACTATCAAAACTCAGTTTTTGATATAATAGGCATTTATGGACCGAATAAAGATGATCCAGAATTTTTTAAAGGTAAATTATTGTCGGTAATTTCGAAGAGGCCGACTATTGTTGGTGGAGATTTTAATATAAAAATAAATCAAGGAATACGTTGCCCATCAAAGTGTACCAACGATCATCCCCATGCAACAAAAGAATTGAAATCGATTATAACTTCTTATGGTTTCACTGATGTTGGCCATCATCAAAATAATCTTTCTCACACCTTCTTTTCAAGAGACAAGAACTCCAAAAAAGTATCCTCACGCATAGACTACTTCTTAATAAAAGGATTCACTAACGACTCGATAAAAGAATATAATGTTATTGACACACACTTATCTGATCATAAAGCTTTAAGACTAAAAATTAACACTGCAACTACAGAAAGAAGGAATAAAACATTATGGACCCTCAATCCAACTCTTTTAAATGACCCAGACACCGATACACAAATAAAGAACATTATTTTAAGTTCTTTTAATAATTTGATCGAATTTAGTAATACATTTTCTATTGTAGAAAATATGTTTACTAAAATCAGAAAAATGTTGCGACACAAAGGATCTATACAAGCCACTAAAAAACGATTGGATCTCGCAAAACTAGAAGAAACTACGTCGGCAGACATGAGTACAGAAGAAAAGAAGTTCAGAGTTGATCAGTTATTTAGGGAAGCGGATCTGAATTATAGAAAAAAGCTGAGGCTTACCGAAATAAAAGATTTAACTAACTCAAGACTGCGCTGTATTCAAGAAATGAAGAGACGAAATACTAAAAAGAATTTATCTCTTTTTAAGCCAAATGGAGAAATTTCACAAGACGCGGAATATATTTGCGAGGAAATCAAACAATACTACTCCAAGTTGTATAGCTGCTTCGATTGTACACAAGAACATTGTTGTGCAAGGTGTATAGAAAATGGTCAACACTTTTGTGAAGATTGGAGATGTAAAGCTGATGATTCTGTAAAACTCAACGACAAAAACAAAGACATAATGGAGCAACATCTTACTGAAAATGAAATAGTGTATGCCATTGACAAGAACACAAAAATGAATAAATCTCCTGGACCATCGGGCTTTACTTTCGAGTTTTTCAAGAAATACTCGACGATTTTAGCTCCTATTCTTTTACGTTTTTACGAAGAAGTTCTTGCCGTTGGATATTTTCCCGATTTTGCATCAACCGGAAGAATAGTTCTCATTCCTAAATCAAATAAAGATCCTAGACTTTAAAAAAATTTAAGACCTTTAACTATGCAAAATTCAATTTTTAAAATTTTTACATATGTTTTAGCCAATAGATTAAAAATCAGTTTGAAATCAATTTTACATCATGGCCAATATGGTTTTATTAAAGATAAGTTAATGGATAGTATACCTTTCACCTTACAGACGTTTTTAGAATCAAAGCAAGATGTATCACTTATGACAGTGGACTTCTCTAAAGCCTTTGATACTTTATCACATAAATTTATCATTCAAACATTATATAAGAAAGGTTTTGGCGATTTCATCATTAGAATGGTCGGTGCTACAATTGCCAAATCCAGAACAATTGTTCAGTATGGAACCGCAAGCGCTAGTTTTAACAATAGAAGAGGTGTTAGACAAGGAGATCCGTGTTCTTCTATACTTTTTATACTTTGTCTGGATTGTTTAATCGAGAGGATTCAATTGGATAAAAACATTGTTGGTTTTTCAGCTATACCTTTTCATACAAAATGTCTTTGTTATGCAGATGATATGACGATGATCTTTACTGGAAATCCATTACAAACATTGAAATCATTTAAGCAAACCCTAAAGATTCTTAAAGTGTTCTCCATCTCATCTGGTCTTTGTGTAAACGCCGACAAAACTGAAATAATAAGTGGATATGGTGGCTTAATTGAAAAAGGATGGCCAGTTTTTAAAATTTCTGGAGATATGAATATTTTAGGATCTTGGATTGGAAACAATTCTACGGCTATGAATCTTCAAGACATAAAGGGTAAAGTTTCGAATGTGTGTGGCTTCTTCTCTAGACTCAGGCTTAATGTATGGGAGAAAATACAAGTTTGGAACAATTATATCGTCTCAAAAGTAATCCATCTTTTAAGAGTTACACCTTACGATGAAGAAACGTCCCGCATGATTAAGTATATGCAATTGACATTCCTCAATTTAGATAAAAAGAAAAACATATCGATGAAAAGACTTCACAATCCTCTACGATACGGTGGTCTATCTGTTGTAGATTTTGAAAATTTATGGAAATCTTTAAATACGTACTGGGTTCGAAATATGTGGACAGAGAAGGAACCACTGAGTCATTATCTCTCACAAATTTCTGGAGGAAAATATACGGAGAGGGCATATTTCGGACTGAGGGAGGTGCTGCAAAGATTATCGGAGTTTTCTGGACGATTGGAGAAGATCATAAAAGGAGCCACCAGCACAATTAAATCGTATGAAAAGAGCCTTAGATGGGAGCTTCCTACAAGAGGCTCCATAAATTTCAAAGGAATAAATACAGTCGGACTTGACTTTGCTGCAGAAACGGCAGATTCCCCCTTGCTTCTAAATAAAATGGCTTTCAAGCAATTCCAGTCTATTTTTGGCTTGTACGAGTCTGTAGACAGACCTGCAGTACCAATCAGATTGCGTCTGGCTGAAACCTCTTCCTCCCAACTGCGGAAAATTTGTTTGAAGCCTACAATGGAACCTTTCATTAATTATTTAAGAAGACGTTGTATAAATGTTCCAGTGGCTAAAGCTATAGGTGTGATAAAAAGTGATATGCTGTCGTCATCAGAAAAGTGGTTTAAATACCGTGTTCTCTCTGGTACACTCGAAGTGCGAGACAAATTTTTTACGCAAGATCATAGTAAATGTTCTTTTTGCCGTACGGAGAGTGAGTCCAGTGACCACTTTTTATATGACTGCACATATCTTGGTCCTTTATATAAATCTGTTTCTGATCTTTTAATCGACAATTTAAGTTTTTATCAACCTAAGAGAAGTGACTTTATAGCCTTTTATGTTGGACTCGATGAACGTTTTATAAATTCTATAATTACAAAAACACAGCATGTATTATATGCAAGGAGAAGTGCATCATGCACCGATATTTCGGGGATTTTATCAATGGTTAAACTCCACATTAAAGTTTTAAAGGATACATGTCGTAAGAAATGATGTTTTTACCCAAATGTTCTTTCGAGTTTTTTTTTATTAATATGTCTATTGTTTGTTGTTTTGTTTGAAATATAAAATTATGCCTGTTGGCCAAGAAAAAAAAAAAAAGATCAAGAACCAGATGCCTCAGTGACGGAAAAGAACAGTGGAGAAGAAGAAGAAGAAGGAACAACAACTGATGCAAGTGAAGGACCGAATCCAGCTGAAGGAGATACAAAAGTGATCCCCAAGTTCCGCTCAAAGAAGAAAAGAAAAGACAGACTTTCGTCCGGCGGAGGAATGAGCGGTGATCACAAGAAACCAAGAGAGCAAGAAGAAGGTAATGCCACTTAATATTATTCAAATGAATGCGAATGGGCTATCTTCAAACAAGAAAAAGGGGAAGCTCATCAAATACCTGAATATGATCAATTATCCAGACATAGTTTCCATATCAGATACACGACTTAAAACCTCGAAAAACTTATCCTTTCTTAGCCCTACATATAAAGTGATAACATCAAATGCAAAAGTAAATGATCAAGGATATCCATCAAGAGGAGTGGCCATTCTTGTCCGTCCCAATTTTGAAATTAAAAAAATGTTTTCGGACAAAGAGGGGAACATGCTTTTAACGCGGATACAAAATAGCGATATAGATTTTTATTTTTTAAGTGTATATATTCCTTCAGGCGACAAAAAGATTTTAAACATAAATTTTAGAACCTTTAACATTGATCCTGAATGCGACAACGTAATTGTTGCGGGCGACTTCAATGTGGCAGAACAAAAAAATAGAGACTACACCTCTTCCTCTGGCTTTACCAATACATCGGAACTTGTAAAATGGAAGGAACATAATTGCATGAATGACATGGCGGAAATATTAAAAAAATTCCAGCCCACATATATTAGAAAGTATAACAACTACGTATGTATGAGTAGAATCGACCAAATATATATATCAAACTCCCTGCTATGTCATAAGGTTCAGCTTACGAGAATAACGTCCAACGGGTTGTCGGACCATTTCTTCCTTCGGGCTGCTCTTAAGAAAGACAGTGTCCTTAAAAGAAGATCCAAATGGAAATTAAACAATAGCCTATTAGGGAAGGAATGTGTCTTAGAACACCTAAAAGAAGGAATTAAAAAGGCCAAAGAAGACGTAAATGCAGGTTGGACGGTAAGAGAGTCCTTAGATCAATTCAATAGATCCGCAAAAAACATTTTGAAATCAGCTGGCCAAAAAGAAGCTCGTGAGAGGATATGTAGGGAAAAATACATACGCTCACGCATGCAACAAGCAGAAGACACTGGTCTTCAGGTAGAGCTAGAAGAAATCATGGAATACAAAATGCATGGAGCGAGAGTCCGTTCAAGGATTCTTAATCATAATATAAAATCAAAAAAATTGAATCTTCTGAAGTATTTTGAGAAAAAACATGGAGGAAGAATAACGGATGAAATTCAAGTAGGCAATCAAAAAGCTACATCAACAAGAAAAACCATAGACAACATTCAGCAATATTATCAAAACCTCTACCAATCAAAAAGACCTTTACTTTTAAATGAATTAGAATCGGAAGAGTGTCTTTCAAAAGAAGAAAAAAATAATTTAATCAGAGTTTTTACGAAAGCCGAGGTGGAAAACTATATAAAGAAGAAGCTAAAGTACAATAAGGCTCCAGGACCCTCTGGATTAACAAATGAGTTTTATAAAGACTTACCCGAAATAGCAGAACCCCTGGCAGACCTTTTTAATGAATATTTTTATGGAAAAGGACCTAATAAAAAAGCAAAAAAGGGTATAATAACTCTTTTCCCCAAAATAAATAAAGACCCGCAAGACATCAAAAATTGGAGACCAATAACTTTATTGGACACAGAATATAAAATTTACAGTGGGTGCTTAACAGAAAGATTAAAGCCTATCTTGGAGAACGTCCTCCCTGTAACGCAATTTGGTTTTAGAAAAGGTAGACAATCCGAAGACGTAGTCATGTCTCTTCAATCACTAATTGAGGATGCAAAAGAAAAAATAATAGCTTCGCTCTCCTTTTCATCGACTTTAAAAAGGCGTTCGACTCCTTAGAGCATTCCTTTCTATTACATCAAATGCAAAATATGGGGTTCCCAAGAGTCTTCGTTAGAGCCGTCCAAAACATTTTATCCGAAGCTGAGTCGGCAATAGATATTCCAGGAGAACCTATTATAAAATTGGAACGAGGTGCTCGTCAAGGAGACCCCATAAGTCCGCTCCTCTTCTCCATTGCCGTACGTCCCCTTCAAAAACGAATGGATAAGTTCCTCCAGGGGTATAAAATAGGCGGTGAAAGGATCACGAATGTCTTTTTTGCAGACGATTGCACGGTGGTACTTGGCAAGGGCGACATCAAGCGGGAGCACGAACTCCTCAAAAAACTCCTAGAAGAATACAGAAAGCAGTCAGGGCTTGTGATTAATGAAGAAAAGACACAAATAATTACCAACAAAAACGTGCCGAAAATGTCTTTGACGCCCATTATTTAGCCTCAGAAGCAATGGTCCTCGGAAATATCGTCTCCCTTAGCGGATGGAGTTCGAAGAACCTTAAAAGAATAGACGAGAAAATATCCGTGACAATATCAGACCTGAAAAGACATAAAATGGACGTATTAGATAACATAACTTGCTGGAACATGACCATACTCCCCAAGGTCAATCATATCCTCAGGTGCACCCCATTCAACTCGGCGTTCGCCCAGGCGTGGAAGAAAAAGGGAGTAGAATTCGTGGGGACTCCCAAATATATAGGTCACAACAGACTCTTCGTCCCTAGATCCAGGGGTGGACTTGGAATGATGGACATCGAGCTTCACTGGAATATCTTGGTGTTCTCGTGGTATAAACGGGCAAAACTTGTGGATTTCCCCTGGAAGATATTTTATATAAAAGCATGTGAGGGAAAACCTCAAAACCATCCAAAAACCTCACCTTGGAGAGAACTTGCTCCGCCCGAGGAGCTGTTGAGGATCTATTGGAGAGGAATGGGAGCGGCTGGTCCGATTGACGGAAACCCCGAAGTGAGAATGCCCCTTTCAAATAAAATAAGAGAGCAGCTCCAATTAGAGAGAATCAACGATGTACTAACGTTGCGAGACACATCTCACCCAGGGGTGATCTTTCTTCAAAATGCATTGAGACGGGCCTTTAAGCCTCAAAAAAGTATTCCTCCGTTAAAAGAGGTCTTCAATGTGCGGAATCTCGTCCTGAAGGAAGACATGAGGAGAACTCATCCACCGTTCGACCTTACCCACAAGATGAAGACGCCGGAGTCGATTTACAAAAATAAACAACAATATATAATGACGTCAATCTTCGATCCTCTACTAACCTCGAAACAAGCGTATCTAAAATACAGAATCTCCTTTGGACTCTATTATGTGGGCGAGGGAGAAATATGCGAGATATGTAGTGAGAAGAAGAAGAAAACATTATCCCATATCTTCAGAGACTGCTCTCGGCTTAACAGGATTTGGGATTTGATGGACGAGGTTTTTGAGGAGGTCCTGAAAAGAAAAAGTTCCGCGGAGGAAAAATTATATGGGATGTTCCCCGAATCTTATATCCATAGAATTGCCTCCAAGTGCATTGCAAAACTTCAGACTATGATCGCCATTACAAGGTTCAAGAAGATCGACCCCCATCTGTTATGTCCCTGACGTCACGTTGGAAGACACTCTGACGTCATGTATACTCGGTCTCTCTATTTCCTTTTCCTTGTACATATTCCTCCCTTTTCCTTCTGTGTCAATAAAGGAGTCTTCTAGTCATGACCCTCTCACACGTGTCGTTCTTACTTATTAGTTCCTGCCGTGCAATCTCATTGGCGACGACTCTGGGATATTAATATACTTATTATATATTCTCTCTAAAGGTATCCCAACACAACATCTGGCTGACTAGGATGGTCAAACTCTTACCCAAACTCACTACCGCCGAGCTGCGCGCGGAGTGTCTCTCAATGGAGCTAGGTGACTCGGAAGAAGCCCTTAAAAGTCAACGGAAGCCTGAGCTCGTTGCACTTCTTCGTCATTATATCAAGTCGTGTGGGTGCGATCCTAAAACCTACGACTTCGATTCGGTCCCTACTCCTCCTCCTTCTGCCACGGACTCTCTCTCAGGAACGAATCGCTTAGGAGTGTCCCAACCTCCTCCCTTCGACATGTCTGCTCCTCGTAGAGGTCATCGATGGTCGTCTGGAACGATGAGTTCCAGACTTTTCTCTCTCTCTGTGGGGAGCTGCCCCCAGAGCAAAAGAAGGCTCTTCTCCTCCACTGCACGGGCCCAACGGTGCAACGCTGGCACAAAACCCTCTCCATCGAGACTAAAGACGATGAGGACTGCTACTCCTTCCTTCTCCGAGCCATGACTGAGGCATTCTCCCCCATAGAATCTGTTCTCTACGAACGGTTCTGCCTCACTGAAATGAAGCAAGCGGTTGGTGAGCCCATTGACGACTTCCTTACTCGCCTTCGGGGACAGGCCAAATTCTGTCGGCTCACTTGCACTTCCTGCCAGGCTCCTTATGAGGATGATGTGGTTTTGGGAACCATCATCAAGAACACCTCTAATCGTCAACTTCGTCGGTCTGCATTTGAGCGAAAGGCCATTAAACTGAATGAAGTCGTCCAACTGGGACGAGCACTGGAGTCCGCGGAAGCTCACTCTCGCGAGATGGTGGCGGAACATACTGCGATGGCGTCGGAATATAAAGGTCTGAAAGGTTCATGGCGAGCCAAAAAGAACGCCCCGCAGAAGTTTCATGCTCTTAAGCCGCCTCCTTCTTCTCCCTTGAAGAAGCTATGTAAATTCTGCGCGACTCCTCACATCCTCAAGAGGAGATTCTGTCCTGCTGTAGGCAAATATGCTCCAAATGTTCTCAATTGGACCACTTCGCGTCCTGTTGTACGAATGGAGTCTCCAACGCTATTGCCTGCAACTCCTCACTCTCCCCTCTCATTGCTCCCTCCAAAAGAGCATTCGTCTCCCTCTTAGTGGAAGGAAAACAGGTTCCATTCCTACTCGACCTGGGTTCAAACGTGAACATCCTCCCTAAGACTCTCTGTCCTAACTCCCGGATTCGTGGACCTGAAGGACACATTATGACTTTCGGTGGCGGCAAGGTCAAATCTAATGGGGTCATCTCTCTCCCCGTCTCTCTGAAAAGATGCCGCAAAGTCTTAGAATTCGTGGTCACGGATGTGAATCAACCAATCTTAGGTTCAAGTTCTTACCTCGACTTAGGTCTGATCTCTCTTCGGCCTCCGAGTTATCTCTCTAACTCCACCTCTTGGCCAGAAGAGGACCTCGTTCCAAAAAAAAAAAACTCTCTTCGAAAGAACTTCTCTCCTCCTACCGCGATACTCCACTCTCCTACCGCAAAACTCCACTCTCCTACCGCGACACGCTACTCTCCTTCTACCGCGCTACTCTCTCTCCTCAGGTAGAACTCCTGCGGAACTAAAACTCTGTCGCCCGATCCGGACCTGCCTAGATGGTCTCCTTCCTAAAAAATGCACTATTAAGTCCCTATCAAAGGATACTCCTGTCTGGTGCCGAAGCTTCCAACCCAAGGGCCCAAAGTGGGTTCCGGGCAAAATCTATGGCTCTATCGGCAATGCCCTATGAACCGTCCAGGTCGGATCGGAAGTCCGAACGAGACACATTAATCAAATTCGCCCTCGCAAATGTTGATTGGGGGGGTGATGTTATGTCCCTGACGTCACGTTGGAAGACACTCTGACGTCATGTATACTCGGTCTCTCTATTTCCTTTTTCTTGTACATATTTCCTCCCTTTTCCTTCTGTGTCAATAAAGGAGTCTTCTAGTCATGACCCTCTCACACGTGTCGTTCTTACTTATTAGTTCCTGCCGTGCAATCTCATTGGCCACGACTCTGGAATATTAATATACTTATATATATTCTCACTAAAGCTATCCAACACAACACCATCAATCTATGGCAATCGCTGCACTCAATGAATTTAAATTTTTAGACATTATTTAAAATTGTTTTATTGTTACACAACGTGGATACATATATGTGTGTGTTTTGTTATATTAATATTATCAAACTTAATTATTTTATCAATTTTATCTCATCTTACTTGTTTGATATTATTTTATATTTTAATTGATAAAAAGTCTGCTACATTTTATAATTAGTTTTAATGTACATTTTTATATGCCTGTTATTATTTTTGTGTGTATGCTCTCATGAAATAAAAGATTTATGACGTGTAAAAAAAAAAAAAAATGTTGAGTGTATCATTGTCCTATTTAAATAGTATCGTAGCAATACGTAGCTTTTATTCTGTTATTGACTTTTTTGTAATAAAAAGAATATTCCATCATCTGTTTTTAATTAAATGATGTTAAGGTAGTGATAAAACAGGATAGAGTTACGCTATGACGTTAAATTTATATCACCTATATGTCTTATTAATTATTCATATTGTAATAGGGGCGGAAGAGTCAAATACTACCGGGGTCGCGTTGGCGGAATGTTATCTTTCCGTGGATGAAAAAAGTCTGGCTCAACCTCAAGCTGAACCGGAGCCACCCTCAAACGTAACGCCAGCCCCGCTGTAACCTCTTCAAGATCCTCCGATTTGAAACTCATGACACCTCCAAAACTGGAAGTTTAATGAGGCAGTGTAGTTTCAGAGAAACAAAGATCGTCAGATATGAAATTTAATTTGGAAAGAAAAATTTCTTAATTACAGTCTATTTCACAATTAAAACAAATAATCTTGATTTACTTATTTGTAACTGTTAAACTATGTATCGTTTGTAAATAATATTATATTTACTATTGTGGAAATTATTGTTGATAAATAAAAGTATTAAAATATATGTCACACTCGTTATTCATTTTTGTTAAATATAATAGCCCCTTGTTTGATCATTTTTGTAAAATATAATAGCTACTTGTTTGATCATTTTTGTTGAATATAATAGCTACTTGTTTGATCGTTGAATTATGAATTATTTTTTATTTTATTTTTATTTATAACTTTATTTCTGAATTATGAATTATTCAAGTGAAAATGACTCATTAAGCTAAAAAATACATATAAAACTTTTAATGTATTGCTATGTTAATCAACGTATGATGGCCTTTACTTGGAAGCTACAATTTTCTCTTTCCTTTCCAGGTAGTTTCTAGTATTCCTTGATTATTTCCTATTTTATGGACATCGTGACATGATGTTTGAATTTACAAGTTACATTAACCTCCTGGTAAAGTTAATGATGATTCTTCGGTCCCATCTTCAAATGTATGTAAGGACACGGGTTTTAATCCAATTCTAAGAGTTTAAGGAAACGATTTTCCAATGGCAAATCAATCAAATTGAAAAAAACTAGTCGTCCTATGTCGTATAGTTCAACTCCAATTGGATTTTGTTTAATGAATTAACTTTGAATAGTTTCCTGCATTATTTACGTAAAACGCGATGGTAAAATATCGATACAATAGATATTTTTAGTAAAGATTTGAATAACATCTTTAAGATAGTCAAATGAGTCAGTATTATAACAAGGATAAAATTTAGGAAATTTAGGCTCATGTCCAAAAAAGGCAGGAGAGGAGTTAGAAACAAACTCATCTTTGACACATTTTATTTTATAATAACGATGGTTTTGCGTATGAAAGTTCCATATATGATTTTCCATAGGTTTTAAGAGCACCCTTCCAGTTTTGGCGCCATTTTCGATGTCGAGTGAGGGGTCGATGAGCATGCGTTTAATATATCTTAAGTATTCCTTACATCGGTGTAAACGTTTTCTACGCGGTTTATAAAAACGGCAAAATAGTGAACGACCCTTGTATGATCGTCGGCAACGTTCATAACGGCGCCGGCAGAACATAAAGTCGTCAACCCTGCGGGGCTATTTATGTAAGATATTGAATCAGGCAAAGGGTTGGGGGAGCAACGAAGGTAGACTGCGGATGTGTGATAATCTGGCTCCCTCACATATCCGAACATGCTGAAAATCATGAATTAGATCATGAATTAGCATGCATAATTTTCTCCCGCTCAAAAATATAAGAGAGTTTATTCTATCTCTCGTGCGTAGCAACGAGATGACATTTATTATTCTTTTATCCCTTCTTGCGCAGGGAGGTTTTTTGATATTATTGTATGATTTTGGTGTCTTTTTGGAGAAAACATCGTGAGCACGCATATCTACCAATCCTTCGGATTGATAATATTCATTTAATCCTATAATTTGGGTATAAATAAGGAGGTTTTCCACTTCTCTCTCTCTCATTCATCGTTCATCTTTCGTTACAAATACACTACTACTCTTTCACACCATACTGATCAATTCTTAATGTTACACTTTTGGGAAATAAAAAGAATAATTTAAGCTTGGTATTATTGATATCCTTACTCTTGAAAGATATTTTTAAGTAAGTAATATAGTCCACTTTATTTCGGGGTTTTACATAGTCCTTCGGAGGGCTAATTTTTGCATGGTACTTCTGAGGTCTAGTTATAGGAAGTAACAATGAGTGTCTTAACAAGGCCTATCGGCGTATATACACAAAAGGTATACTTGAAAATACATGCAATGAATATGAAGCTTAATGTTGGTACAACAAACAAAAGTGATGAATCAAAATTTGTCTCGGATGGTTTAGTCAACTATCGAAAAAGTTGAAAAATCTGTGGCTTTTTGCTCCAAGGATTGATAAACGGTCTCCCTTGAGCAAAATCTAAATGCAACCAGGAAACTTGACCTACATTGGTACAAATGTTTTGAAGCTTAAACCACAAGAAATTCACAACATAAATTGGGACAAACAATATGAATTTTTGATTATAACTAGTCATAAAATACCTATGGATAGAATTCTTTATGGCATTACGCTTACGGTAAAAATTTATCTCAATGATGAAAACAACAACCCTTTAAAGTGTTGAAAAATTGCCGCATACTTATTCTTGCAAGGGATGGAGAACACAATTTTGCCTTGACCTTATAATACGGATAAATTGTACAAGTAGGCAGTGCGAGGGAGGGTTTTTGAACCCCTTTTATAAAGGGAACTCTCTTTGTTTTGACAATGCGTCGGTCTCTGACAAATCGGCTCTGAAAAAATTTCCGATATTCAATGGCTCAAAATATCAACATTGGAACACAAGTTCCGATTTGATTGTTGACGTCGATGGAAACCCCCCAAAAAACATACCCTCATGGATCCCATGTGAAGATGAGATATAATCTATGGAGTTTCTTGGTCAGACAAGACAATCTGCAAAATGCTTGAGGTTTAGGCATTATGGATAAACATGTATTAAAAAACACGATCCATCAAGTTTTACCAGTCTCGAATGGTGTTCAGGTCTAAGAAAATTGAAAATAAGGAAATTTACAAAAAATGTTCATCACGATTGGACAATGGAAAAGGCCATCGAATCTATCGATGTTCAGACATCAAAAATCTCGATGAAGAGACACAAGCTGAAGTAACCGTAGACATGCCTGGGGTTTCAACCACTGAAGCAAGTGTGGGTACACCCATTGAACCACAGATTCTCATCATAAAATACCAATCACTCGAGTGGGAATATAATTGCATCATTTGAACATAATTATAATCATGATGCTATGATATCTGATTCGGCTTGCGGAAGATATCGTGGCTCATCGACTTATCGAACAAAAAATATATGTAATGATGGGGCGCATGAGGTCCCAACCCCTAACCAAAAGAAACAGGAGATATTCAAATAGTGGGCCTCTTATAAGTGCCTCTAACAATAAAGAGAAGTCCAAATATGATTCGGAATAGTTTTTTACAACATAAAATCGCCAACCACTTCCCATCCTCGATTTCTAGAGATATAGAGACCGGCATGTGTGTGTCAACGATTATTTCTTTTTTCAAATGTCAGGGGAGGTAGTGATATAAGGAATAGACATGACATCATGAAATACCTTCTGTATCTTAATCCCGATATTATATGTCTACAGGGTATAAAATAAAAGATCTCGTCGACTTGCATCGAAAATTGTAGGCTGTGTATGCCAAATATTTTCCATCATTTCTTCTTGGGCTAAGGTAGAAGAGGATTGATGACTTTTATTACAAGGCGAATAGAAAAAACCTCTTTTTATTGATGATTTTATGAATGGCGTTGAGTGGCACAAAATAATTTTAAATACCTCTGGTTGTTCTTTTCTATTGTATATTATTTATGGTTTAAATTCCCGATCGTTGATATTCTTCCAATCAATTATTGATGTGGATTATTGATAACCATTTTCCTTTATTGTTGATTGGTGATCATAACGTAGACACACATAAACCTCAGATCAATTATCCCGACTCAAGTGTCCTCAAAGATCTTATAGATAAACTATGTTTGGTGGACGACACAAAAAAATATGTTCTGAGAATGCAAAAAGATCATCAAGAATCGACTTGGCACTAATACCCCCATCACACTATATGCCTGACCCATCCTCCAACCACAAAATTATCGATATTGCACTAAAATACATTCCACTCAAGAAAGCCTTCCAAAATATTAACTAAATTATAAAATACAAAGATCAATTTACAAGATCCCTTGGCGTAAATCTGGATTAAAAGAGCCAACCTGGTAACTCTAAAAGAAGCTTGTGCATCGCTTGTCAATATTATCAAAAGACGTTTCACAAATTTGTTGCAAACCAAAAAAGAACTCTCCGAAAATTCAAAACGACATAGAGAGTACTATGAACAACTCTTCTAATTTTATTTTTTTAAAGTTACTGCTGATCTTGTAAGCAATTACAGAACTACCGACATCGCGAAGGCCGAAATGGAAAGGAAAAAGACCCAAGATACCAATTAAAATTTAAGATATAAGTTTTTCCTTTAAAAATATGGAACTCAACATCAATCATGTAAAGTATTGTTGACGATGGTAAAGTTTTTTTATGGTCATATTTTCATCAGCGGTTTTCAAAAGTTCTAGGTGGCAATATGCTTAATTTTACAAAGAGGAAATATAAACCAATGCCGAAAGTGTTAATGACTGAAAATATTGTGGAATGTATTTAGAAAGGAACTCTGAACAAGAACAATGATGGTATTTCCGGACACCTATTCAAATTCGTTTCAAATAAGGTTACTTCCTATCTATTAAGTATAGGGAGAAGTATGGCAAAACGCCCAGTGCCCTCTTAAAAGGGCGTAATATGTTTCAATCCCAAAAAAGAGGGAAGGTAATCTTTTTAACCATTGGAGGCTCATAACTATTTTAATTACATAATTTTAGCAGGTGTGTTACCAAAACCAATTGTACCTATTTTAAATAATCAAATTCAAAATTAACAGAAAGGCTTTCCTAAGAACAGAAAAATACAGATGTGTCCACAAGTATTCTTACTGCTGTCGAGTCTTTAAATAAAAGGGACTGATACGGAGCTAACTACTAGATAACTACAAAATTTATTAAAGTTTTTGATTTGATTAGGCTTCATCATTTTTCAAAGCTCATTAAAAAGCTTCTTACCAAAAAGTTTCTTAATCCCATCAATAATTATTATTTAATGCTTTTTCAGTTTTAACGTTCGATGAACTAAATAGAGCCTCATTTTACTGAAAAGGAGTAAGTTGCCCTATTGCTCCTCTTCTGATTGTATCTGCGCTACATGACCTCAGAAGAACGTTAGGAAGAAAGTACATAGGATTTGGGATGTCCTTTAATAATAGGAGAAATTTGATCGATTTATTTGCCGATGATGTTATTCTGATGATCGAAAAAAGTTCTGAAGCTCAGCTCTTCAAGAGAATTGAAATCAATTTGTTTTTCGTTATTTAATGAAAATTGACCGGCGACTTCATTAAACGTGATCTAAAAAGTTCCATATGGAACGACGTCAAGAGGATTATAGAGATGCATCACCGTTGGGTATGCTATATATATATATATATATATATATAGGAAACGACCGGGACACTTTTTTTCGCCGGGAGCCGGGCCGGGCTTTTTATATATTCGTTCCTTCGCCATTCTGAAAGTGACGATGTTTATTTAGAAGAAAAAATATCCTATCAAAAAGTGCAACACTTCTTTTTAATTTCCTAAAAAAACCGTTGTCATTTTAAAAATGATGAACGAACGAATATATTAAAGTCCCGCCCGGGACATTAAAAAAACAGCCAGGAACCGGGTCGTATATATATATATATATATATATATAACGCATAATTATATCTAAAAAGATAAAACCTGAGATGAGTTCATTAGGATTACAACTACTTATATATACGTAAATGTTTATAATATAATTGAAGACGGATTAGAGAGAATGATGAAGGGAAGAGTCTATAGTATTAAGTATATAGGCATTTGCTTGTACATATACATACACACACATATGTACATATACTCAACTTTATAAATGTGATAGAAAGCAAAGCGAATGGATCCCTTTAAACAATATACTATAATATATATATATCACCATTAAGATTCCTTCTACGTCATTAATTAGGACATAGTAGTGATAAAAGCCTTTGAATGGATTTTAATTGAATATAAAAACTCATCCAAGATTATTTTTTAATTGCTGCAGGTGCATTTTGACAGTTTCTTAAAGGATATATTTTTAAATGCCATTTTATAGCTCAGAATGGTGTTGAGATAGTTAAATATATATTATTAATTTACATAGTTTAGCTCTTTAAACAGTCTCCACCTACCCCAGAACCAGTAGGAGTCTGCCTATGAGTCATTATTTTTATGGTTATATATTTATAGTTGAATTAATCGCATGTATTTACATGATAATTATAAGTTTACCAGAGATCGTTGTCCTCCATATCAGTGTTTTATTGTAGAGATAAATTCTTAAAATAAAGATCAAAATAATAATTTGTCCTTCAGACTGATTAATCTAAACGCGTCTTGAAGGTAATATGGCGCATTGTTATTCAAGTTTAATAGCAAATGAGTTTAGATACTTTCATATTGAATCGTTTTATTTAAGAACTAGAGTTCTACCTCTATTGTTTTTTTATTTATTTAGTCCATATATTAATTGACAAACGTCTCAGTATGTGTTTTTGTTCACCCGAATCATTTGTGTTTAAAATATATATAGAACCAATGCATTCAATTTTTAAAATTTGGTTTGGTTCAAAATTGCGAAAATATAATCTTTGAATGTATATTTATTTTTGTAGACTAAAGGTAGATGATCATGTTCTATTATAAGTCAGAATAGTGTTGAAATAGTTAATTATATTGTGGATTTTTTCAGTCAAGAGCATAACCAATGTTTTTTTTTTTCACCCCTGAATAAAATATTTATTCCAATTGCTCATTAGATTCATTTCATGATTTCCCAAGAAATAAAAAAATACATGAAGCTCATAACAGAAGATTATAGGATTTGAAGTCTTAAAGCAAGTAAGGAAAGCACTTAAAATGACGACACATCACTCTAAATATCATCTGGCTAGACAATCCATCCGGCACCTCGTCATGCACAAACACATACTTAAGCAATGAATACTCAAAAAGGCATTACACACGTGACTTTTCAACATAAAAACTCGTTCTGATTAATGTATTTTAGGCTTAAAATGGGTACAACTAAATTGCGTTTTATGGTTAATATATCCACAAAGGATGGATGTAATTCTATTAAAAGATGTGTTTTTAGTAGCATTATCTGTTTTCTATATTTAATACAAAATAATAATATTTAACTAACAAGTCACAGAGATTTGTTTTAATAGAGAGTAATGGAGAAAGTATACTCTGTACAGGGAACATTAGGCCAGTAAAATTTCTTGGCAGTCATTTTCTGATTATGTAACGACCCTTGAAAAAGTTCGCATATGTTATATATTCCTCCATAAAGGTCACACAAATGTGTACAAATATAAGGATATTTCATATAAAAATATGTTATACACATAATAAATGTAATGATACACTTTTCCCTGGTGGTAAAAAAAGCTTCACTACTAGTTTCTATCTATAGGATTTATAGTTCGGCTCTTTGCTATATGTAAAGCAGCAGCTGAGGATCATAATATGTGAACATATGTGTACAGTATGAAGCATAAGGTCTTAATGTCATACAAAATTGGTCTTCCGAGAATGCTTGTAGATAATATATATACATTTATCTGTATAAATAAGCATAGACATGTACCCATATGTCGAAATGAAAATTATTTCTCACTAAAGGCTTAAGATAATTAAAAGTAACATTAAAACAGTTATTTTAAAAGTTCTTACCTTAACTATTTAGAATTGTATTTAAATATTTAAGATATTTTGTGGCTCCCTTTGAGTAGAGACTGAGGGATTCCTCAAAATATACTTTTACCATTATCGGACTTGTCGTTAAATAGATTCACACCATAAGGTGATGTTGATATACCCTCAATTCCACAAACAATTTAGTCAAAAATCACAGCCGCCAATAACATAACTACAATATAAATGGTTTTTTACATGTAACCTATATTAAGACTTTCTTAAATAGGGAAAAAATAATTTTATGCAACATTTATCCCTCCAAAAAAAAAGAATCATTGTATCAGTAAACAAAATATTCCTGTAGACCTTCATCATACTGAATGGACCATGATGTATCTTGAGTTCCTGTTGGAGCCTATCAATTCCCAACTGTGTCGAGGTTGTTATTAAAATGATGAAGGGCGTATTGGACGAAAAGTCTAGAAGTACTCTTCCTCCAAATTATAAAATATTGACTTTTCACCAGCAAAATCATTCGCCTTAGAAAGGAACAGGTAGTAATCACTTGGTGCCAGGTCCGGAATATAAGTTGGATGCATAAGAACCTCCTAACCAAGCTCCCGGAGCTTGTGGCGAGTCACTAACGATGTGTGTGGCGTGGCGTTGTCCTTATGGAACACAATTTCTCTCCTATTGACCAAAGCTGGCCGCTTCTGGGCAATTGCTTCCTTCAGACGGTCCAATTGTTGACAGTACAGGTCCGAATTAAGAGTTTGGCCGTAGGGGAGCAGCTCATAGTAGATGATTCCCTGCCAATTCCACCAAACACACAGCAAAACCTTCCTGACCGTCAATCCTGGTGTATCCACCGTTTGCTCACTGGGATTCGACCACGACCGTTTTCACTTGACGTTGTCGTAAGTGACCCACTTGTCATCACCAGTTACCATCCGCTTCAGAAATGGATCGATTTTGTTGCGATTCAGCCGTAATTCGCAGATGGAAATTTGGTCTATGAAGTTTTTTTTGTGTCATCTTGCGTGGCACCCATACAACGAGCCTCTTTTTGTATCTAGCTTTATTTAAGTGGTTCCAACTGTTTTTTTGTGCAATTTTTAGCTCCTTGGCAATCGAAACAGTGCTATATATATATATATATATATATATATATATATATACATTAGGGCTGTTCTTATTTTTCAAATGTTTGAAATGTTAGCAACATTGTGGATTTTCTGTTTTTTAGTGATAAAGAAGACGACATACAAAGTTTGAACAAAATTGGTCAACATTACGAGGTTGCACAACGAGGGCAAAGTTTTAAAAAATTAGTAAAAATATAGTTTCCGCAAATTTCTTAAAAATGGGGGACGTTACAGACTTCAATAATAATTATTAATTTAAAGGAAATCTAATTTACTATCAGACGTATTTTTGATGTTTTTTAATAAAACAAAGTTTTTAGTAAAAACAAAGAAAATGGAGTGTGTAATGTTAACATATTTCATAGCTTTTTTGTATCAATTAACTTCACTCGCCTGTAGAAGATGATTTGTTCGCTTCAGAGTAAAATAGTATTTTTAAGTTTAGTAAACCTTTGGATGATTAATCCATAAATGACCTTGGTTGCATTCTATCAATTCAGAATTCAGTACAATCTGAGTTTACATCATATGATTCAGAGCCTGTATTGACCTATAAGGAATCGATTATGAAAAAAAAAAATAATGTGTTTCTTAGATTTGCGTCAAGGTATCCTCTCAAAATTTTACTTTGTCTCTGACGCATTTATAATCCATTATATGCGTCATTTTGTACGCGAGATATGTTTTTTTAATGTACATATAACTCTGTACTTATTAAATTGACATGATTTAGTATACTAAAATATTAAACTGGTTTACCAAGCTTTCATTTGATATGTTTGGTGTTCTAAAAATCGCTATACTTAAGAGAAATAAGCAAATACATTTTTCCACGTACTCTCCCCAAAAATTGATCTTTTGATATGAGAATATACAATTACCACATGGTAACTAATGTTACTGTTACCTGGATAGAAGAGAAAGAAAAAAGAGAAGCGAGAGAAGTGAGGCAAAATACTCTCTCCCTCCTCTTTTTTTTCTCTTTCCATGCAGGTAACAGTAACAATAGTTACCAATAGGAATACAAAACGGAAAAAATGACAATGAAGACCCAAAAGTTTTTTAAAGAACTGATTTTAATATGAAAAGTCACATGCAATGATTTCACTGAATTTATTCGTGTGATTTTTTTTATGATGTTTAAATTTCCAGCCTTAAGAATACAAACGAAAAATGGCAATGAAGACCCAATGACGACTCTTTAAGGAACTTATTTTAATATGAAAAATCACATGCGATGACATCACTAAAATTATTCGTGGGATTTTTTTCATTCAGACTTTTGTCAAGTTGGAAATCCCGGGCAGCGCTGGGTAACATTCGCTAGTCTACTATAAAAAAAGAATTCCGTTCGTTCGTTCTTTTCCCTGTATCTCCCGAACGGTTCATTAGATCTTGACGAAATTTTCTGTGAATAGTTTTGAGAGCTCAGGGAGTGTTTAAGTGTGGTTGTCAACTCTGGAAAATTCGTCATCGCCATGCTTATTTTATTCCCCAAAACGTTTTTTGCCATTTTTAAAAAATTGCCAATTAGTTTTTTTCAAATTTTCTGTGGATTAGTATGAGGTAATAAGACATGTTTTTTTATGTTTCCGAAAATTCGTTTTCTACATGATTACTTAAATTTTTTTTTCTGTCCCCCCCAATTTAAACTTTGGGGAAAATAACAACATTTTTTTATTGCAACATTGTGCTAATCGAATTTTAATAATGCCTAAAGATGGAGAGTGATGTCAATACCCAGCCTTAAGGAATACAAAATGGAAAAAATGGCAATGACGATGAAATGACGACTTTTTAAGGGACTACTTTCATTAGAAAATAACAATAGCAATCTATGAAATGGCTTAAAAATAACTTCTTTTTATGATATTTAAATACCCAGCCTTAAGGAATACAAAACGAAAAAATGGCAATGAAGACCCGATGATAACTTTTTAAGAAACTGATTTTAATATGAAAAGTCACATGCGATGACATCACTTGAAATATTCGAGTAACTTCTTCTTTTTACGACGTTTAAATACTCAACCGTAAGGAATACAAAACGGAAAAAATGGCAATGAAGACTCAATGACAACTTTTTAAGGAACTGGTTTTAATATGAAAAGTCACATGCGATGATTTCACAGAAATATTTGTGTGATTTCTTCTTTGTGCAATGTTTAAATACCCAGCCGTAAGGAATACAAAACGGAAAGAATGGCAATGAAGACCCAATGACAACTGTTGAAGGAACTGATTTGAAAACGAAAATTCACATGTGATGACATCACTGAAATTATTTGTGTTATTTTTTCTTTTTACAATGTTTAAATACCCAGCCTTAAGGAATACAAAACGGAAAAAAATGGCAATGAAGACCAATGACCACTTTTTTAGGAACTTATTTTAATATGAAAATCAATTCAATGACATCACTAAAATTATTCGTGTGATTTTTTTTCATTCCAGACTATTGTCAAGTTGGAAAATCCCGGGCAGCGCCGGGTAATATTTGCTAGTATACTAATAAAAAAGAATTCCGTTCGTTCGTTCGTTTCCTGTATCTCCCGAACGGGTCATTAGATCTTGACGAAATTTTCAGTGAATAGTTTTGAGAGCTCAAGGAGTGTTTTAGTGGGGTTGCCAACTCCCTGGAAAATTCGTCATCGACATGCTTATTTTATCCGCCAAAACATTTTTGTCGATTTTTTAAAATTTGCAAGTTTGATTTTGACCAAATTCACTGTGGATCCCGAACGTCCCAATCACTGGAAAATAGAGGAGTTAATATGTTGCATCCAGCGAATTATTTATTCAGCGAGAACTAGCTCTTCAAAACTCCCATGTGGGATTGAAGGTCTTTTAGACGGAAGCTTTCCCTCCTGGAGGAGCTGAATAACGACGGAGGCAAAAAGCGAACACTAAACCCAAGACATCTCTTAAAGTTGTATTTAAAAAAAGTTAATATCTAGTAATGTTCTTGATTTACCCGAATTTTTTTTAATGTTTTATGATCATTCTCCTTTTTAATATGTTATTACTAATTAAATGTGCAAAAAAATATTTTTTAAATACGTTTAGCCATGTTACATTTTTAACGTTTACCTCAGTTTTAGTGCATACTTTTTATTTGTATGTATTTTTAAACTCTGGACTAATATAAAAAATTCACTGTGGATAAGTATGAGGTAGTAAGACGTGTTTTTGTTTTATTGAGTGTCTACCGGAAAATTCGTTTTCCCTATGATTACTTACAAATAAGTTTCTTTCTGTCTCTGTCTTCCCCCCAAATTTAGGTTTTGGGGGAAATCACAACTTTTTACAATGCTACATCGTGCTAATCAAATTTTAATAATGCCAAGAGTTGGAGATTGATGGCAATACCCAAACTTAAGGAATAAAAAACAGAAAAAAAATGACAATGACGATGCAATGACGACTTTTTAAGGAAACTACTTTTCATTAGAAAATATCATAGACACTCTATGAAATGACTTAAAATAACTTTTTTACGATGTTCAACTTCCAGCCTTAAAGAACAAAAAAAACGGAAAAAAATGGCAATGAAGACCCAAGGACAACTTTTAAGGAACTGATTTTAATATGAAAAATCACTGTAATTACATCACTAAAATTATTCGTGTGATCTTTTTTCTATTCCAAAGACTATTATCAAGTTTGAAAATCCCAGGCAGCGCCGGGTAACATCCGCTAGTATATATATATATATATATATATATATATATATAGATATATATATATATATGACATCATGTAAACCTTGTTTACATATTCTTCCTTTCTATTCACTCTAGGCCTTGTAACGTAGACCTTGGAGATTTTAAACACTAATATACGCTCGTGATTCTACTATCAAATGCCTTCCTTTGCAGCGTATCTCAGAAGTAAGCCTGAATGAATGCTGTATTTTGATTATTTGCCAAAAAGACTAATTGTTTCACCCTAAGTGCTTACATAACAATACCGAGAGATTAAATTACGATTAATGAATAATATTTTTTTAATATTTGAACGTCATATCTGACTTGCCAATAAACGTATTTTACTGAATAGGGTTTGAAACAAAGAATTAAGTTGTATTTTTATAAGTTTACACGTGTGATTAAACATCAAAAATATTTTCACAGCTCAGCTGTTGATTTCTGCAGAGCTTATTAAGTTTTATCTACCTTGTAAGGACTGTGGTATTTTATATAACTCCGTAATTCATGCTTTTGTTGAGTGCCAGGCTGTTCAAATTCTAATGCAATTTCTGAAACTAAATGTACGTGGAATGGATGGTGAAAATGCAGATAAATACATCAAGGCTTCAATATTATTTGGAGTTGGAGGTCGTGAGAATTCCTCACGACTGAAAGCAATTGACAATGCCTTCTTTCTGCCAAGGCTTTAATAGCCAAACGACTAACTATATATCATCCTCTGCAAGCTTCAGAGCTGAGGCCAATAATTCTTTCTGCTGCGGCGAGGTACGCCGCTTGGACCTCAAAATTCCTTCCGTATTTGGTGATTCGTGGACACTAGCCTCCGATGAAATCCGATACTTCCCTTCCCGGTCCCTGTTTTATAATGACGCCATAAATAAGCTTTTAAAGAAATTTAGAAACTACAAATAGACTTTTTATAATTTTCCGTGTTTTTTTTTCGTTTACTTGTGTCATTTCGGTTTTATGTGCTTTTAATTGATATATATTTTTAAGATTGTTCAGCTCGGATGCTAAAAATTTAAACTAGAATGTTTAATAATGTATTTTTTACGCATTAGCATCTTTTTATATACCTTATACTTTGTTTATTGTATATATATTATGAACTGTGAAAAAAAAAATATATATATATTGGGTATTTAATGTTTTATTACATATATCAGACTTGTTGACGTTGCAAAAAATTGTCGTTCGTTTGTCGTTCACCAAAAGTTATCGTTCGTCGTTTGTCGTTCGCCATTCTGAAAAAAATTGACGACGTTTTTTTTTAGAATGAAATTTCTGAAAAAAAGTGAT
This sequence comes from Caligus rogercresseyi, assembly GCA_013387185.1. Taxonomy (NCBI): domain Eukaryota; kingdom Metazoa; phylum Arthropoda; class Copepoda; order Siphonostomatoida; family Caligidae; genus Caligus; species Caligus rogercresseyi. The sequence continues at coordinate 25,926,267 of CP045896.1, read as the reverse complement.
GACGTTTTTTTTAAAGGAAATTTGTACTATGAAATTAAAAATCTTTGTCTTTTTTGGTGCCAAAAACGAACGACGAACGATAAAGAATTTTCCTTATCGTTCGTCAAAACTTTGTCGTTCATCGTTCGCGAACGACAACAAATGAACGATAAATCAACAATATTATATATATATTGCAGAACGTCAAAACGCCTCAATATATATAGTATTATATATATATATATATATATATATATATATATATATATATATATATATATATATATATATATATATATTAGGGTTGTTCTTATTTTTCAAATGTTTGAAATGTTAGCAACTTTGGGATTTTCTGTTTTTGGTAATAAAAGAAGACGACATACAAAGTTTGAAACAAAATCGGTCAACATTACGAGGTCGCGCAACGAGGTCAAAGTTTTAAAAATTAGTAAAAATATAGTTTTCCGCAAATTTCTTCAAAATGGTGGACGTTACAGACTTCAATAACAATTATTAATTTAAAGGAAATCTAATTTACTACCAGACGTATGTTTGATGTTTTTTAATAAAACAAAGTTTTCAGTAAAAACAAAGCAAGAAAGGGAGTGTGTATTGTTAGCTTATTTCATGGCTTTTTTGTATCAATTAACTTCACTCGCCTGTAGAAGATGACTTGTTCGCTTCAGAGTAAAATAGTACTTTTAAGTTTAGTAAAACTTTGAAAGATAAATCCAAAAATGACCTTGGTTGCATTCTATCAATTCAGAATTCAGTACAATCTGAGTTTACATCATATGATTCAGAGCCTGTATTGACCTATAAGAAATCGATTATGAAAAAATTAATAATGTGTTTCTTAGAGGTGCGTCAAGGTATCCTCTCAAAATTTTACTTTGTCTCTGACGCATTTATAATCCATTATATGCGTCATTTTGTACGCGAGATAGGCGTTTTTTAATGTACATATAACTCTCTACTTATTAAATTGACATGATTTAGTATACCAAATATTAAAGCTGGTTAACCAAGCTTTCATTTGATATGTTTGGTGTTCTAAAAATCGCTATACTTTAAGAGATATAAGCAAATACGTACTCACCCCCAAAATTGATCTTTTGATATGAGAATATACGATAACCATTTGGTAACGGCAGTTAGTGTAACCGGATAGGAAGAAAAAAAGAAGGGAGAGAAGTGAGGCAAAATATCCCTCCCTTCTCTTTCTCTTTCATCTTATTTTTCATGAGTAACTCCCTCACATGGTTGAGATTATAAATCTATGACGTTGAATATATCCATAAACTTTGTAGATGCCTCCGTTACCAATTTTATCACATGGATGGGTAATCAAAGTATCCAAGCAATGAAGTACATATATATATATATATATTATATAGATATATATATATATATATATATATATATATAATATATATATATATATCTATATATATTATATAAGTTCAGGCTATCGTAGACAACATAATTTTGCAAGAGTAATACCTCGCAAACCTTGAGTATTTTAAGTTCGGTTTCTTATCCAAACACAGGTAGTCCTTAAACTGTATATTAGAAAACGTGTATGTGTATATTGAATAATAAAATAAATTTTCGTACAACTAGATTGGACTTTTAGTCTTGTACTTCTATAAAAAGGTGCATTGGGAATGTTTTTGACACACAAAGTAATTGTAGCACCATTGAATTGAAAAATATTTTGAAGAATGTTCAATTCTAAAGATCCAAAATAGGTCTAAAAACAATTTATAAATTCATCTTATCAACGTCAATTTTATTTTTCACGTACATACTTTAGTCGGTATATTTGGATAGTATTATATCAATCCAATTGTGATGAGAAAAGGAAGAGATGGATTGGAAGCACCTGTGAATAAAATAATAAAAAGGACAATAATCTAGTCAATTAAGTCACTCTTGTATTGGCTCATGTTCAAAGTAGTTACAATCCCTTTACGCTGGGAGGCATCTGGAAGGACATTATAAGATTTTTTTTTTTTTTGAGGAACTACATGGAAAATTTTGGCATACAACTACGACAATAAGTTTTTTTATGTTTGTGTTGAACTCTATCCCGAAAAAAAATCAATTTTATGATTACTTAAACCCCATTTATATGTGAACTACGAACGAAAAATATCCGACACTTTCCTTTGATTGTGAATTGTAACTTTGAACTTTTAAAATTATTGCACAACTTAAAGAAAGATATAAGCTTGATTGTATTGTCCATATCATTCCTATTGTATTGTTGATATATATATATATACTGGGTGGAACGCAGAAATTTTACACTCTTCATCTCTAAATTAAGAAGTTTTGAAGACATATTTTTAAATTGTCCAAGGTATTAGCAAAAAACAACAACAAATGGGCGTGCCTGGGGAAAATTTCAAGTTGATCACTCAATTAGTTCACGAGAAAATGGCTTCAGAAGGAGACACCCCTGTAAAAGTCCGCGCACTTATTGATGCTGGGAAGACACCATAGAGATTTCGAGGCTGTTGGGCGTAGCCAGAATGTCCGTGCACCGCATTGGGAAGAAGGACAACATCGAGAGGAAACATGGAAGTGGTAGCAAGGCCAAAGTGGACCTACAGGTCATCAAGAAGGCATTGGAGGCGGAACCACTGGAATCAATGAGGGCTCATGCAAAGGACATGAGGATCGCACAAACAACGCTTGTGAGGTCAGTCAAAATGCTCGGGGGGAAGAGTTTGGTGTGGGGTAAGAGGCCACTGAGAGAATAAAAGCTGTCCATCTCCAACGTTGTCAAGCTCTCCTCAACAACCTGAAGAGTGCAACAACTGGCCGCGTCATCATCTTCTCCGATTAAAAGACTTGGACTGTTGATTCAGTAAGGAACCGCATGAATGACCCCTATCTCAGCTTTGGGGAAATTGATAAGTCTACTTGGACCCTGACTACCACAAAGAACCCAGGCAAGTTTAATGTCCTTGGGATTTGTGGCTCCAATGGCATTCCTGCACCACTCATTTGGTTCCCGACAGGATTCAGGCTCAAGGCAGCTGATTACATCAAGGTGCTGAAGACGAAATTCCTTCCATGGGTGACGAAGAATTTCCCTGATGCAATGTAGTCTTCCAGCAAGATGAGGCACCGACTTAACTGCCCAGAATTGGCTGAACAAGCATGTGGAGTTCTGGCCTAAGGACATGTGGCTGCCCTACAGCCCAGACGGCAACCTGCTGGATTACGCCTCTGGCCGCACGTTCAGTCCAAGGCATGTACACTCCGCCACGCAAATGTTGAGGCATGAAAGCCTCCTTTAATGAGCACGGGATCTCCATGTCCAAAGAGTACATTAAAAAGACCAGCCAGGCCTTCAGGAAGCGTCTTGAGGCCATTGTGATCGCTGACGGTGGCTACATCGATGATTGATGTAATACATATATATGCCATAAAAACTATATGACCTTTATTTTACCAATGTTCCTTAAATGGAACATTTATTTGAATCAAATTTTAATATTCAAATGACTGTTTAAAGTGAGATATTATATAAAAAACTTTTAGCATATGTAGTTTTCATTCATGTAAAACTTTATTATTTTTTCTTATTACCAAAATTTTTGAGAAAATAGTCCAAAAATGTCCGATATTTGGGTATTTTACAAAAAAATATATATTAATAAACAAGAGTTATTTATGTAACTGAATGATATGTTAATGCTGATTTTATTTATGTGAGATCAGTATGATTAAATTTGTAATATATATATAATCAAATATATCATCAGGTGCCTGAGATATTGAAGGGTAAACGCAAATGTTCCATTTGTGGAACAATGGACAGATACCGGTCTAAGTTTTTTCAATAGTGCGTCATTTACAAAGACAAAGAAGTTGTACTTTTATATGTAGATTCCTTTGTTTGCTTTTTTTCTTTTGATTGATTTATTTTAAAAAAATATGATTTTTTTTTTCTACGCATTTCTAAAAATGCATATCTAAATGCACTACTTCAGTTAGAAAATTACCATGGATAAAGCAAGTGCTTATGAAATAAAACTAAGTAAAGTGACAACTTTAGCGGAGGCTGAGGACATTATAAACTCCTCGAATCTCGTACATGGTTTGACCATCTTACCACCCAATGCAGCTGACTCTTGTAACCAAGACAGTGATTGCGAAGATGTCAATGAGGAAAACGAAGAAATCTTTGAGCCTGCTGGCGAAATTGAAGTAGAAGAATATGAATATTCCGAAATTGGCAATAATTCGGTAAGAAAACGACAAATGAAATTGCCGAAGTGGAAACACTGCTCTGAATTCGATGAAAAAATTCCTCAACAACAATTAAAACATCTAAAAAGCTCCATTCTCCAATCCAACATGAGCCCTTTGAACTATGGAAGATTTTTTTTCATCCGATATGATAAACCATGTTCGATTTCAGTCAAATTTATATGCCAATAGAGATAAAAACGACAAAAAGTTTTGTGTAACTGAAGATGAAATCTGCTAATTTTTTGGAATTATATTATTATCTGGTTATCATTCATTGCCTCAAGAAAGCAGTTATCGGTCAACCCAAGAGGATCTAGGGATCAGTCTAGTAAAAAATGCTATGAGTAAAAATACATATTATAACATCAAGAAGTACATACATTTCGCGGGCAATCAAAATCTCAAAATAGGCGACAAGATGAGCAAAATATCTCCTCTATATGAAATGATCAATCTAAATTTGACACAGCATGGAATTTTTCATGAATTTTTGAGTGTAGATGAATCGATGGTGCCTTATTAGGAAGACACAGTGCCAAAATGTTCATCAGAGGTAAGCCTATAAGATTCGGCTTTAAAGTATGGTGTCTGTGTGGCAATGATGGATATCCTTATAATCTAAAAATCTATCTAGGAAAAGAAGAAATTGTAGAAAAAAGGTCCCTTGGGCAAAAGAATAATTAACCAAATGGCGAATATCATAATCGAAAATTCGAATCCTGCAGAGCATAAGCTATATTTTGAATTTTTTTACGAACTACGAATTACTTGTGGAGCTCAAAGATAGAAAGATTTTTGCTACTGGCACAATCCGAGAAAATCGAACTTCAGGGGCAAATAAAAAACTTATCGACTCAAAGCTTCTTCAAAAAAAGGAAGAGGAAATTTTGATTTTTTTTGTGATGGAAAAGTGCTTATATCTAAATGGAATGACAGCACAATAGTGACAATAGCAAGCAACGGGGAAACCCATTTACCGATTCACAAAAGTGTCCCGAAGAATAAAAGGTGGCAAGGCGGAAGTAAATCAGCCACACTTGATTCATACTTACAATAAAGGAATGGGAGGAGTGGATTTAATGGACCGATTACTCGAAACATTCGCGGGAAAAAATGGTATTGGCCACTTTTCGTGAACCTTTTAAATATTTCAGTGGTTGCTACATGGAGATTGCATTGTCAAATTTCGGATACTACAAGCAGGATGTCTCATTTGGAATTTCGTAGATATATTACACTTTGTCTTCTAAAATCTTCAAATAAGAAAAAGCAAGAAGTTAATTTTGGATTACCTCCTGACATAAGATTCGACGAAATAAATCATACCATTGGATCAACCAAACAAGGACGATGCAAAGTTTGTCAAAAAAATGCTAAAAATTCTTGTCAAAAATGGAATGTGCGTCTTCATAGTGAAAGAGGTAAAAAATGTTTTCAACTGTATCATGAACCACAATAAAAATCGTTAAAATTTATTCATTATTTTATGTTCTATACAAATATCCTAGGAAATTAAAATAAAGAAAAATTAGTTATCCATAATTATCAGTTTATTATTTCATTAAAAATAAAAGAGGGGAAAAATAACGTGTTGGGAATCGTCCAATGTTCCTTAAATGGAACAATGCATAACTTGATATGCCAATGATTTAGGTCAACAATTTTTTCAATAAAACTCAATCTATAATTATTTTGAGAATCAAACAATAATTTCTAGGGTCGGAAAAATAAAGGTTAAAGCTTTTTCCTTAAATTATGCATATTTGCTGAAATACAAGTAGCTAAAGTTAAAACTGCATTTCTGCATTCCACCCGGTATATATATATATATATATTGCTCAGATGATTACCATCTTTCATGCAAGTTTTTAGTTGTATGATTACTGATGTTTTATTAATGGGTTATGTAAAAATCTAGCCATGTATATGTTAAAGTTACGTCCCTTCAGCAAAAAATATTCGTAATCTTCGTAAAATTAATACATTATATTTATTCAGGTTGTCATTCTTATTTTACTTGTTGAGTTATTTTATATTCGTATTATCCACCTATGGAACATTCTTTTATGTTTTTCGCTACCTTTATTTATCGATAAGTAGTCTTGAACCTAGTGAATTTCACCCAAGAGTTAACTTTTAAAAACTTTTATACAGAGTGTATGCATCTTTGGAGTTATTCAAAATATTTTCGCACAAAAAAATAAGTTTTATTACTTTTTTAAGTAATAAAAAAGTTTTTGCAACTTATGTTGCCTATACTGCAGACATAGCTTACTTGGTCTCCATTAAAAACTTGGCCGTAGTTCTTTACTTTTTAGTCATCACTATTTACATACACTTGGCATAGGCATGCATCATCACCCCTTATATAAATCATAAAAATAGGTCTGCTTCCAGCTGATATATATTTTACGTAGGTATATGCTCAATGGCCTGCACTTTTAAAGTAAATAAATAATATGCGAAAAAATGTGGGGTCGCATTCCTTATAAAAGATTTATGATAGGAAAACTATGATGTTATTAATCATGAAAATGAACGGTAATGGCCAGTAAAACATAATTACTTAAAATATTGCAAATATATATATATATATATATATATATATATATATATTGCCTTTAATTTCCTTTAAAAAATTAACTTTCTCTCCAATTGTGATATGTTTGGAATATAATTTGTCTGTTTTTGCCCAGATTCCCTATTGCGATCATAAAAATATATCCAACAACTAGAGGCATATATACACTCAGAGAGTGCAAACCTCCACCGTCACAGGGTCTTTATGAGCCTTCCGAGGCGGATTTTTCACGACTGGGGGCGGCGTAGAGGTACGAGGGAGGGTTCCCCTCGACGGAAATTCCAGAGGAAGACGCTCCCGGCACCCGATTTCACAGCACAGCGACATCTATTGGCAGAGTAGGCTAACTTGAAATATTTATTAGTATTTAGCTCATTTGGCATCTTAATTCTGCACTCAGAGATGCCAAAATTTAATCACTTGTTCCTTTTGGCATTTCCAACAACTCCACAAAGTTTCATCCGAATCCGTTCCGTACTTTTGAGTTATCCTGCTGACAAACAAACCAACCAACAAACCAACGCCAGTGAAAACTAGAGGCATGTATACACTCAGAGAGTGTGTACCTCCGCCGATCCCCACAACATTCCCATTCAAACATTCTCCCTTTCACACGCCCGATTTTCTATCTCTAATCATTGTTTCCTCTTTGTTAGCTCATTTTGCATATTAAAAAAGCACTCAGAGACGGGAAGAGGAAGAAGTTTAAGCTACGTCACTGGGTTAACATAGTCCTGAGCTGATATATGAACAATAATACGTCAATGAATATTTTTTTAGCGTTTGTTCTTTCCTACTCCCTGAATAGAGACCCCATTTCATTTAGTATTTGCTCATTTTGCATATTAAAAAAGCACTTAGTGATGCCAAAATTTAATCACTTGTTCCTTTTGGCATTTCCAACAACTCCACAAAGTTTCATTCGAATCCGTTCTGTACTTTTTGAGTTATCCTGCTGACAAACAAACCAACAAACGCCAGTGAAAACAATACCTCCTTCGGCGGAGGTAATAAAACATAATGAAGCCACATTAAGTTTACTATTTCCATTGAACATGTCTTGCATATGTCTTAATGATAGCAAGAATTTTCTTTGTATCACTTCAGGGACAAATTTATAATATAGGAGTTACTTTTAATCTTTATTGCTAAGTTTATTATTAGTATAAAAAAGGATTTGCCCTTAATTATTTTTGGTACAATGGATATATATCTCTTAAACTGCATTTTATCAGAGATGGCACTTGGATCTACGCTTACGATCCCGAAACAATCGAGTAAATATCATGGCAAAGATGAGTCGAACAAGAAAAAAAAACGTCAGAGTCGCTCAAAAACCAAGGTTATAATTACTTGTATTTTTTATCGATTATTGGGGTGGTTTGCATTATGAGTTCCTTTTGTCAGGCCAAACAGGCAATAAGGGATACATATGGAATTAGGAATATTTCAACATTATGCGTCGCTTTTGTAACGCTATCCGACAGAAGAGGCCGGAAAATACACTTGGTTTTTGCACCAGGATAATGCACTGTCACACACTGCACTCATTATTCGTGATTTTTACCAAAAACTCGACTAATATCGTTCCACATTTCCCACATTCATGTGATTTGGCCCCAAGCGAATTCTGGTTATTCAGAAAACTCATGCAGCCGCTTCGGCGACACCGTTTCGAGTCGATAGAAGGGATTCAAGCCTCTACAAAGAAAAAATAATTTTCGAAATAAATGTAATGTCATTATAAATTTGGACCCAGAAGTATATATATATATATGTGTGTGTGTGTGTGCGTATGTGTGTTTGTCATTGTTTAGACTCCGAATATCTTATTCTATTTTACTAAAAGAAAGGTGTCTAATATGGAATATACTATTTGACAAATTTACCTTTGATATACCTATAAAAGACCCCTAAAATGTCCATCTGTGTAGCTCCCATGCAATGACGTGACGGGTTTTCCATCTTATCATTGAAGATATATACTTTTTATAAATGAAAAGTGGTAAATTAATTAGTCATTGAAGGAATAAAAATTCAATGATTTATATTATGTACGTCTTGTGTGTAACATGTGTGAATGAAGTGTAATACATATTTTCTTTTTCCTCAAAGATTAGACGGATTATGAGGGGGATTACTTGCCCTGGAATAAAAAAAATATGTTCATTTTCCAAGAAAAAACCCTTTTTCATTTCCGCCATATAGTATGTATGTACATATGTGTACACTTTTTCATAAATCAAATCTTAAGATTAATGTCAACTAGAGCTTAAGAAAGGATCGAAAAATATACACACATTATTAAGCAAAAAATAATTTTGCCTCTTCATAATTACTTAGCAGACGTACAACCATCATTAAAATTATAGGAAGGGACCAGCTTCAATGAACTTATTGATATTAAAAGATATTTTCTCGACGGATAAAGAGGAGTATCTTGTCATTGTTAACGATGACTTTTTTACAAACTATTTTTTTTATTAAAAAATTAGAGCCTGGCCGTGAATAAATTGTATCATCAAAAAGTAGTAAAGCGTAAGATCAAGAGAAGAATTACTTTCAGTAATCAAAGAACACCAAAGCCTTGACACTTTGGTCACTGTTGTGTTTGACGGATGCAGCGCCAATGTCAGAATATGGTCAAGAATAATAAAAAAGATTGAAGTAAACTCATGCAAGGTCACTTCAGTGGATAATTCGTATTTTAAAGAAGTTTTTTAGAAATTAAGATGAAACAAAAAAAACAGATATGTTTTGGAGGTGCCACAAAGACGGAAAACTGTAGACGAAGAGTTCATACTCTTGACGAAAAAGTTATAAAGGACATCATCAATGATCACAGTCATCCTCCATCTAGTGTTGCAGTTCGAAGTCGAAAGAGTGAAGACTTGTCCAAGAGAACAGGCAGGCAGTACAATTGAAACCCCAAACGCTATTATTAACGAATGCCTTACAAATATGTCGGTAGCTGGGATGGCAAGATTACAAAATCGTCAAGCGCTAAGAAAAAATGATTCGAAGGACACGTCATGAAATAAATCAAGGGCCTGACACCCTAGTTCAATCGAAGAACTTGCACTTCCTAATGAATTCAAAATATATCACTCTATTCCTAAAGTAACGTAAATTTATGCTTATTGGACGGAGGAGCCTCCAATAGGCGCATTTTAATTTTTGGGCGCAAGCACATCGAAAATTCCAAAATTTGGTACGCTGACGGTACATTCACCGTCGGACCTCAACTATTCCAGCAAGTCTACATAATCATAGTGATAAAATATGATGGAGTTCATCCTGTCTTATACATCCTATTAGAAAAAAACAATTTTCAACGTATCGTAGAATGTTTGATATGATAAGTTAATTAATTAATGCAGAATCTGACGACATCAACTGTGATTTTGAATATGCAGCAATTGCTGCAATGAAGGAAG
>CP045896.1:25896030-25915901 GCA_013387185.1 Caligus rogercresseyi | reverse complement strand
TTATTGTTTATGTATAGTGTTGTGTGCACGCGTGCTCTGTGGCTCCTCCGAGAATATTGAATTTTCTCTGGAATTACTCCGTTTTGAGGATAATTTTGTATATCTGCGGGATCCTTGGAGTCGTGGCTATCGGTGAGATCTGCAGAATAATCATAAACTCCTTTTTTGGCGTGAAATATTGAGTTTTTCATCGTTTCTTGGGGCTTTAAAGAAGATATTTTTCTTCTTTTTCTTCCTTTTTTTTCTTCTTTTTTTTCTTCTTCTTGTTACTTCGCTTCGTGGGGTGATTTTTTTTCTTCTTCTCTTCTTTAAAGACCTTTGCTTCTACTGTCTGTGCAAGTTAAAAACTTGAAAAAGACATGGAGAACAATAACATTCCTCCAGACAAGCCCCCAGATGATGGGAATTTAAATAATAAAAAAAGCGAGCCCTCCGTTGAGAGCTTAGGAAATGTTATTCAAAAAGGGAAGGAATATTCAAATATTTTGAAGAAAAACATCTTCAAAGATGATGACATTCGCATTAATTTAAATTGCGTTTATCGTTGGGAGACTTTTGTGCTAACGTGCGAAAATACTGATGGAAAATTGTTCAAAACGGACAATTTAAAACACATAGATGTGTATGACTTGGCAATGTTGTTTGGTTTCAAACAACATGAAGTTGCGGGAGCAAATCCCAAATTTGGTCCAGGGCAATCTTGTTTTATACAAGACATTCGGTGGATGTCAGAGCAAGACTAGCAGACCTCCAGAGAGTGATTTCATTGGAAGTTTTAAATCAGGATGGAATCTTGGAAAAGGCTTTATTCAAGCTGAAGGGAATAGAGAATGTTTCTGTCGATAAAAGGAAGAAGCTGGTTGTAACGATGGTTAACACTTTTAAGAGGGTGGATGAACAGGGCCTCGTTCAATGGATGGGGAAATGGGGAGAGATTGTGAAACATTATCCTAAGAAAAACCCTGTGAACAAGAAGGCAGAGGAAAAATATGATCGGTATCGTGACATTTGGAGAGATAGCGATTATATTGTGGAGATAATGGCAAACCCTTCTACCTTGCCACAAATAATAGCCTATAAAGGTAATCTTGTAAGATTAAAATTCTCGGGCTCTAAAATTCAGTGCCAGCGCTGCTTCGGCTTTGGTCATCTGAAATATTATTGTGATCGAGAAAGGGTGAAAACAAGGGACTATGAGAAAACTTTGTCGAAGACTTTAGAAGAGCGCCCTGAAACTCAAAAAAGCTCCCTTAATGAAAATCCACCCCCTAGTACTCAAAGAGGGGTTGCACCTCATGCTGAAGGAAGCGGCGAGGTAGAGGTTGAAAAAAATGGAAATGGCCTATTAATTAATACTTCAAACGATGTCTCCAATGTGACTACTCCTCTAGTTGAAGAAATCGCTGATAAAAATATAAAAAAGAGTGGAAATGTTGCCCTCCCTCCTGATGTTTGTGAGGAAGATTTAATAACAGAGCCTACAACGGATGAACCCGTTTCCATTGAGGTGACAGAGTCAGAGGTTGATGTCGAAAAAGTGTTGATATCAAGTCCTCGCTCTCAGAGAGAGTCACCTGCTGTCGAACATATACCTGTTTCCCTAAGAAAAGAAAATTCAGATTGTCTAACTGACGAAGTTTCTGAGGTTATTGACCCATCTGCTTCAAAAAATCGATCCCCTCTTCCATCCAAAAAACCTCTAAAACAAATGAATGAAATTAAACAAATTTTATCAGCAAGAACACGTTCGCAATCTGCTAGTAAAAGAAGTCGGACGGCGTCTTTTACATCGCCGGATAGAGGAAAGACCCCTCTAAAGCGCCCTAATTAAAGTCACTCTCCGTTAGCGTTAGGGTAGGTTATTTTTCTTGATAATCAGACTATGTCCCTTAAGCACCCAAACTCTACTAATCAGTTGAGGATAACTGATTGTTTTTCCAATATTTCAGTTACCAATCGTACTTTGTGTGGTGGCTGGGAAATTAGTAAAATAATTTCTCTTAACATTAGAGGTGGTAAGGCAAAGAGGCCGAGGCATGCATTGATGAAACATCTTTTGGCTCTTAATCCTTATATTATATGCCTACAAGATGTTAAGTCTCGAGTTTCTTCGGACTGCAGTGGCTCATGTTCTTTCTGCCTTCCATCGTCATTCTACTATTTCTTCACAGGAACTGGACATACTAGAGGAGTGCTTACGTTTATTTCTAGAAACTTAAACGCTCCTGAGTGTATAAAAGAATATTCGACTTCCAGTGATTGGCACAGTTTATTGATCACTGAGACTGATTTTAAGCTCTGTGTGATCAATGCCTATGGCCCAAATGTTAAGTGTTTTCCATTCTTTCAAGCAATTATTAATCGACATAAGAATTACTCTGCCCCTCTAATTATAATAGGCGATCTAAATGTCGATCTTGATGCCCCACGTAATTATGTCAATAGTCCAATAGTTAGAGATCTAATATTAAGGTTAAATTTGGTGGATATATTAGGTGTTTTAAATCCTGATGACTGTATCTCTTGGAGTAGCGGAGGTCGTTCATCGCGTATAGACCTTGCTCTAGTTTCTCCTTCGTTGTTTTCCAAAGTAAAGAGAGTACAATATCTTCCTGAGCCAGCATCAGACCACAAAGTTATCGAGCTTGAGTTTTTTATATCTTCAAAAAATAAATTTCGAATACCCAAGTGGCTTTTTGAGGAAGACGAGTATATTTCCTTATTAAGATCAAAACTCTATCGTCATTTTAAATCCTCCTTTAGTGCTCATAAAGCAAATTTTACCCTTCAATACTGTGTGCGTTCTTCCACAAAGGTTTTTTTGAAACGGCACAGGATAAATTTTAAACGATTTCAATCACAAACGAATGATATTTTAAAAAACGGATCGTGTTTCTGGAAAAACTATATAACGGATTCTCTTAATTCCTTTAGAATATCCGATATCGTGGAGGAAGAATATAAAATGAAAAGAGCCAGAGAAAATAACTCCAATTTTCGGATAAGGAAGTTCAATTTTTCTCGTTCACTGAATCAAACAAAATTGACTAAAATTTTATCCCAGGGGAAAGTTTTTACTAAAGTGGAGGAAATACTGTCCTGTTTTCATCGTGATTTTCAGGCCACTGTAGTAGGAGAGAGACCTAACTTTCCTAAAAAAGTAATAAACTCCTCAATGGAATTGTTTTCTGCAGATTCAATTGCTTATTATATAAAATATTTGTTTAAAAATAACAAGGCATATGGTCCAGATGGTTTTGGAGGGAAATTTTTTACTCTAATGTGTGAAGAATTGACTCCTTTCTTATTATGTTTAGCAAAATCCATGGAGCAAAAAGGAAGTCTGCCAGCACAGGTTACAAAAGGCAAGATTGTTTTAATTCCCAAAAAAGGCAATGGAACCGACATTAACCACTGGCGTCCAATAACCATTCTTAATGAATCGTATCGAATACTTGCTGGTATTGTGGCTGTTCGTATGGAACCCATTTTAAATAAGAGAATTGGTTTGCATCAGAAGGGATTCTTAAAGAAGAGAAAATTGGCCGATATTTCTAGAAATATAAGCTGCGCTATTTCTTGTATTGATTCTAGGAACTCATTTGGTGCGTTAATAGCTGTAGACTTCCGTAAGGCATTTGACTCCGTTTCTCACACGCACATCTTAAAAATGGTGAAGAAATTTTTGCCAAAGCGCTTCTTCAACCCCATTAGAGCATTACTGTACAATGGCTCGTCTTCGATTTGTATTAATGGGAAACAAAGTCAGCCAATATTCCTAGGGAAGAGCTGTCGTCAAGGCTGCCCCGCCGCTCCTCTTTTGTTTGTGATGGCCATTGAAGAATTGGCTACTCAGATAAAACATAAATACAATGGATTCGGAGTTCTTTTTAACGAAGAGAAACATATCATTGACCTTTACGCCGATGATGTGACTTTATTTGTTGAAGCCCGTTCTGAGAGTCAATTAATAAAAAGAATAGAAATTTTGCTGGCCTTTTTTACTAAATTTAAAAAACGTTCAGGACTTGAACTTAATTCTTCAAAAACATCGATTTTACCTCTGGGAGCTTGGCGTCCCATTAACAATTTACGAGTTGCTAATTGTCCGATTGGAGACAAAGTTTGCATTCTTGGAGTGGAATACGGAAGACAAGGAGAATTAGATAGTGAATGGACTTCCTTAAAATCAGCGGTATATAAGAGGCTTTCACTTTTTAAAAGCTTTAACCTTCAAACGCGGATCGATTTTTATAATAATTTTATTGTGCCTTTAGTTTTATATAAAGCTTCCCTTTTACCGATTTTAGCTGATAAGGCAATACAAGAAGAGAAAAAATGGATTTTAACTCTCTTTCATAAATCGTATATAGAACCACTAAAACGGCCAAGGAATCAGCTTGGGGGTGGTTTAGTAGTTTTATCCAGAGTAATTCCTAAGATATATATAAAAGTTTTAATTGATTTGTCCACAAGGCCCGACCTTGAGTGGAGATCTGTCGTCTCAAATTCCTCCGTATATACATTTTTAATGATGGGTACCGTCAATTCCAATCCTCTTCTTTCATCTGTATCTCCTACTTGGGCCGCTGTCCAAAGAATTATTTGGGTCTGCCCTATATCTTTTGACTCAAGTTCAACGGTAGATATTATCGAACAAAACAGGGACAAAAAGGCTTTTTTCAAGAAAAATGAGGACCCTATAACCATGGAAGGTGAGGCACTAATGGGAGGCATTCTTACTTTCCACGACCTCCAGAAGAAATCTAATTCTTCATTTAGCCACGGGAAATTTAAATACCCTCTCATGAAAGCGTGCGGTTATCATCGTCCTCCATGTCCTTGGCACGTTAAAGTAAATGTATTGTCTTTGTATGATAAGGAGGTGAGTAAGATTTGCCAAAAAACGATTAAAGACCTTAAAGTCTCTGAGGATTGGGTCATAAAAATAAAGGAGTCTCTGCTTGGAGTGATGGAAGGAAAGAAGTTTACTTCACAATTCCAAATCTCGACCGGTGTTTTTTTTTAATGGTCCTTGTAAAGATTGTGGGAAAATTTTTAACTCTACAATCCATGCATTTGTTGACTGTCCATATGCCTCAATTTTAACTGAGTTTTTGATTTTAAACATGTCGTCTTCCAAAGATTTTAAGGCAGTAATACTATATGGGTTTTCTAAGAAAGAAAGGAAATCATCGCGAAAACTGGAAGCCATTCACTTTGCGCTCTTAAGTGCCAAAGCTCTGATTAGTTCTAAGTTGACGTCTGGGGAGTTTCTACTTCGAGAAGATCTGAGGGGCATTTTAATCTCGGCTTCGGCGAGATACACCATTTTTGACCTCAAAATTCCCGAGCAAAGCGGGTCTTCATGGAACTACGCCATCGACTTGGTGAATTTCAGTTGGCTGAACTCCTACAGATATTTTAGCCATCTAAAGAAAATTGTTAAACAGTATTTTTACTATTACAACCGAAAGTTTTAAATTATTGTTGTTTTTTGTTTTAATGTTATTTTATATTATGTATTGTAACGTGTCAACAAAATTTAGTATATATATTGTGAAACTTTTTTAACGCTTTGTTGTGTCCTTATTGTAGCTAGGTCTTCTGGTAGTAGTCTAATTTTAAACTATAATGTTTATTTATGTATTATTTTTATACACAATTCTACTGCCTTTTTTTACTTTGTATCTTATGTTACAAATTGAAATAAAGACCTATAAAAAAAAAAATTAAATTTTTAAATAAATATGTTTTGTTTGTCATACCCTTTTGTATAATAATTTTTTCTTTAAATCTCATTGGACTACTATATCTTCATAAAACTTAACTTTCATTGGCGCCGCCCAATATGGCCCATGCGGCAGGCATTCGGCGTCCCAAATTTAAAAATATTTTTCCTCTCGATTATTAAGCCTTGGAGAACCAGAAAAGCATCTATTTGAATGTTTTTAAAGAAAAGTGTTAAATTTGAACAGGTCTAATATATATATATATTACTTTTCAAAGAAACTTCCCGGAGTCAATAGAAAAAATGAATATAAATAACTAAAACCAGGTTCAATTTCATGAAAACGATAGCCTCTCTGTTGTTCAGAGCTGGATTAAATCGTTTAAGAGAGTTCAACAACATATAAATGATGAGAATCCGGATTCAAGCTAAGCTAGAAGAAATTATTAAGGGAATGTTCTAGTTGTGTGCGATAAGGCGTGTTCAACTCTCAATGTTAGGGGTGCAGGTTCGGATCCCGAGGGGATGGTCATTTTTGGCCTACCTCACCGATAAGATCCTTGGTTCGATAGACTAATTTTGTTGCAATAATGATTATTTATATCCAGTCGGATCCAGTTCTATCGAACTTTATAAGCACACAAAAAAAATACTTTACTAAAAGAAAACCAGATCACTAGTTCTCTCGAAGTAGATTACAGAATATTTGCCAGGTTGCCTCCCCTAGAAGTTGAACAACCTCTTTCTCAAGCATTAAAACAATGATATAGTATTTCCATCCATGAAGAGACATACCTGAGAAAAGAATATTTGTATCAATGTTTATTTTATGAAATCCATGACTTGAAGGGATGAGAAGTTGTTATCATCATCATTGGATATTTGCATGAGAACTCTCTTTCGATCTCCATTAATGGTTGAGTGTGTCTTCGTTATCAAGAAGGTATTTATCAAAGCTCCTGCAAGGAGTACTCAGTTCAGAAAATGCTAAATTGGAAAGTGTGTTCTTATAACAGCTATATGGCATATATTAATAACGAACTGCAAATCTTGTCACAGGTCAAACACAAACAATTAAGCTGATCTGAAGTTTTACAGAAAAAGTTCAATATCGATTTGTTTCATTTATCGTGCGCACACCTCAAATATATAAATTTTAGTTTTTGTGATAGTTTACAATGTTTACGAAAGACCTTTCAATGTTGCACAAAAGCACTATCCAATGCAGCCGTTATGATAGGAACCACTTGTGACAACAGTAGCAGTCCTATCAAAAGCAACTAGTCATATATTTTCCAAGCTTGTTTGTTCGTGTCCACGTGTTCTAATTTTATGCTCTACATAAAGTGGCAAAAAATAGTTTTGCTCATGCATACAATCTAAGATACGGGAACTATTCACAAGAACTAATATCTCTTCACTATTCCCCATCCAAGCAAAAAGAGCCAGATCTCTTTGATTAGTCGAAAATGAGTGGTCTAACAAAGTTCCTTCTTCTAGTTACGAACTATGATCAAGGCACTTCAGAAATGAAGACTTTCTTCCCAATGTTCCCAACGAATCCGGAGAGCGCAAAAGAAAATACCGGAAGGTAAGGAGGGATGATATTCCATCTCTGTTTCCAAACGTCCCCAACTTCTGTCTCAAAATATTGGCATTTCTCAAAAACAGTCGTGAGTCAACTTTAATAATAAAAAAATAGCAATGCTTCTATCAGAAATATTAATTCAGTAGAAAAGCAAAAAAAATCTTATCCATCAATTAGAACAACTAAAAAAACGAAATTTTCTAGAAGCTATTCCTCAGACTTACTTGTACGGCCAATTATGGGAAAACTACTCTCTTATTTATATAAATGGATATTAGAAGAAGATCTTCTGACTCTCCATCAGTTAGTCATTTGCATAAGCTTTCTAAGGTTCTAAATGAAACCAGTCGTGATAATTTGGCATATATTAAAGCTAGATCACAAATTCTAGCATAGAGAAAATACAGTTTTAGTTTATTTGATAAAGTTTCTGGCAATGTTGAAAAAGGCGTAAAAACGAATAAAAACATATAACAAAGTATTTAATTTGGTTTGAATGAATTAAACTTAATTTAATGATACTATAAATGCCATATTAGCACCCTTAATGGTTCAAAATTACCAATTTAAATGGAAAAAAATGTATTACGACACCGATATTTGATACAGACCAAAGATTCATGACGTCATAGGGTTAATTATGTATAATATTGCCACCTTTAAATAAAAAAAGACATAACTTCTTTGATTTAAAATTAAAAATCCTCTCGATGGACGGTATTATGTTTTTCTTGGATTATTTTGTAAATATGTATTATTATTTTATTAACCGGGTGGGATGTACTTCACGCCCTTTTCACTTTCCATTATTTAATGGAATCTCATGGATCTCAGTTGTGAAAATTTTTTTTCTCTAATCTATTCCGTGATTCTCATCATTCCATTTGGCGGCGAACAAGGATATTAATTTTTATTCATTTCCAAGTAATAATATATAACATTTGCGACGATTCAGGATATTAATCTTTATTCCTCTTCAGATAAAAAGTCACCATTGACGACGATGGCGAAAAGACTCTCCAGTTTGATGCTCAAGGAAGTGTGCCTAGAGATGAAGCTAGTCAAAAGAGTCGAGGAATTGTAGGGGACGAGGAAAGCTGAAATCGCGTCAACGCCCATCCGGATTTCCTTCTGACTTGCGAAAGTATTCCGGGGACTACGATTCTTCAGTCGGTCAGGATCCTGGTGAGACCAGAAAGGAGGATACGAGTCACCCTTCTAATATGACTCATTTGGAAGTGAGTCAACCTGCACCCTTTGAGATGAGGAGCGCACAGAAAAACCACAGTCGAAAGTCCTGGATGAATGAGTTCCGGGTCTACTCATCTCAGTCGGAAAAATGTGGGTCCATCAGTGTCTTTGGAGAGGGCAAGGCAAAGACGTTCATCTTCCAATCCCAAATAGCCCGAACACTGTTCTTTCGTAAAGAAGTTTGATGTGACGTCAATGAGTAAGTCTATATTGGGATTCGTGGACTGTTTGGACTTCAGATTTTTAAGGTTATTAGTCCTACCAACAGGTGCTGTGCGATCAGTTCATCGTAAAATGAGAAGGAGGATATTCCTAACCTTTCCACCACCCCTCTGCAAGAGCAGTTGAGGAAGGATTGTCTTCGCTGGGACGAATAAGAGAAACGTAAGCTGTAATAAGATAAAACTGCCCTTTTAATGCGGCTGTCTTTTTTCATTACGATATGTCCCGCCCACTTCTCCAAACGCTTTTTTATCTTTAATTAATTATGTTGTGCATTTCAATGGATTATTTTTTTTTATGTTGTCTCAGGCCAACCTCTTAACTAAGATTTTGAAGACATTTAAGAACAATGACAAAAGTTAGTGTCATTTCATCAAGACTTTCCTAAGTCCTAGTCGTATGTTGTATATCGCAGTAGATGATTGAGTGCAGGGATAGTATTAAATTATTGACACTTTATACTTTATTAATAATAGAAAATAATTATATCAATATTACTTTTTTACAATCATTTATAATACCATTCTCTATTTCAGATCTCGATAGAACTCTACAAAGCACCTCTTCCCTATTTACCAACTTCAGCCGGTTGACGCAAAGCTTAAGGCCACCTCTGTGATTATGATTTGAAATTTATCAAGCTTGATCTCTAGCCTGAGTACCCTCCGTAAGTACCCACAACAACCTTCAAATGGTTTTCTTTCAATGATTTTCTCTGGTCAACAGTTGCATCGTTCGATAAAAAAATACTGTTGAAATCTCCATCTGATGTTAAAACGTTTGATCTCCTCATCAATTGCACTGCAACAAGGAAGAAGATTCCCTTCCCTTTATTTATGAATTATAGAGATGTAAAGTTGAGGGATATTTTGGGCGTGTGAAAGGGAGAATGTCTGAAGGGTGCAATTGAGTTCAAGCTCCTTGTTATCACTATTCTCTCTCCTCTCTTGAGGAATATTTATTTCATTTATGAAGCAGGCCAAGTCGGCCAGAACAGAAGGTATTTATTTTATATTTGAATCTCTGTTTTTGCTTCTGTTCTATGTATATCCACAGTAAGAATTTGTGTCCGAAGATCATAGAGTTAAAATTACTATTCCGTTAGATAAATAATGCCTAAAATAACGCCCAACTCGTGGATTGAAGCCAATGGTGGCTCCGACGTTTGGAGTTATAATGATGGCACTAAGAAAATGACCTGTCGGCTCTGCAGATTTAGTGTAATCCTTGTCAAGCTATATCCTTTGGAGCGACACATGGATAGTAAGAATCACAGGATCAACTTAAGGAGATTCCGAGCTAATTTAATTAGTTTGGATAGTTCGTCCTCCTTCATAGATGATGTGACCAAACTTTTATCATCGTGTAATATCCCTCTGTCAGTCGTGAATCATCCAAATTTCATTGCCTTCATGGAAAAATATTGTGGACAAAGGCCTCCATCCCGCCCTACTATTAATAACCATTTGAAATCCCAGAGCTCCAACATCCTGTCCCAGATCAAAGAGAATGTCCAAGGAAAAGATGTTTACATCTCATTGGATGAGACAAGAGACATCAAGGACAGACCTATGACGGCTGTGTTGATGGGATCATTGGATGGTGATAATCCAACCAACCCTACTTGATAGACTTATTAAATGTTGGATCCTTGAACCATTTAAAAGTCTTCAATTTGGTTCGGAAGAATGTTGACCACTTTCTTGGGCCGGATTACCAGGCGAGTCAGTTAAAGCTTTTTATTTCGGATGGGGCATCGTATTGCGTCAAGGTGGCGGGCGAACTGAAGAAATCCTTCCCTAAAGTAATCCATGTGACATGTTTGGCTCATGGATTCCACAGACTGGCCGAGTTTTGCCGCAATGAGAACCCTGAAGCTAATCTCTTCGTTGGAGAAATGAAGAAGCTATTTTTGTTTTCCGCCTCTAGAAAACGAAAATTCACTGATTCTCTCCAAGTTCCCTTGCCACCTTCGCCTGTAATTACGCGATAGGGAACTTGGATAAAAGCAGTGAGTTATTACTGGATTCACTTCTCTGCCATAAAAAATTCATCAACGAGATGGATGATGAATGTACATCCTTAATAACACTTAAAGATCTGGTGAATAAGGAGTCCTTGTGGAAGGAAATAAATTCCATCCATGAGGATATGAATGGGATACCAACCCTCATCAAGGCGCTGGAAGAGAGGCTTCCCCTCATGATTAGCTCAACACTAGTCGAAGATGCAATATTGGACATAAAAAACCCTGCCTACAAGGAAAAAATTACAGAAATTTTGTCTAAAAACGTCGGATATTTTTATTTAAGAGAAACTGTAGGTGTAAATAATCCAAAATCTATTGTATATAAAAATGCCCCAATTGTAAATTGTGACGCAGAACGAGTTTTTAGTGTCTATAAAGATTTATTGTCATGTAAAAGAACGCGTCTTACCGAAACAAATATTAAACATATTATGATTCAGCGATGGAATTCAAGTTTGTCTATGATCTGTAAATAAATATGTAAATTAATCCGTAGAACTAATTTGCTTATTATTTCACAAAAATGAATATTATTCATGCATACGTAAGTAGGAACACACCAAAACATAGAGGAGTTTTGAGGGAACGGTGGAGTCTCTTTTGGGGTGTTTCTCAAGGAGAGTATAAATAAGGTGAGGCAATGATAATCGACGTAGGCAATTGGAGAGGGACAGCTGACTATTTTGTTGTGATGTCACAGCTGCTACGCTTGATTTCTAGTTCAGTTTGTATTGTAAAGCGAAATGCCATATTATCGAGGATTTGCCGTATTGTGGAGGATTTTAAGTAGAGCGTTAAACTATCCATCAAAATATGTAATATATGTTTGTCAAGAGAGTGAAAACGTTAAGAAGATTGATTAATTCATGCAATAATAGACTGCCAAAAGAATCTAACTTAATTTTAAAAATATCTATGGCTGTAATAAAAAATTGTATTGAAAAAAGATTTCAAAATATTGATTTTTGATTCCTCACCGGAATCCAACCATTTATTGTCTCATTAAACAGATTTCAAAATGTTGTATAAGTATAAGACTTCCATTTAGGAAAGAAAGTAAGGATATTCAAGGAACAAGGATGCGAAGCATTCTTACTAATCTCATTCAATTTAAGCATCAATAATTTGGTATATGGTCATTAATATTTTCTAAGACCAAACTATATGTTACTGTAAAATTAATTAGCATAAGCTATTTATTGTAAAAATGTATAGTTTCAACAGCTATTAGAAACATTGTATATATTCATATCAGTATTTATTTTTGTGAAATATAAATTATTTTCTGCCTCTCTTCTATATTTTATGATTATTAGGTGACGAACTTGCTTACACAACACAATCATACGCACCCTGATCGAATAATTTTATGGAGTAAGACTTCTATTTGTCAGATTGGCTGATAGTTTATATAAGTATAACTTACAACATATAGTTTTGTACTAGGTATCATCAGTCCTATTAAGTCTTAGATTAATATAAATCAACTGTCTTGAAGGTCTAATTGAATACTATTTGAATACACCTTTGGACTCTAGAAAGGTTATTATGTTATTGTGGAAACTAAATGCTTTTAAAGAAATAAAGGCCATTATATAGTTAGCAGTGTTTTAATTTTTATTTATTTAAACAATTTAATTTTCCCCTACTAGAAAAGCGATACATAAAACATACGAAAAAATCGATTAGGATATAGGGTAAGCTACACCATCGAGGGGGTTCCGCCATGCATTAAGAAAGTCGATGATGATATTACACAATAGAGATCCTAATAAGATCGAAAAGCTCTTAAAAGATAATATACATTATCTTATACGGAACGGAAGCAAACAAAATGTATGTGACTTTTCTCGAATCTTTCATTGTTAATTCCAGAACAGCCAAGGAATGTCCCGAACTGCCTAAGCATATTAAGGTCCTCGCTGTCTGCCCCTTGGCGTGGCGGTTCAGAGATCTGAAGAAAGATATAGCTCTCCGGTGTCCTAGATTACTCGTCGGTTCCTAATTTAGTCATGGTACTTTCGACCGAAACTCAACACTAGTACAAGCCAAACCTTCCTCTGCAAATATATATATATATAAATACATAAATAATTAGATGTCATTATCACAGCTACTTATGTAAACGCATAACAGCATTGTATGGAAACCCAAATTTAGAGAAATTCTTAATATTATGTCTCGATCCTTAAATGCACTACTATCTTTCAGGAGTAAAATGTCCAGTTTCTTAGATTTTCTATTAAAGTCCTCGAGGATTCTTTAATTCTTCATTTCTTTTGTTGAATATAACACAATTAGAAGTGGGATATATTGTTATTCATATTTTTTCTGGTAAAAATATTGGGTTTATTAGAAACATATGAGCAGACTTAATTTATTTTCCTTCGTCGATTTGAAATGAAAATCTTGGTAAACAATAAAAAAACTGTTGTAATAGAGTTATGGAAAAAGTGTAGTAACATATAACATGGATTTTTATTTTTATTAACCTTGATAAACTACTAACCAAATAATCTATGAAATAAAGTAACTAAAAACTAAGAAAATAAATGCATAACAAAAGATACAACAATTAATAGAGACAAGGAATGTCAAATGTTATCCTCATCAACAATACGGTTAATTAGACAGCCTCCCTTCCCCTCTTCTAATATTAGAAAATAAAAACCAGGTAAAAGAAGATTAGAAACGAATGAATCTATTAATATTATAAAAAACGTGCCACGTTCAAAGAAACAAATTTACACTCGAGAGGCAAGAGTCATACAAAGAAAATAAAGTCAGAGTTAAAGAAAAGTTCCAGTCGTAAAAGATTTTCTTAGGATCGGAATTTTCATGGAAGATAGGTTTCTTCTGCAGTAAGTCAGAAAGTTATCTCCACAAAGGAATAAGAATATTTTCGACATATCACTTCAAGATGAGAAAAAGAGAAAAATAAAAAGCGAAAAGTGTTTTTCTATCATACCAGTTCCGGAGTAGTGTAAACTAATGCCGAATCATCCACCAAAACAATTGGACAAAGTTTATAGGTATTCTTAGAGGGACTTTAAAATTCCATTTGTGATATTTTATTAAGGTTCATATCTAAAAGGTGGCCGTATTATAATATAACAATGATAAATGAACAATCAAACCACTTTGACGTCAAGATAAGTTATATATTTGTGCAGATTATTTTGGTCTGCATGAAAGATCGGTCTCGTAATATTTCTTTTATTTCTTTTTAATGAGTAATTTAGCAGCATTAAGGGTAAAAAATTGGCATTTACAGTATCCTTAAAAGTTTAATTCATTCAAACCAAGTTAAATACTTTGTCATATGTTTTTATTCGTTTGTACGCCTTTTTCCACATTGCCCGAAATAGCGGTCAATCTACAGATTGCCCAACATAACGGGTATTATGTACATTGCCCGGGCAATCTATAGATTGCCTGATTTTCCACATTGCCTGTAACATATGCCCCAAAAAAAAGAAATGATGGAGGCCATATCTATGTGTATGAAAATGATGCACCAACGAAAACCATGCAATCAGCAACGGTAAAGTAATTGAATTCATGTATCAATATGTGGTGTCGTTGACTCCAATTACAATATTTAAAAGAAGATCTCTTGGATATGCACAACTGTGTATTACCTATTTTGAGTGCATTTTTTTTGTTATGGGACTCATGTGCGACAATTTAGGAGTCAATATCGCTTTTTTTTTTGTTATACACTCATCTTTTTTATTTTAAAGAAGTGTAATTTTTCAATTATTATCGCCAAATTTCCATAGGGAGGAAGAAGAAATTTATAATAAAAATAGCAATTTTTGTTACGCGTTAAAATATTAATTGAAAAGATGCTAATTTACAGTGATATTTAGTTAGTCTTGTAGGAATAAGAGTTTTAGATGGAAATCAAAGAACATCACAAGTATATATATATATATATTTATATATATTAGGGTGATTCTTATTTCACGTATTTCAGATTTGAGAGTTGGGTTCCCTTAGGATTTTACCTTAGTGTATAGAGATTCCTCTTGTGAAAGCCAGAACGAAATAGAATAATGGGAAATGTCTCCTCAACGGACCCAAAGATATCTATTATATTTTTTAGTTATTCGATAGCCTCTAATGTCCTCAATATCAATGCTATTTTTAAACAATTTGGTACAAATTGTAGTTTTTGATTGCAAGGATTTCAGATTAGTTTTTAGTTTTTTATGTACATCCCAAAATTTAACAAGATAAAATAGTCATTTTCGGGTATTTTCCATAAAAATGACTATTTCAAAACTAAATGTAATTAAACCATATTAGAACCCTACTAAATAAAAGTATTTCCACAATCTCTTTGGGAGATGTAGAAGGCAATCCTGTAATCCTAGAGAAAAGTTGTCGTCAAGGCTGCTCTTTAGCCCCACTCTCATTTATTGTTGGCCTTGTTGAACTGAGCGAATCAATCGTGAAAAGTAAGGAGGTCTTGATGTGGACTTTGGGTCTTAAAATAGATTTGTATGCTTACGATGTCACTCCAATGATTGAAGCAAATTCGGAAGAACAACTGGTCAGGAGAATTGAAGTGGTTTAGAGCCACTTCAAAAAAATTGAAAAGCAGTCTGGTCTGAAGTTAAATAAACAAAAATCCTGTAACTGACTTGATCATTGCAGGTTGCTCTGTTCAACAAATGTGGAAATCTTATGAATTACGTGGAAAGGAAATGGTGCATCGGAATCGATTGATTGGTTTTGAAAAATACCATCAGTCGGTTGATCCCACTCTGGATAAATAATAACCTCCAAAGAGGATCGACCTCTATAACTACATCATTGTCCCCGCCATCATTTTTAATGTGACTTCTGTACCTTGCTCAGCGGAGCAAGCCATAAGGGAAAAGGAAATATGGCTGAATATGATATTACATAAGAGCTATCTGAAAGCTCTAAAAACACCGAGATCACTTCTAGAGGTGGTCTTAGTTTATTGTCTCAAATTTTACCTAAGATTTTTAAAAATGTTTTAATAGACATCTCGACGAATTTACACGATGAATAGCATTCAGTTTTTAGTATTCGTCCTGCTTTTATTTGGTTAATGTTAAGAACCGATTTTACTAATGACAAGATAGATAATTCGTACCCTTTTAAGCAGGTATAAAACGATTAATTTGAAAGGGCACCTCTCTTCTCATTTCTAAGTCCACAATTGATATTATTCGGCAAAACCATAAGAATTTTTTTCCGAAAACCTTCTTGCAAAAGAACTGGAGTGGATTTCTCTATCTAAAGAGATTTATGCAGTCCACGATGTCATTTTGATTCGAATTCTAAAGAGGAGCTGACCGAATTGGCGAAAATTAGATTAAAGAAATAAACCTTCCATTAACATGAAAACCTCGAATATTGAGTTCGATTTCTGGAATAAATGAGGACAAGAGGTTCACAGCTCAGTTCCAAATATCGTCGGGTAGTATTTTCTTTAAGGCTCCATGCAATGATTGTGGAGTGCTCTACTACAAAATATCTCACACTTTTGCTAATTGTCCGGCTCTTGACATCTTGAGAGTGTGTTCCACTAAATTATCAGGGGGGGGGGGGGGTAACCAAAAAATGTGCCTCCTATTTTTCTGTTTCGCCTGAACACTAGACATAAAAGTCCTCCGAAAAAAAGTGACGTGAACATGTTTCTTCTAAGTTGTCGAAATTATTGTTCACAAAGGCTAGCGCCGATTTCGTAAGACATTAAATCCACTTTGATATCCACTGCAGCTAGATACTCAGTCGTATCTGCTTAATATTAGTACAACTAAAATTAAGAAATATAACTCGTAAAAATATACAACGAAAATAGCTAACATTGACCTAATAATGAGTATACTTGATGTCAGTAATTATTAAAGGTCCTACCTAATCTTGTCCGACCTAGGAATTGCGGAGAAGTATTAATTACTTAACTTTATTGCATATTTAAATAAACGAGCTTTTATCCCCTCTATTGGAGAGGGTATACAAAGAGGCTTTAGCTAAAGGCAGCTTCGATAAATACATAACAGAGGAAGACTAATCCTTATCCCAAAGGTCGGCAAAGATCTGCGTTTTGTTGAAAACTTACGCCCGCTCACAATGCTTAATGTGTCTTATAAAATCTATAGTGACATTTTGGCAAAAAGGGTGAGAGACTTTTTACCACACATTATCCATCCATCACAAAAAGGATTTGTTCAGGGCAGGCACATGTCAGACATAGTGCGTGGGACCCAAAGATGCAATTTTAGAATCTCGCAAGCAGGGACTCGATGTGGCAGTATGGCCATCGATTTTAGAAAAGCATTTGACAGTGTCTCACACAAATGGGTTTTAGATTGGTCTTAAGACACATGGCATAAGAGAAAAAAATTAATAAAAATGATAAATGTTTGTCTATTTAACCTTACTACTTTATCATAATCCCAAAAATAATTTTAATGTAAAAAAGGATGCCGTCAAGGTGATCCCATCACACCATTCTTGTTTATTTTAGCGTTAAATCCTTTAATTGTTCAATTAAATTGTTCAAAAAGAGTAGGGGGTATGAAAATTGGAGATTTAGAAATAAAAGTTGAAGCTTTTGCAGATGACATAACTATGGCTTTTGCTGGCAACCAGCAAAATATTAGAGATTCCATCAAACAAACACTTAATATTTTAAAGAAAATGGTTCATATTCAGGCTTAAAAATAAATCTGAAAAAAATAATGTTATTTCAAATATAAAAATTAACCAGACATCCACCGACATTCAAGAAACTTCAATATTAAAAGTGCTAGGCACATTTTTATCAATTGATGGCTGTGACCATTTAGAAAACGAAATAAAAGTAAAAGAAATTATTCAAAAAAGTTCATTAAAGCTTACAACTCTAATGGGAAAACTTGCCTGCAAGGATTCAAGTATGGAACACGCTAATATTGCCACGAGTTATTCACCTTTAAAATTGACACCATACTCTACAAACTTAGCAGATTATGTGCGAAGCTTTCCTATTTCAGAAGGGCGTTGTAAAATAGTTTCGTGGAATCGACTAAAATGTCCCGAAAAATGGGGTGGGTTTGGTTTGGTGGATTTCCAATGCTTCTGGAAAACTTTGTTGTACTCATGGTGCAAACGTATCACAGAAAAAGGGTCTGTATGTAGGAGTTTTCCTCAATGATATTAGCACCTCACTTTTATACATAATTAAGACGCTTGTATAAGTATTGAGTGAACTTTATTAACTAACCTTGTTTTACCAAAAAAACAATAACAAAAAAAGGAACAATAATAGTACAATACAAACAAGTAAATCACTTTAAACAAATCCCACAAGACATTAAGATACGCACTACACACTTCCCCTCTAAATTTAACTTGGCTTAAGGTTATGTATTGACACAGATTTACAAACGCCATCTTTTTCAATAATAAAAGACTTCTTTAATTTTCTCACCACTTTGTAAGGCCCACTATAGTGAGGTTCCAATGATCCCCGTATAGGAGGATTCAATACAAAGACTTCCCTGGCATTAGACAGCTTTTTATATACGCTACATGGCATGGACGATGACGGTTTTAAATTGTGCCTGGTATTTATTTGAGTTTTTAATTTTACTTCGAAGGAGAAATGGTTCTAACTGATCGAATTGGTTCACCAAAAACCATTTCTGCTGGTGACAAAGATTCACCTAATTTACTAGTCGACCGAAGGTCTAATAAAATTTCTGGCAATACATCACCCAATTACGTTCAGTTTCCAAAATTTTATACCGAATTGACTCCTTCAAGGTACGATGCTCCCTTTCAATAAGGCCATTTGCTTGTGGATGGTAGGGCGAGGTGCGGATATTTTTATATTTGAAGATCTTTCATTAGCTTCTTCCACACTAAGATCCGAATTGCCTCCTCTGATCCGTAGTGATATACGTGGGATATCCGAATCTAGAAAACCAATTGATTCTTAATTGTTCAATAATATTATCCGTGCTAGCTGAGGATATCGGAAAAACTTCTAGCCATTTAGTGCTCTGTCTATCACAGTTAGGCACATAGTTTTACCCCTTGCCATTTTGAAAGGTCCAATTAAATCCAAATTTATATGATATAATTTTTTTAAAGGTGACTTTATGTGATCGAATGGTAAATTAATTTTTCTAGTGATTTTTGATATTTTACATATGATGCATTCGTTAACGATTTTTTGATGTCTACAGTCATAGAGTTCTAATAGTATTGACCTTGAATAGTTTTAATGGTGTTTTTAAATACCTCTATGTGATGTATTGTGAATGGTTTCTATTAAATATAACACAAATTTCTTGGGAACTATGGGTCTTGCAGTTTTCGCCCTTACATCACAGGAGATTGTCTGGCCATTGATAAAAATCTTTTGGGAGAGAGGATAGTTGACCTCGACATTTTCCTCCTTCTGTGCTTCACACCATTCCTTCCAATTGGTAAACTCTATGGTCAGTAGTCCAATTCTGGACAAAAAATCTGCTGGGATATTTAATTTTGCCCGGCAAATGCTCCAAAGTGACCTCTCTCTCACTTAACTCTGCGAAGTACCTGTAGTATTTATCAGGCCACTTGGGATTCTTCGAGAACTGGGCTGTAACCAATGGCTTGTGATCAGTATAACAAATAATGCCACTCCCTTCAAATAAATGACCAAAGTGTCTAGCACACATCTCGAACCGCTAACAGTTCACTCGCAAACGCTGAATACCTTCTCTCTCTATCAGATAAGGCACGACTGTAAAAACCCAGTGGGTAAAATTTGCAACCTCGCCCTTGCTCCAGCACACCTCCAATGCCATTATCAGAAGCATCTACACAAAGACGCATTTCTCGTCCTGCGACACACAATTAGCAAGTGTGACTACTTTATCAATGCCTTGTTTAAATTTTATGAATTCTGACTAGGAGTTTTGGGTCCAACAATAGGGTCCACACTCTTTCTATTAGCAGTAATTTTATAAAAAAGGACTTAAATAATGGGCATAAATGTGGAGAAAACGGCAATAATAGTTGGCCATCCCTACAAA
>CP045896.1:25876551-25895930 GCA_013387185.1 Caligus rogercresseyi | reverse complement strand
TTTAATGTAATGCAGACGGAATTATCATGTCTAATACTACTGGAAGTGAGGTTAAGATCCTGATAATTGTCGACGAAGGATAAACTATGATGGATAAATACAGAGGTTTTTTTCAAATATATTAATGCATATTGATTATTTGTTATACATTTTTATAAATGGAAATAAGATACAAGTAGTATTTACTAAAGAGTTTAAAAGGAAGTCCTTTAGTATTTACTACTGTTCTTTTATTTTAAGACATAATTACGCTAAATTTATACAATGCTTTCAAAATAAAAAAGTGGAACATGTAATTATTAAATACAAAACCTCGATGACAACAATTATTGGGTAGTGCTGGAAAATACATATCCCTATTTTCTTTTTGTGATCCTTTTTAGGACGAAATTATATGACAAGACAAGATTTTAATTATTTCAAATATTTAAGCCAAATAAATATTTTGGACCGGCTTAGATAGATCTATGTAACAAAAGTGGACCGATTTAGACCGAAATATAAAATTCGACTGATACAGACCGAAGTACAAAATCTGACCGATACATATCGGTCCAAATGTGAGAACGGTCAATATACCGATTTAGGCCGATCTTAATTTGTATTTTTTTTTTACTTTAGACCGGTCTAGTACTTTCGGACCGAAACTCAACACTAGTACAAGCCAAACCTTCCTCTGCAAATATATATATATAAATACATAAATAATTAGATGTCATTATCACAGCTACTTATGTAAACGCATAACAGCATTGTATGGAAACCCAAATTTAGAGAAATTTTAATATTATGTCTCGATCCTAAATGCACTACTATCTTTCAGGAGTAAATGTCCAGTTTCTTAGATTTTCTATTAAAGTCCTCGAGGATTCTTTAATTCTTCATTTCTTTTGTTTGAATATAACACAATTAGAAGTGGGATATATTGTTATTCATATTTTTTCTGGTAAAAAGATTGGGTTTATTAGAAACATATGAGCAGACTTAATTTCTTTTCCTTCGTCGATTGAAATGAAAATCTTGGTAAACAATAAAAAACTGTTGTAATAGAGTTATGGAAAAAGTGTAGTAACATATAACATGGATTTTATTTTTATTAACCTTGATAAACTACTAACCAAATAATCTATGAAATAAAGTAACTAAAAACTAAGAAAATAAATGCATAACAAAAGATACAACAATTAATAGAGACAAGGAATGTCAAATGTTATCTCCTCATCAACAATACGGTTAATTAGACAGCCTCCCTTCCCCTCTTCTAATATTAGAAAATAAAAACCAGGTAAAAGAAGAGTAAAACGAATGAATCTATTAATATTATAAAAAACGTGCCACGTTCAAAGAAACAAATTTACACTCGAGAGGCAAAGAGTCATGCAAGGAGAATAAAGTCAGAGTAAAGAAAAGTTCCAGCCGTAAAGGATTTCTTAGGATCGGAATTTTCATGGAAGATAGGTTTCTTCTGCAGTAAGTCAGAAAGTTATCTCCACAAAGGAATAAGAATATTTTCGACATATCACTTCAAGATGAGAAAAGAGAAAAATAAAAAAGCGAAAAGTGTTTTCTATCATACCAGTTCCCGGAGTAGTGTAAACTAATGCCGAATCATCCACCAAAACAATTGGACAAAGCTTATATATTCTTAGAGGGACTTTAAAATTTCATTTGTGATATTTTATTAAGGTTCAATATCTAAAAGGTGGCCGTATTATAATATAACAATGATAAATGAACAATCAACCACTTTGACGTCAACATAAGTTATTTATTTGTGCAGATTATTTTGGTCTGCATGAAAGATCGGTCTCGTAATTATTTCTTTTATTTCTTTTTAATGAGTAATTTAGCAGCATTAAGGGTAAAAATTGGCATTTACAGTATCATTAATTAAGTTTAATTCATTCAAACCAAGTTAAATACTTTGTCATATGTTTTTATTCGTTTTTACGCCTTTTTCCACATTGCCCGAAATAGCGTCCAATCTACAGATTGCCAAACATAACGGGCATTATGTACATTGCCCGGGCAATCTACAGATTGCCTGATTTTCCACATTGCCGTAACATATGCACAAAAAAAAAGAATGATGGAGGCCATATCTATGTGTATGAAAATGATGCACCAACGAAAACCATGCAATCAGCAACGGTAAAGTAATTGAATTCATGTATCAATATGTGGTGTCGTTGACTCCAATTACAATATTTAAAAAAGAAGATCTCTTGGATATGCACAACTGTGTATTACCTATTTTAAAGGAGTGCATTTTTTTGTTATGGGACTCATGTGCGACAATTTAGGAGTCAATATCGCTTTTATTTTTTGTTATACACTCATCTTTTTTTATTTTAAAGAAGTGTAATTTTTCAATTATTATCGCCAAATTTCCATAGGGAGGAAGAAGAAATTTATAATAAAAATAGCAATTTTTGTTACGCGTTAAAATATTATTGAAAAGATGCTAATTTACAGTGATATTTAGTTAGTCATGTAGGAATAAGAGTTTTAGATGGAAATCAAAGACATCACAAGATATATATATATAGTATATATATCTTATATATATATATATTATATATATAGTTAGTATTGGTGATTCTTATTTCACGTATTTCAGATTTGAGAGTTGGGTTCCCTTAGGTTACCTTAGTGTATAGAGATTCCTCTTGTGAAAGCCAGAACGAAATAGAATAATGGGAAATGTCTCCTCAACGGACCCAAAAGATATCTATTATTTTTTCGTTATTCGATAGCCTCTAATGTCCTCAATATCAATGCTATTTTTAAACAATTGGTACAAATTGTAGTATGATTGCAAGGATTTCAGATTAGTTTTTAGTTTTTATGTACATCCCAAAATTTAACAAGATAAAATAGTCATTTTCGGGGTTTCCATAAAAATGACTATTTCAAAACTAAATGTAATTAAACCATATAGAACCCTACTAAATAAAAGTATTTCCACAATCTCTTTGGGAGATGTAGAAGGCAATCCTGTAATCCTAGAGAAAAGTTGTCGTCAAGGCTGCTCTTTAGCCCCCCTCTCATTTATTGTTGGCCTTGTTGAACTGAGCGAATCAATAAGGAGTCTTGGTGTGGACTTGGGTCTTTAAATAGATTTGTATGCTTACGATGTCACTCCAATGATTGAAGCAAATTCGGAAGAACAACTGGTCAGGAGAATTGAAGTGGTTTAGAGCCACTTCAAAAAATTGAAAAGCAGTCTGGTCTGAAGTTAAATAAACAAAAATCCTGTAACTGACTTGATCATTGCAGGTTGCTGCTGTTCAACAAAATGTGGAAATCTTATGAATTACGAGGAAAGGAAAATGGTGCATCGGAATCGAATTGATTGGTTTTGAAAAATACCATCAGTCGGTTGATCCCACTCTGGAAAAATAATAACCTCCAAAAGAGGATCGACCTCTATAACTACATCATTGTCCCCGCCATCATTTTTAATGTGACTTCTGTACCTTGCTCAGCGGAGCAAGCCATAAGGGAAAAGGAAATATGGCTGAATATGATATTACATAAGAGCTATCTGAAAGCTCTAAAAACACCGAGATCACTTCTAAGAGGTGGTCTTAGTTTATTGTCTCAAATTTTACCTAAGATTTTAAAAAAAATTAATAGACATCTCGACGAATTTACACGATGAATAGCATTCAGTTTTTAGTATTCGTCCTGCTTTTATTTGGTTAATGTTAAGAACCGATTTTACTATGACAAGCTAGATAATTCGTACCTTTTTAAGCAGGTATAAAACGATTAATTTGAAAGGGCACCTCTCTTCTCATTTCTAAGTCCACAATTGATATTATTCGGCAAAACCATAAGAATTTTTTTCCGAAAACCTTCTTGCAAAAGAACTGGAGTGGATTTCTCTATCTAAAGAGATTTATGCAGTCACGATGTCATTTTGATTCGAATTCTAAAGAGGAGCTGACCGAATTGGCGAAAATTAGATTAAAGAAATAGACCTTCCATTAACATGAAAACCTCGAATATTGAGTTCGATTTCTGGAATAAATGAGGACAAGAGGTTCACAGCTCAGTTCCAAATATCGTCGTGGTAGTATTTTCTTTAAGGCTCCATGCAATGATTGTGGAGTGCTCTACTACAAAATATCTCACACTTTTGCTAATTGTCCGGCTCTTGACATCTTGAGAGAGTGTGTTCCACTAAATTATCAGGGGGGGTATGCCAAAAAATGTGCCTCCTATTTTTCTGTTTGGCCTGAACACTAGACATAAAAGTCCTCCAAAAAAAAATGACGTGACGTGAACATGTTTCTTCTAAGTTGTCGAAATTATTGTTCACAAGGCTAGCGCCGATTTCGTAAGACATAAATCCACTTTGATATCCACTGCAGCTACATACTCAGTCGTATCTGCTTATATTAGTACAACTAAAATTAAGAAATATAACTCGTAAAAAATATACAACGAAAATAGCTAACATGACCTAATAATGAGTATACTTGATGTCAGTAATTATTAAAGGTCCTACCTAATCGGTCCGACCTAGGAATTGCGGAGAAGAAGTTAATTACTTGACTTTATTTGCATATTTAAATGATACGAGATTTATCCCCTCTATTGGAGAGGGTATACAAAGAGGCTTTAGCTAAAGGCAGCTTCGATAAATACATAACAGAAGGAAGACTAATCCTATCCCAAAGGTCGGCAAAGATCTGCGTTTTGTTGAAAACTTACGCCCGCTCACATGCTTAATGTGTTTATAAAATCTATAGTGACATTTTGGCGAAAAGGGTGAGAGACTTTTTACCACACATTATCCATCCATCACAAAAAGGATTTGTTCAGGGCAGGCACATGTCAGACATAGTGCGTGGGACCAAAGATGCAATTTTAGAATCTCGCAAGCAGGGACTCGATGTGGCAGTAATGGCCATCGATTTTAGAAAAGCATTTGACAGTGTCTCACACAAATGGGTTTTAGATTGTCTTAAGACACATGGCATAAGAGAAAAATTAATAAAAATGATAAATGTTTGTCTATTTAACCTTACCACTTTTTATCATAATCCCAAAAATAATTTTAATGTAAAAAAGGATGCCGTCAAGGTGATCCCATCACACCATTCTTGTTTATTTTAGCGTTAATCCTTAATTGTTCAAAATGAGTAGGGGGTATGAAAATTGGAGATTTAGAAATAAAAGTTGAAGCTTTTGCAGATGACATAACTATGGCTTTTGCTGGCAACCAGCAAAATATAGAGATTCCATCAAACAAACACTTAATATTTTAAAAGAAAAATGGTTCATATTCAGGCTTAAAAATAAATCTGAAAAAAAATAATGTTATTTCAAATATAAAAATTAACCAGACATCCACCGACATTCAAGAAACTTCAATATACAATACCTCCTTCGGCGGAGGTAACAATACCTCCTTCGGCGGAGTAATAACAAGAACTATTAACACCATCAAATAATTTTTTACAAAACAAATCGTATTTAGTATTTTGCGTCGGGAATCCCCGACGCTTAATTAGTTTTTTGGATTATTATTATTATATAAATATCAAAACAAATATTGGGTGAGTTGCAGAGGAACGATTTTTTGCCATACTTTTCGTGAAAGAAACATAAACTCCTACCTCGGTTAGGAGGGTAGATTATTCCTTTGTTTATTCTCGCCAAGGTGAACTGTGCCTCTATTCTGGAAAAATATCCCGAAGGCCGAGAAGGCGAAAATATAGTAATTTTACAGACGTATGGTTGATGTCCGCAGTGTCACTGATGTCTTCGATCTTGGTTTCAACATCTGATATGACGTTCACTAAAGGGTCACCAATGTAGGAGTTTCCTCAATGATATTAGCACCTCACTTTTATACATAATTAAGACACGTGTATAAGTATTGAGTGAACTTTATTGACTGACTCTGTTTTACCAAAAAAATACAATAACAAAAAGGAACAATAATATGTACAATACGAACAAGTAAATCACTTTAAACAAATCCCACAAGACATTAAGATACGCACTACATGTATGGGCTGAAATAATCAACCTTCAACTTATGAAAACAAAGGGGAAAAAGTTAGAAAACATGAAAGGTATTGGTCCGGACAAAGTTTATGAAATTGCCCAAAATATTAACTGTTTTTGGAAGGAGATCATTGTTATCAATACCACACTAAATAATAAAGTTCTTCAAAAAATGAAATGGCAAGAACCAGTTGTAGAAAATAAGCGCCCTAATTTTATGACTTTACATCAATAAAAAAGAAACTCAGTTTTGTGGGTGAGATTTTTAATGAAGATATGAATTTTAACGCTAGTGAAATTTTAGAAAGAAAGGGCATTTTATAAAAACTATCTTTCATAAAACGTGTAATTGGTCCACCGGACTGTTTTTACAACTTTTGTAGTCAAATCTCCAATGATAATCTAAGATCGTTTGAAATGGATAAAAACTCAAGGTATGTTTTTTAATGCAAATTACAAGGAAAAAAGATCTCTTTGAAATCCCTGCTCCCGCCACCAAAATTTTGGAAGATTTGCATAAAGCCAATTTTGATTTCTCAATGTTATGGTTGAAATATAACACCCTTTCGTTAGGTGCATATTCGGCAGAACTGAATGTGAAAGACTTTGTTCATTTTGTAAGGAAAAGTTGGAAACATTAAATCATTTTTTATTTGAATGTCCGCATATAGTGAGAATATGGGGTGATTTAAGAGTGGTTTTATCTTCAAGACTGAATTTAATCCTGACAACAAATATTTTCCATACTTTTATATTGGCCCTAATCAAAGCAAGTAAATTTCATTTTAACCAAAATTCAATTATTATTTATAAATTTAGATGCTCTAGAACTCCACTCCCGGATAATTTTGGACTACTAATTAATAATTTGTTGACAACATGGATGATTTTTTTATTTGAGAATGTTTTATTAGTGTATGTATATTGAGAGATTAATAAATTGTTGTACTGAAGTACAATTTTTTTTTTTACTTAACTTCATTATTCCACGTTCGCTTTTTTATAGAACATATTTTTCTTACTTCACTTCATTTATTGGAAATATAATGAAGTCCTTAAACAGGGTACTGCTCAGTGATCTTTTTTTACACATGAATCTAATAATGACCACTTCCCTCTCCAAGTAAACTCCGCGAGTTAAGATGGAAAAAGTTCCTTTGATGTGTTCATAATTCCGATCTTCTTCAACGCAGCCCACAGTGACTCGATATTTCACAAACATGAAAAAGTAAGGCACCGAGAGCTTTGCACTAATAAGAATAATAAGTGTTAGAAGTATAAAGATAAATATAAGAATAGATTCCGAATGAGCGATAAAGTATATATTTCGAATATATCAATCAGTGTATTTATACGAATATAGGATACGAGTAAAATAAATATTCCAAGAGGAAAGGAACTCGAAAATATTTTTAAATTCTTTGAAAGAAAATAAAGAACCTCTTCTCTCTCACGGATTCAAATGTGAAAAAAATGAAGATTCAAGGTCGAAACGAGACGTAAAGAATTGGAGATAAGTCACTTAACTATATCGAATAATCGAAGGTAATCGAATTCGTCAAAATTATGGCTTCAAACCAGGAAGGTAAAGTAAAAGGGGAAGGAAGAACCTTGGAGTATCTATTCTTTTTAGATCCCAGGTTCCAAAAGTCCATTTCCACGAATGAAGTCAATCTTTTTCGACTCCGAGACTGATATGTGGGTTGATCAGGAGAATGATATATCATGAACATTGATTTCTAAATCGAGAGACATTATAGATGACAATTGAAGGTGATTTCATTTGTTGTTTTTTGTTGTTGAGGAAGAACAATCCCTGAAGGATTTACAAGTCCAAGAGTGTGTGTAGAAGGAGGGTTGATGAGAGAATTCTCCTAAGTCATCCAAGACATGAATGGAGATATGTAAAGACAAATGGGTAGGGATAGGTCATGAGGAATCTCCTCCTTTCATGATTCAGGAACCCAAATGTTCCATTTCCATGGATACAGTCTCTCTTTTTCGACTCCAAGACTCTTCAGGATGGGAACAAGTTAATTATATCTCTCTGTGTCTCTATTCGTCCATCTCTAACTCACCCTCTTTCTTTTTTCTTTTTCCCCTCCTGTCGGTCCAAATAATAATAAAAATATACCGTGAGTCCCTAAAACATGGAAGCGGTGTACAAAAGTAGAACGTTCCCAAAAATAAATATCATATTTGAATTCTCAGAACCTATGGAATCATCTTACTCGCTGTAAAAGTAAAAAGATGAGCACGTCTTTTTTGACATTCTTCATAACTTTGAGCGTCCTTAAAATGGCACCTAGGAGTCCCAACTAACTCAATTTTTTGGAACAGAAGTTATCTTTTAACCTTTAGCAAATATACCCAAAATGATCAAAATCGGTGATGTTCATGCCCTGAAGTGTACATGGAATTACCTTATACCTACATGAACGGTATAAAAAAAGATTTCCTGTTTTTGCCTCAATTTATGTGTTTCTATGATAGCCAAGACTTGAATAACATTATGCACAAAACCTTGGTATTCGTTCGTGTTTTATTAAACAGAGAGTGGAAATCTTGGGTGTTTATTGGTGCAGAAATGGAATAGACGATAAGAATTGGAGTGAGATTAATACTAAGGTCAATCAAAATACCATACAATGGAGGACTTTTAATCTTAAGAAGAGAATAGATCCTTATAACTACAAAGTTATCCCTCTGGTTCTTTACAGAGCCTCTTCGTCTCCCTTTATAGCCGAGAAAGTGATTTTAGAAGAAAACAAATGGATAAACTCCTTATTTCATTTTAGCTATGTCCCTGCTGTTAAAAGGAATGCCTTGGTGGGGGCATTACTCAATTAACTAATATCGTTCCAAAAATATACAATAAAGTAATTATTGATTTATTCAACCGTCCGTCTTTAGAGTGGAGAAGATCAGTTACTCACCATGAAATATCATGGTGGCTTCTGTTTGGCTCGGATCTAACTAATTCCGTGTCGTCAAATATTTCAGCTGTTTGGGGATGCCTACAGAGAATTCTTTGGAGGAATGTCCCATCATTTCAGGGCCATTCTACCATAGATACAATACACCAAAACTATCCAAAAAGATACTTAAAGGGAGTGCAATAGCCGTGCGTGTTAAGGCGTGTTCAACTCTCAATGTTAATGTTGGGGCGCAGGTTCTAATCCCGAGAGTGGATTGTCATTTTTGGTCTACCACATCGATAAGATCCTAGGTTCGATAGACTAATTTTAATGCTATAATGCTTATTTATATCCTGTCGGATGCAATTCTATCGAGCCATATGGGCAAAAAAAAAAGGTACTTCTACAAAACTTTAGGAAAGCCTGAAGAACTTGAAGAATGGGTAATTAAAAAGCGTCATTTCACTCTCCACAGTGCTGATGAGGGATCTATTCTTCATGACGGAAGATTTCGTTTCGCCCTACAACGGTCTACTAATAAACACCTTGGCACCTGAAAATGATATGTCCTTATTGTCCTGATACCAAAGAAATGAATAAAATTTGCCTCAAATATATGAAACTTCTGAAGCTTCCTGAAAACTGGAAAAAAAGAATGTTGGGTTCTCTAAAATATATCTATGATGAAACAAAGTTCACAGCTCACTACAAATTTCTGCAGACTTGATCAGATTTTACGAACCATGTAAGGATTGTGGCAAGATCTACAACGACACCATCCACGCTTTCGTGGACTGTCCCATGGTATTTGTTTTAAAGAAATTCGTTGCCTTGAATGTGAGAGGAATGGAGAAGTGCGTGAACAATTATGTACAGGCCTATATTCTCTTTGGATCCAACGGGAGACGGAATTCTAATTCAGCAAGATCAAAAGCAATCGAATTCTCTATATTGAATTCGAAAGCCTTGGTTGCAAAAAAGCTGACCTCACGGGATCTTTTGCTGCCAACAGAATTACGTGGAATAATTGTAGCAGCCGTTGCAAGGTATGCTGCTTTTTCGACCCGCATTCCTGATGCTTCTGGCGACAACTGGACCTTGGCTTCGGATCTAATCAAATATTTCCCGTCGATCTCTACACACCACCTCAAAGCTGTTAACAAGGTTTTAAAGTTTTTTAAATAATTGCGTAACTTCAGTTTTAAATGTGATGTATATTTGTATTTTAAATGTTTGATTTTGTAAACATGTTTTTGTTTTGATTTTTTAAATAATGTTTTGATTGCCTTTTTATGATATTTGTTGTGTTGTTCCTCTACCATTATATTAATTCTAGATTATAATATCTATTTATGTATTTATCACAATTACTGTGGCATTTGTAGAGAACTGGAATACATTTAAAAAAATCATTTCTTTGAGTCCATAAAATTTAAAAGAACTTTATTTTATTACAATTTACATTCATGTGATTTTCTAGGACTCATTCTTTACCAATTATAAAAATTAAAAGTATAATAAACATGGATATGATGGAATGCACTTCTTCTAAATTTAATGCACCATATTTTTTTAAGTTCATTTTTTGGGGGGCCAACCCCGATATCCATTATGAAAGAACTTGCAAGTCATTCATATAACTATGCTCTTTAATTCAATATATTGCTGTCCAAGAAATGCAATTAAGAATTAATTATATTTGAATTGTAGACACCCTGATGACAAAGCAATATTTCCATAGCTTTTTTTACGTTATATTACAATAAAAAACTTTTTTGCTATATTTTGTTATGTCGGGAATGACATTAAGCAATTAAGATGCATTATTTCAACATAGTGATTAAATATATTTTTTTACTGTATCATGGGATTAAAGATAATTGGATCTTTTAATGTTGAAAAAGTTGTCAGGATTGTGATGTTTATACTACGAAAATAAAGCACTAAAATTGAGAGATGTGATCATATCACCTTCAAATCACACAGGGTGAGCCGACCCGGGTGCTCCAAAACG
The DNA here is from genome assembly GCA_013387185.1 of Caligus rogercresseyi. Taxonomy (NCBI): domain Eukaryota; kingdom Metazoa; phylum Arthropoda; class Copepoda; order Siphonostomatoida; family Caligidae; genus Caligus; species Caligus rogercresseyi. The sequence goes on along the minus strand of CP045896.1, from coordinate 25,884,974 downwards.
GGAAGTTTAACGAACCACAATCCAAAATATACAATTTTTTCGTGCAGTTTTAATTTTATATTGGACAATAGCCTCAACTGAGATATTAAATATAATCAAAGATGCGAAGGGCACATACCTTCGGTGTGAAATGAAAAGGGAAGAGCAAAAAATGTACAACAAGAAAAGATGCAGATGAAGAAAACAACGACAAATAGAAGGTACACAGAATACATCAATAACAATTAAAAGGAACAAAGAATACAGACATTACTCTCCGATATTTAACTTAATCATAAATTGCAGTGTTATGTATATATTCATATATATACATAAATATATGTATAGGATGCAATTGCAACACTTAGGTATTACATAGCTGAAGTCTGTGTTTTCGTAATGTTTGATTGAGCTTGATATTGGAACATTTTTGTATGAAACATATATGATTCAATGCTTTTCAAACTATCCTTACCCATTGCCAAAAAGCATGTAATCGGGAAAGATATTCGGTAGGCTTATATATGCAGCGGTACCATATAGGTTTTTTATGCAGATAGTATTATCTCTCTGATATATATGTATTTGTAATGACTAAGCCATCTTTGAAAGGAGTCCTATCAAAAATATTACCTATTTGAAGCCATTCATACACTAATAAATAAAAGCCAAATGAATTGATATTGAGAAAAGTTTTTTTTTTTTGCTTGAATAAATTCTTTATAATAATAATAAATTATACCAATATGTATTTATCGTACATTAGTCCTACAAAGCCCTAAGGTACATATATATAAAAGGACTCCCTAAAAGGACTTTTATATTAGGAAAAGTCAAGTATTTTGTATCGATGAGGTTCTAATAAAGCGATTTATCTCCCTCTGCTCCTCTTTGCATCTGCTCTTTAACTATTCCCCATACCCATAAAATATCATTTGGTTTCTCATATCGATTCTCAATATACATATTCATATACCCTATCCCTCCTAACTTTGACTTTTATGTATAATATGAGATATGAGACGGGGTGTAAAAACACATTTCATTATAAGGAAAATAAACACACTTTCAACTTAAATGGTGATGATGTTTCTTTCTAATAACATTTTTGCTAACTTTTCTTTTTAAATAAACATATTATTAATATAACTAGTCTTTTTATAAAACCAAATCCAATCGTAACTATTATTTCTGGAATTATAGTTCAAATCTATTTAATAAAAAAGATAAAATAAATTGGTGACAAAACTACGAGCCATTCTCAGAATCCTCGTGATATTAATAGGTAAAACACCACCTACATATATATATATTTTTCTATTCCAAAGTATTCAAAAGGATTTGAAAATAATCACGACAAACAAAATACTAAATTTCCCTTGAATATCAAAAAATTTAAACAATTATGCTTATTTATATATAATTATACGCATCTGTCTCAATGATGACTTCATTCATGTGTGCACTATATTAAGTTACGTCTTGACAACAATATTTTAAAAACTTTCGCCCGAGACACAAATAATAAAGTTGTAATAAAGAAAAATAAAGCGCTTTCCTCTAAAATTTCTATAAACTCACTTCTTTTCATCACATATAGTCCTACAGTTCCCTTGACTAAGCAAGAACAAACAAGTCTTTAATCTTTCATTCTCCTTTATATGCTACTGACATCTTTATTATTATTTATCTTCATATTGTTGTGTTCTAAAGGAAAAAGTATTTACATTATTATAAAAGCATTACTTACACTCTAAAAACAAAGTACTTCTCTCTCATAAATAGACTCCTCCTCCTCGAGAAGAAGAGGCTTGAGACAAATTATAAAAAAGAAAAACTAAAGCAAATAAAGCAAATGAAGAATGGAAAGTAGTTATTAAATAATAATAAGCTACGGTGATGTAATCTTTTAACACCCTCAATTTGACCGGGCTTGACCTTAATAACGCGATGGGCGGTCACACCGATTCGAGCACCTGTCTGTACGACGTGTTCAATAGCATCGTGCGACCGAGCGAAGTGCTGATCCGTACGGGGCGCTCTCCAAAATAGTCACAGAGCTGACGGACAATGTAATCCCGGTCTGCGTCTTTAACTACTCACGATGGAATTGGGGGTGCAAATTGGTAACTTTGACCGTTTTGGTCGTAGCCTTCTTTCGCGTATTTGCCGAAACCAGGTGCCCCTGGACAATAGGCTTAGGTTCCTTTTACCTAGTAAAAATTTGGCCGGCTGTCTCCACCATCTTAACACCCGGTTCCAAGATTTCAGAACCCAAGAACTGCCTTACCTACAACACGCATAATTTCGTCTACTATGATTCCATTACTGCCAAGACAACTGACATCCAGGACTTGATGAAATGCGGATCTGTGCCCTGTTTTGACGCCAGACCGTGGCAGACACTTGTCTTCCTTTTCCAAGTACACGGAGATGTCTACGTCCCGCTGTTGCGTTGTCGACGCATAGACACTAATTATAAGCAAATCGTGAATGTGTCGGACGTGGTGCCTTTGATTCCTAGGCTTGAGTGGGACCTTGAGCTACAAATGCCCAAATAAGGCACAGCCCAGTCCTATATTTACGCCTCCGACCAGATTGTGGTCCCTGACATCTCCGGTTTTGACCAAGAAAACTTGCAGTTCTTAAGGTCTATTTGTAACTACTCCGCCCACGACTTGACGATAGGCGGCCTCCATATTCCCACCATTGAAGGGTTCGAGTCGCTCGTTCGTGAAACTGGCTTGATCTGGGGTCTACTATGCCCTGGACCAGAACAGAGGGTAAGGCAAGAGGCGAGGTGAGGGCAAAGCCAGTGGCGCTACACGATGCGGTACCACAGTGGACCGGAGCGCCCGCTCTGGCACTAAAGTTCCCGGGGCGACGGACGAGGCCAAGGAGGAGGAGATAAACGTAAGCGCACTGCTTCATCCAAAAGGGAGGCGGACAAGTCGGAGATGACGACGACGGGGGAGACGAGGCGCAGGATCGGGACCATCGGAGGATGAAGCAAACGCCGGGAGCTCATGGGAGGAAGCATACGACGAGGCGGATCAGGATGACGGCCAGAGTGCCCTGGACGAGGTGGATTTCACAGACGGCGCTGGAGCAGGGCCAAGTACTTCCACCCCCGCCTCAGCACAAAGAGGCAAATTGGCCCCAGGAAAAAAGGGTAAGAAGAGTCAGCTGAGTAAGGGAAGCAAAAGCAAATCCGACGGAGAAGTGGGCAATCAGAGCAAGGACCGTCACAAGCGCCAGAAGGTGGACGGCTCCGGTAACAGCGGGCGCCGTAGGTCTGCTGGTGACTCTAACTCTGGAGGGCATCCAGCTCACGCGCCGTATAACAGGCCATGAGAGAGGAGCAGCTCTCCATTGATGCTCTTGCCATTAGCCGAGAGCTCGAGAAACTGAAGAAGACACTTGCCGAGGGATACGATGAACAACTGTTCGTAATAGGCAGCGCGTGCACGGAAGTTGCCAACTGGACCGGCAACTACGAGGAGATAGCGAAGGATTAGATTAAGTCTTCGCGGACGTGCAAAGTCCACCTGCCACCGTTCGTGTGCTACAGCGCCGGAGCAAACAAGTGGTCAGCGCTATGCAAAGGGAGGCTAGAAGGTCAAGGCTGCGGAAGAGAAGGCGTCCAGGATAACAAGGTCCAGGTCCAACAGGAGCGGCAGTAAATCTTCCCGCTCAAAAAACTAAGCTGGGGGGCTTCGTTGGTCGTTTCCAACGCCAAGGATTTCGAGCACGCCTTGAAATCGCTGAAAAAATAGACTCATTTGTGAACCGGATCGTCAATAATTTAAATTTTTCTCATTGTAAAACCAAAATATTATTTTTTGTGTATTGTACTCCAATTAATAGAATATTCTTATTTTTAAATATTTTGATGATATTCTGTCAGTATGTATAAAAAGATTTCGATTCGGTACTGTTTGTCACTTTTGTAATTTTGTAAATAGAGAAAATAATACTACCCATTATTTAAACTCGTGACCCATTTCCACCACCTCCCGAGTGTTCAGGTAAGTGCAGGTTGAAGAGAGGCCCCCCTCTAAATAAAAATGTCTTCGCCCCATGTCTGCAACTCTGAAGGGATATCCTGATTACGAGTTGTTCAAGGCAGGTAGAGTCACGCAATGTGTCTTCAGCCGTGGACGACGCTTAATGGTGGAGGTTACCAGACTGGGGACAGTCTACCTCTTATGTATCTCTGGGATATCAGGGTCCTGAGCATCGACGTATTCGACGAGGACATACCTGGATCGGCGGAACCGCAGCTGGCTAACTGGTTGACAGTAAGAAGTGTCTGCACCACAACCGTCGTCATGTCTACTTCAACAGCAGCTTCACCACACAGAAGGCCCACCTACTTCGGGAGGACTTCAGAGTCTTCAACGACCTCTTCCCTTTTAGCTGCGGCGGCGACAAGTCCCACACCAATTTGGACTTGGCCAGCTTGCTATATCAAGGGTGCCGCGATCATCCCGTATAAATCCAGCTATCTAGTCGGCAACACACTACGACAACTTCCAAGAGCCTACATCATGACCCACCCAATTAACAACGGGTTAGGGATAACTCCGCCGGGCACTGTACCCGGTCGTGAGTTTGTTTACGACCCTGCCCCCCGAGTCAATCAGGCCAGCTTTTCTTTGATGGGAGTAGGCGAGAGAATGATGTCCGTCGACTGGATAACCACGTTAGACATAAAGGATAAAAAGAAGCTCAACCTTCCGGCTCTTAGTCTATGTCTCCACAAGACCAATTTAATGTCGTCGCTTACAGAGGCTGACCGCTTCAAGAGCGTCTCTAGTCACGCCCAGGCCCTGAAAGACTGGCAGCACGGCTTCACGTGGATAGGGCCAGTAATTCACAATCAACGCAATCTTACGCGCCAAGATCGGGACTTCATCGATACGCTACACCTAATAATCAAGTTTCCGGCGTTCCATCTCCATACCATCCGTCAACGTGGACTTCTGGGATCCATCCTGCGCGCCATCAGCCGGTTGCCCTTCAAGTCACTGACTAATGGGTAGTGGCTACAGGTTCGGCAAAGAAAGACGTCATCCGGATGAGCATTCTGCTATGTCGTGAGAAAGCTCTAATGCTGGACGCCCTCGATTTCCTCACCACAATTGAGAGCCGTTTGTCCGATGATGAGTTTAAATCCTTCCTTGATGGGACAAGTAAATTCATCAAGACCTTCGAATATTGCACGCACCCTACTTTGTTATTCGTTATTGCTGACGCCGTTTGGGACTCTATCTTTGTTTATTAGCAAGCAAGCGTGGAGCCGTGGAAATTTTCTATGGAAATTCGCGTACCAAGAACGGTTAACTTGTGTGTTAGCCGCTTTGTCCACTGATGATCTAGTCAAATCCAGAAATCAGTATTAATACCTTTTAAAATGTATATGTATCTTTATGTAAAATTTATATGTGCAATAAAGAAAGGTTGTCGGAGACCCCGACAACCCCTAAAAAAAAATTATAAGTCCATCACAAAGATAATGTTAGCTTATGTAAAGAGACTCTTGTATTAGAATCTTCATTGCAACTTAAAATAAAACCAATTCCATTAATTCGCTTCGACCAAAGTCGAATAAAGTGGGTAACTGGCTTAATTTCTTTCGATGCAAAAGTCCAAGAGTCGCTTTCAGAGAGAGAGAGGGCTCCATATCTGGCGGCAGCAGCTGCTAAGATTATTGCACGAAGATCTTCGGAGCATAAAATGTCACCCGTGGTCAGTTAGTTTTCTATTCGAGCTTTCGCATTTAATATTGCAAACTCAAGGTTAAGTTGGTTTCCGATGTCTCGAAAGCAATTGAGTTTGCAATATTAAATTTCTTCATAGGTGCCTGCTATAGTTTTCGAATGTGGTTCATGTTTAATTGATTTGAGGCTACCTTCTGCTTCATAAATTCCCCATAAAGGGACATATTCAATATTTTAAATTCATTCAAATAACTATCTTTGAAAGACCTGCGATAAATAAATGCCTTATATTTATTATTATTATTATTCTCCATCTTTTTTTCAATTGGAAGAGAAACGTGAGCTTTCATTGCTTAAGATGAAAAAGTAGAGGATATGCTGTAGTATTTCCATTTTGTGTTGGTATGAGGTATATATGCTGTATGTTTCTCCTTTTCATTAAAGAGTGCTTCAGAACTTATCTTTTGACAGATGAGAACCGACTTTCCCATTATTAGATCATATTGTGAGTACATAATACACTTGACTTTCGGCAAATCATTTCATCCGTTTTCCAACATTTTATCATTTGAAAGAAGTAAACTTTTTATATATGTAGTTTTCACATTTTATATTATTATATTATCAAGCATCAACTAAAGTGTTTTTGAAAAGTGGCCATAGAAAATAAGTTTTTTTATTGAACGAAATTATTGAATTATAATAATTTGATTCTATTGCTTCGGATTGTTATAGAACATTTTTCTTTAATGTAAGAACAAACAACAAAATACACAAGAATGATAATAAAAAATCATTAGCATAAACATATATAATATTTTTTGAGTACTTCCAATATATTGGACAAATATCGGAACAAAAACATTGCTGAGGTTAAGGAGTTGGTAGGAGAGTAAAAAACAATGAGATGAACTGGTATAATGCTGTCCAAATACTATTATAAATATTTATAAAATATAAGATATAGGGGAAAATATGAAGGATTTTTGTTTGAAAACTCTTAATTTGGATTTCACAAATTTTAAATTTACATTTTAAAAATTGAAGCTTTCTTTCACAAAATACATTTTCTTAGTATGGGTGAACATGAATGAATTCTTAAAATATATATTTTTTCGCGTACACCTAGATTTAACCAATTTATTTTGTATTTTTTTTAAATCCTCGCTTTACGCAATATCATTTCTAAAAATAACGTTACATTATCTATTCTGTAAGTCCGTAAGTGAAATGTTGAAATAAATTGAAGCTTCTGTCATATGAGAAGCGTGGCCAATGAGTATAGAAGGTAGAATGTGGAGCGAGCCGGACGGCTTTTAAACTTGCCTCTGATGAGTCAATGAATTGGCGCTTATCCTGGGATCATAGTTACCATCAAGAACTTCCATCAATCCAGATACTCTATGGCAAAATACGAGGTCATTTTCCATGGAAAATAATGGTACAACGCTAGATTCACCATGTGATGGACTGGCGTCAAGATCCACACTTTTGGTGTCGAAAAGCTGTCGAATACTCATTATCAGAGTTTTCTGAATGTAGAGTTATTTCTTCTGGTGGTATAATGAAAGGTAGATCATCTTGATGGGGGTTCTGATCGTCTAGCTAAGGGAATGTCAGTGTAGTGCACACTCTGAAGCTTCTTCTTCGTCAAACCTTAATTGGTTGGTGGACATCAGACAGAAGTAGTAGTCGCTGAAATGATTAAAAGATTATCTCCAGATCAATGGAACAGCAAATGACATACACACTCTTTTTCAACGATTTTCGAAAGATTTGATGAACAGGCATTGCAACAAATATGTGGAGCCCAGCTTTGTTTTGTCCCAAATCTTGCAGCCAAAGGAAAGATATTTTTTAACCATCGCACTCATCTTACGCTTCTATGACGAAAAAGTTACCTCACCACAAATGTAACATTAGCTGCCTGCTTTGTTCACACAATTACGAGGCACTTTCAGAGATTATCTCACATATCTTTAGCAAAAGGTCAAGAGAAGGAACAAAACCTGAAACTGGTAGTTTTTATATGATGCATTGAATTTAGTTATAGACCCATTTGTGCTGTTGCTTTGATTTTCGCTAATGCAACGACCCTATATTCTTGACTTTTTACAGTTCCAAAATACCAAAGCTATGAGATTTCATCAGCTTTCATGACTCTACGCTGTATATTAAACTAAATTTCAATACGACATGCCATAGAGAAGCCTATCGCACAAGGCAAACTCTTTGGAGCGTACACACTTCTTAAAAATGAGAACCAATAAACCTGATATCTTATTCAGACTACTATGGCTTGATTACTTTTGACTTGGGAGCAATGTATTTGTACACAAACGGCCGATGGAAACTAAACCATGAATTGTTGAATGACCACGGAGTAGATTAATCTATTATTTCGAGAATCGAAACAGTCAAGTCAAAAGTTAAAAATGGAAACGACATTTTTATTGAAATGAAAAATTTATTCCGTCAAGTTAAAAATATTGTAGAAATGCCAGTGCAGAAAAAGCGAAACTAAAACGTAGACTTGGCTAATAGGCAACACCTGGCCAGAGAAAATTTACGCGACAACAATTAATTTTATTTATTAATATTATTGATGGTGTATTCTCACTGTATTGTTCGTGTTTATATGTATTTACGTTCTTGTACATATTTTTAAAATTTTTAACTGTTGAATAAATAAAAAATAATCTAGGCTAGACCAACTTTATA
>CP045896.1:25860782-25876451 GCA_013387185.1 Caligus rogercresseyi | reverse complement strand
TTTTTTTATTTTTTTTTTTTTTCCACAGTTCTCTAAAAACATACACAAAAAAGATATAATATGTTTTAAAATTGAGGTAAATACGTAGAAAAATACACAAATAAACATTATAGTTTAAAATTTTACCTCAACAGAGAACGTTCTAATTAAAAATTACTGATTATGATACAAATGACATCAAATAAAAATTACTGATAAAAAATAATGCATTATATCACAGTAAATTATTAACAAAGATGGCAACTAATTAAAATCTTTAAATCTTTTAAAATTATTCTAATAAATTTTCGATGACTTAGTGCTACCGATGGGAAGTATTTAATTTCTTCCGACGCCCTGGTCCACGAATTGTCGAAAAGGGTAGGTATCTTGAGGTCCAAGGCAGCGTACCTTGCTGCAGCCGATAAAAGAATTGCCTTCAATTCCCAGGGATGAAGAGGTTCATTAGTTGTAATTCTCTTCGCGATGAGGGCCTTTGCGTTGAGGATTCCAAAGTTTATCGCCTTTGTAGTCGAAGAACGGCCACCACTATTTAAGCAAAGAGTACAACAGCTTTACAGTACTTGTCGGTTGATTTTCCTTCTAATCCTCTGAGGTTCAGCTCCACAAAGCGTTTTAAAATGCTTACTGCTCTACAATCCACAAAAGCATGTAAAATGCTATTATATAGGGTTCCGCAATCCTTGCAGGCCTGTAAAATCTAATCAGATCCGCTGAGACCTGAAGTTGGGCCGTAAACTTCTTTCCATCAGCAATTTTTGCCAATGACCTCAGGATATTTTTCCTCCATCTTTCAGGGAGATCGAGGAGGTCTAAAAACTTTTGACAGGTTCTGTCAGCCATGTCTGAATCTGACTGAACATTCATTTTTAGATGCCATGGAGTAAGCAGTGTATGTTCCTTTGAAGACCTCAATAGTGGGAATTTGAACCGACCAACATCAAATTGGCTCCCGGGTTTGATGTCATGACGCGTGAAGATACCATTCTTAATTGCAGATTCCTCAAGGTCATGCGGATTGCCAAGACCACTAAAGAAATTTTTTATCAGCGTTTCTTCTTATTACGTCCAGTGTTGAATCGTCTTTGAATTTTGGGATATAGTGCCAAATTATTCTTTGGGCGGAACCCCAAACTGGAGATAGTTTTGAAGTATTCGATTTGTCAGATCCGAGCCCATGAAAAGCCACTTAAATATCTCGCTGCAGGCCACCGTTCTTCTCCATTCTATTAGGGGCTTTTTCGTGATGTCCACTAATACTTTTTATATATTTTTGGAATAATTTTAACCAGTTGCACAAGGCCTCCGCCGATTTGCCTTTTATTCCTCTTTACCGCTGGAAGATATCTTCGGTGAAAGAGAGATCGAAGCCACTTTTCTTCCTCTTGGACAATTTTTCCGCAAGAAAAGGAGAAGATGAAGCTCTATATGATTGCAGGTATTACTCTGGTATTATAGAGGTCGATTCTCTTCTGGAGATTGAAGGCTCTCCAATTGGTTACTAAATGGGAGACATTAGAATTGATGTTAGACCAATTCTTTTCATCAACTCCATTCCTGCACCAGACAATTCCTAGGATCTCGACCTTCTCTTTAATTTGACATGAGCGAAGAATTAGCCCCTCTGTAGGGTTCCAAAGCCCCAGCGGAAGTATTGCTGTTTTTTCTATATTCACCGTCAGGCCTGATCTTTTCTTAAACTTGGAAAAGTAGTCTAAAATTATTTCTACCCTTCTGGCGATTTGCCGTTCTGAATTGGCCTGTAATGTGATAGTGATATCATCTGCATATAATCTACAAGGTGACTTTGGCCTGCAATATTGATTCCGAAACACCGAACTTTTTTAATAAGTTTGTGATAAATTCTTCAATGGCGGCAACAAACATTAGAGGAGCTGAAGGACAACCTTGTCTACAGCTTTTTTTTTAAGATGATCGGACTGCTCTCACATCCATCAATGGAAATTGTAGATGTTCCGTTGAAAAGTAGAGCTCGAATCGGATTAAGTATTCCTTCGGAGAAGTTTCTTGACAGCCTTGAGAATTGATGGTGAGAAACGGAATCGAAAGCTTTGCAGAAATCAATCGCGATGATTGCCCCAAATTTTTTGTTTTCATTAATAGAGTCGATTGAGGCTTGGATATTGCGTGATATATCGTGAATTTTACGACCTCTTAAAAAACTTTTTGGTGTGGACCAATTTTTTCATTAAGAAATGCCTCCATTTTTTGAGCGAGGACTCCGGAAAGAATTCTATAAGACACATTCAAAACTGTGATTGACGCCAGTGGCTGAAGTTTGAGCCGTCACCTTTCTTAGGAATAAGGGCAATGCGCCCATTCGTGAGAGAACTGGGCATTCTTCCTTTTTTTCCATATCAGAGCCCACTTTCACTAAAAAAGGAATAATTTGGTCAGGCAACAGAGAATATATTCCTCCCGGAATACCGTCAGGCCCACAAGCCTTATCCTCTTAAGTTTTTTCCTTATAAAGTTAAAATGCATCCATGGGAAAAAATATGATTAGAACGATGGCTTATATTTTTTTGGTCTTGGAAGGAACTTCCTTCATCACTCACGATCGATTGAAACTCAGAGCGAAAGTATTCTAATATATCTTTTTGTCTGTAAGCGTTTTTCTTCGTGTACTATCTTCTTGATGGTGACGGCCGAAAGTTTCCCCTCTCCTGTGATTTTTTATCTTTTAATAGTGTCATTCTCCCGCATCACTTTTGCCTCCATTTCTGCTTCAGCCATATCTGAGATCCGAAAGGAATTAATTATGTCCGTCGTAAATGAACGTACAAATAAGGATTCTTTGCTGAGTGTATCGTCTATGAGCTTTGGTGTCTCTCTTTTTCAATTTTTTATCCGCTAAGAATTTATGAGTGGTAAATGACACAATACGATTAAATAAAGCAGTGCACTGATAGGATGAGTGACTATCATTGAAACCTTATTAAGTTACTTGAGAGCTTGTTCTTAAATTGTGTCATCCGTAAGAACCCATTTTGGAACATTAAGTTTGTTACACGTGGACAACACTTTATTTTGAAGCTCAATTAATTTATGGTCTCAGTATTTTTCTTAGGTTTATAGTATTTATTTTGTACATATTTAAAATTGAACTGTTGAATAAAAAAAAAAAAATCTTAGGCTAGACCAAAATTATAGACAAGCGGATCTCAAGTACAGAGTTAAAAATAAAATTGAAGCAATATCGGATCTAACTCACTCGAGATTACAATGCGTCGGACTCGAAAGGAAACGCAAATACTGAAAAAAACTTGTCTTTTTTAACCTCTAGTGGAGAAATATCCAGCGACCCAGAATTTATTTGTAGTGAGATACAAACTTACTTCACAAATCTATATGGTTGTTTTGACTGTAGAGGCTCAAACACATGCGCTCGATGTGAAATTTTAACAGCCGATTACTCTCTGAAAATTGAGATGCCCCGTAGAAGACAAGCTTTACGTTTCGAAAGTAGACAACGAAAAATTAGAGGTCCACCTAAGTAAAGAGGAAATAGAGCTTGCTGTTTCAAAAAACGCTAAGTTTAATAAGTACCGGTCCCACGGGTCTAACGTTTGAGTTTTATAAGAAAAATCTTCATTATTTATCCCCTCTTTTACTTACATTTTATGAAAAAGTTTTAACAGTTGGATACTTCCCAGAATACGCCTCTGATGGAAAAATTGTTTTAATACCCAAGAAGGAAAAGAACCCCCATTTATAAAAAATCTAAGACCACTTACAATGCAAAATTCGATTTACAAAATATTTTCATTATTTTAGTTAATCGAATTAAAAAGGTCTTTAAAAAAGTTTTACATGGAGCCCAGCATGGATTTTTAGAAGAGAAGCTTATGGATTCTGTTCCTTTTACCCTACAAACACTTTTAGACTCCGACAGTACCACTTCCCTGATGTCAATCGATTTTGCCAAAGCTTTTGACTCCATATCGCATAAATTCATCATCGAAACATTATATAAAAAAGGGTTCGGTGACCTAATTATAAGAATGGTAAGCGCTTCCATTTGTAAAACCAGGACTCTTATAGAATATGGCAATCGAAGTACATATTTTTTAACAAGCGGGGTGTTCGCCAAGGAGATCCGGTGGCGGGAATCTTGTTTGTCTTGTGTATTGATAGCCTGATTCAGAATATCCAATCTGATACGGGAATTCGCGGTTTTAAATCCCCTGAATATATTTTAAAATGTTTATGTTACGCGGACGATCTAACGGTGACATATTCGGGTGGCCCACTCCAAACTCTTTTATCAGTTAAATCAACTTTTAAAATTTTAGAACGCTACAAAAATTGTTCTGGACTCAGTGTAAATATTGAAAAATCAGACTTAATAAGCCCATACGGTGATATTTTAGTTAAATCATGGCCAACTTTGAAAACATCTAAAGACATGAATATACTTGGATCTTGGGTTGGCCCAAATAGCACTGAGATGAACTTGAATAAAATTTTAGCCAACGTCAAGGCGTCAAGTTTATTTTTTAACACCCTCCATTTGAACGTATGGGACAAGATCCAAGCCTGGAACACCTATATTGTACCTAGGATCATTCATTTGTTCCGTGTTACTCCCTTTCACCAAAGAACGTTGGAGGATATTACAAAAATGGAAACAGCTTTTTTTGGCTTCAACAGAAGAAAGAATATCTCCAGTCTTAGAATACATACACCGTTAAAACTTGGAGGACTAGGCGTTCATGATATTAAAAAATGTGGATGTCCCAAAACTGTCTTTGGATCCGTAAACTTTGGGACAAAAACCAATATTGGTCCATATGCTTGAAACAATTTTTATGCAATAATGATATTGATTATGAAAAGTTTCCTTGTCACGGATTGTCGAAAGTTTTAAACATTATCTCCCAATTCTCAGAGAGAATGAAAGCTTTTTGTGAAGGGTCGAGAACCTGTCTCGAAAAGTTTGAACTGTCTTTAGCATGGGAGATGCCAGTTTTAAATTGTTTAAATACCTCCATCCCTAAAACAGTGAACGCTTTTATCGCAAGTGACGTTATTTATTCTGAAGAAATTTTAAACAAGCTCGCTTTTAAATATTTTACTAGTGTCTTCGGTAGCCCACTAAATACCCCACGACCGTTTTTACCTTTTAGAATAAAAGTTTCTACTATAGCCACGAGGGTTTTAAGAAATACATCGTATATATCAACTATAATTCCATTTGAATCTTATTTAAAACGAAGAGGAATAAGAAGAAATATCAGCGAATGCATTAAAGCTGTTAAAAATCCATTTTTAACATCGGCAGAAAAGTGGTTCAAATATAGAAAGTTGACTGGTTCACTGGAAGTTGCCAGCAAATTTTTCAAAGACGACCGTAGTAACTGTTTCTTTTGCAAGAGGGAAATAGAAACTACAGATCATTTACTGTGGAAATGCTCGTCTTTAATTGAAACATATCGGGCCGTTCAAGAAATTACCATGGGTCACTTCAATGAAAACCCATCAGAGGAGGACTTCATCACCTTCTCGCGCAATCCAAGATGTGATGCGGTCTTAACAAAAGTTCACTATGTTATTTATAAAAAAGAACAATTAAAGATGCCAACCTCCTTGAAATGATGTCCATCGCTTCACTGTATTCCAAAGTACTCCAACAATTATGAACTGTATATATATATATGAAATTCAAATAATTTATTTAAAAACCATTGCTGTTCTGTTTTTTTGTTGGTATGACTATTGTTATTTAATGTTATACAATTCGGACGTTACCCCTTTTGATATTTGATGCATACCGTTATATATTTGTGATTGTAATTTTTTCAATACTACATAGTGAAATATAAGCCCCTTGCGGCCAAGAAAAAAAAATATTCTTGTTCATTTCCTTGATTTAATTCCTCAATTTGACCCAGGAGCATTTTAGCTGTTATCCATATGAAATGAAATATCCAATGTTATTGATCACGACCAGTATTAGTTCAATATTAACAACCTATTGGATTCAATCGCTTCACTCTATTTGTATCATCGCTGATCACTCAAGGGAAATCTCAACTCCTTCACTGAACACTTCCCTAGTTTCATTTACGAGTATTTGAACATGCATCACAAAATGCCAGATAAAGTTTTATAACGATGAATTTAATCAGAAATATACGAAATTAGAACACCATTTTCAAATATAGGTAGTTGCAGTTACTAACAAAAAAAACAGTTACCTTACATGCTAAATTTTAGTCTAAAATATACCAAAAGCTACATGGAATCTATCTCAGACCCCCTTCTTCAATATATGTTGTTGAGGTTATTAACAAAAAAAACGAGTGGCCGTGCTCTCTTAATATATAATCATTGGCCAATAATAATATAACACACATATTTTGTATAAAAATCATTTCTGTTGACATGTTTTCTAATATAAATATTTCCAACCATCCGAAAAAATAAAGCCCAATTATATATTTAAAATTATAAAAAATGTTCAAACACTTCTTTGAAACATGTTATAATTAATTATATATTATATATTCCTTTACACTTCGTGTTGAGTAAAGAAGTCTAATAATCCTGGTTCCCCAATGCTATATCTAAGGAAGATCATAATAAAAACCACTGAATCAGTTTAGAGACAACTTATGGAGACAGCCATTATGAACGACTTGTGAGTGGCTTGGAATGATATCAGTATAAGACATACAAGACTCACCAATCCCGATGATTGCCACGAGCGAATGCTTCTACAATTCCAGATATGTTATTCGTCACAATTAGGACTCCACTCTGTCTGTCTGTCTGTCAGTGTTCTAGTGTGTGGTGATAGGGGATCTTTATTTCACGTTTTAGGACTTGAGAGTCGGACATCCCCTAGGATTTTATCTTAGCGCATGAAAATCATTTTGTAAAGTTGAACGCAATCGAATAAGGTTAAGAATTAAGGTTAATGACGGTTTTTTTAGAAAGAAATTTCTGAAAGTGATGACGTTTTTTAGAAAGAAAATTTGTCCCATGCAAATTAAAAATCGTTGTCTTTTTTTGGCGCCAAAAACAAACGAAAAACTATAAGGAATTTTCCTTATGTTCGTCGTTCGTCAAAAACGTTCGCGAACGACAACAAATGAACGATAAATCACAGTATGATATATATTAATATATATATATATATATTATATATATATATATAGATATATATATATATTGGATCTTGCTCCAATTTCTTGAATAATAAGAGAAAGTATGTAATTATATTTAAATATACTTCACCATGTGCTTAATTTAATTGAGATGGGGAAAAGAGATTTAAACACATAAATAAATATAATTACTTGCAAACCAATAAAAAATTCTTGGAAAAGCTCCTCTTAAGGGATGTTTTTGCATGCATTATCTTAGGAACGTGTTGGTGTATATAGGGTACAATTTGCAAAATAAAAAAGAACAGAATGAATACAGCGTAGGAGTACTATAAATATTTATTTGCGTAATGGGTTAGTGTTCTTGTTAGATTAAATTGATACGACAATTTTGCTTCTTTTGGTCCGTTTTAACATAATAATGATTATGATATTTATATATATACACAGCCTAATTCACTAGAATTGAGACTCTCACTTTGGTTACTTCTACGTTCTCCCCAAATTTAATTTTCCCTCCATTTTTCCTTTTGTGTTGTTGATAGTTATATCAGCGGCACGTTCATAAAGATAAATTGTGTGAGATAGCCCTGCTTCCAAAAGAAATGGTTTCCGAAACTTGAAAAATGTGACTTGATTTTGGCCTCATTTCTTATGTAAAATCTACGGCTGAAATTATGAAGATTTGAAAGGGCACTGTGAGCAGAGCAACGGTCTACAGGACCGTAAAAGACTTTAAGGAGTCAGGCAAGGTTTCAAGGAAGGCTCAAGTCTGGAAAAAATAATGAGGACACTTGCTATGAAGTAGAGGAGCAGGAAGAAACTCAGGACAAATCCAACTCGATCATGAGACAGATGGCTTAGAGGGAATGCAGGAGCTCCACCAGCATGTGGGGGATTGGTAAGGAAAGACCTGAGGATGTCCCCTTATAAGAAGAAGCCACATCAGATTCTGTCCCAGGCCATAATGAACAAGCGTCTTATCCGTGGGAGGAACATTATTCAACAGCTCTCACAAGACAGGTCGCCATCTGTTCTCTTGACAGATGAGAAGATTATTATGGTCAAGGCCACCCACACCGTCAAAAAACGGGATTTGGCTCGGAAAAAGGAGGACATTCCCGTGGAGCTAAGGAAGGCCTTCAGAAGGCAGAAGCCACCCCCATCATGGTCTAGGCAGGCGTGACGTCGGACGGGAAAAAACCCCTTTGGGGGAGAAGATCGACCAAGAGCTTTATTTGTACCTTCTTTCCGAGGAGGTAGTCCCATGGGTACAAAGAGAGTATCAACGACACTTTGGTGTTCCAGCAAGATGGGGCTCCATCCCAGACGAGCAAATGGGTAAAAGCTTCTGTAATGATATGATTGCAGACTTTTGGTCTGAACCCCATGGACTTCGAAATATAGTCCATTCTGGAGTGAGGGGTGTGTAGCAAGTCCTGGTCATCTGTGGAGATTCTAAAAAAGAAACTGCTTCAGGCATGGGCCTCCTTATCTGAGGAAGAAACATGCCTGTGTTGCCGCTACCGTTAGGAGGTTCAAAGCTGTAGTGAAGGTCAAAAGAGGATATGTGGAAATTGAAAAAATAAATTTTTTCATTACATACTATACTATAATCTTTATTTACGCAATATTTATGAGAAATTGAATACAAAGATTATAGATCGTAATATGTTTGTCTCAATTGTAGTGAATCAGGCTATATATTATATAGTGTATATATATATTTATATATATATATATTATATATATATATATATATATATATATAAACATTCAATGGAAGGGTTTAGTCACCTGAGGAAATGAAGATAAGCATTAGCATTATCCGTAGTTTCCACGAATCCATCTCAAGTGGGTTGCAACAGGAGTCATACGAGTAGCTTTAGAACTACTTGAAGCCACTCAATCACACTAAAAAAAGAGTTGTCGCCAGGGCTGCCCTTCTGCTCCTCTTCTTTTCGTGGCAGCTATAGAAGAACTTGTGGTCCTATTGACTCGCAAATAGAGTGGTTTCGGAATTAAATTAGCAGAATATAGACATTTTGTCAATCTTTACGCAGACGATGTCACCTAACTGTAGAAGCAAACTGAGAGAACCGGCTCATTAAGAGAATTGGAAGTCCTACTGTTGCTTTTGAGAGGTCTGGGTTGGAGCTGAATCGCTCTTAAAACCAGGGTTGGCACTGAAAACCCAACCCGAAAAAACACCCGAAAAACCCCACTTGAAAAAACCCAGAGAATTTAGGTTTTTCGGGTTTTTTTCAAAATATTTCACTTTTAACTTTTTTTAACTACTAGAATAACTCACTTTTATTATTTTATTTTATCAACTATTATAGACATTCATAATGCATAAATATGCATCTACTGATGAAATTACATACATTAATTAGACGTTATTCTAAATTGTACAACGTAGACTGACTAACAATATTATATGCTCTTCACGTGAGTAGTCTAGACCAGTGTATTCATTAGTAACGCTTATACAAGAATAAGAATAGGCAAAGAGAGCCACATTATTTTACATACACATTTTAAAACTTCTCACACACTAAACACAACTTAAGGCAGGGACCTACAAAAGGAGACACGAAGACTAGACTAATCCGGCGACACACTACTGTTCTTAGGCTTTACTACTGCGCACACATGAATCAGAATAGACAAAGAGAATCATAGTTATCCCATTATTTTACCGTTTTAGTTGTTCTTTGAATGCCCGACGTATTTTGTAATTTGTGTTTAATAATAAAAAGTTTGTCAGCTCTTCGTGTGAGATCATACTCACTTATTAGGTAAAGTATCCATTGATTAATTCGATCATAGAGTAGACCTCACAATTTACATTCTATATTTATCTACAGAAAACAAGGTTTCACAATGCCTCAAGTTACGGATTCTGGTAGAAAGAAGGATCAAGCATGGCTAGAGGTTGCAGATCTGAAGGATACAAATACTGGAATGCCTAGTAACAGCAAGGTGTTGTGCAGATACTGTGAAACTGTTATCAGCAAAAAAATCGAAAGAGTAAAAGCACACCTGTCGAAATGCAATAAAAGAAAAGCTCCTCCATCAGAACAAGAAACTATTATTTCAGAAACAGACGATTTAACCTCTCCTCGACCACTTTCATCCTCGTGTTCATACCAGCTGTGCAGAACAGAATCGAGGGTATCCACCTCATCATCAACGTCAGGGAGCCATTCATTTATATCCTACAAGAGAATTAGAGACAACTCGATGGATCCCTTCATCACAAAAACATCAAACGAGAAAAGTCGACTTCTTAACAAACAAGTGGCAAAATTCTTTTTCTCACAGAATGTTCCCTTTCATGCTGTTGAAAGTGAGCACTTCAGGCAGATGTGCCAAGATCTTCGTCCAGGCTACACTCCTCCTAACAGGAAGATGCTAGGGGGTGAATTACTCGACGAGATATATGACGAGGTGAAGGAGAAGACTGCGGAATCAATGCTACAAGTGAAAACTGTATGTATTACGCAAGATGGATGGTCATCTGTTCAAAATGATCCAGTCATCGCCCACGCCTTTTGCGACGGACAAAAAACTTATCTTTTGAACCTAATTGAATGTGGAACAGCTCAGAAGACTGCAGAATACTGTGCCCAGATTTTATGCAAGGCTATTCAGCAAATGAAGAATGAGTATCAAAAAGATGTGTTTGCTATATGTACCGATAACGAAGCAAAGATGAAAAAGCTTCGCAGGCTTCTTAATGTCACATATCCCGATATGATAACATATGGATGCAATGCACATTACCTCGCTTTGCTCGAAGCAGATACATCTAGCATGTCTGTAATGAAAAAAGTACTGGAAGTGCATAAATTCTTCAGAAATGTTCACTTGGCGCATGGTCTTTTGAAGGAGAAAGGAGGGAAACAACCACAGCTCCCAATAATACTAGGTGGAACAGTCACATAGCCTGCCTTGAAACATTCAATGCTAACCATCTATATACGTTGAGGTGAGAACGGAGTATCTGGAGAAAGATAAATCTATGCCTGACAATGTTGCTAAGAACATTGACAATATTGAAAAAAATTGGAGTAGCTCTAGACACACTACAGAGGGAAAAGTGCACCATAGCAGATGCTTGTCATGTATGGTATGGTCTTCTGAAAGATGATGAATTGGAACCGTTCAGACACGCAATCTCAGTTCGTTTCAAGGAGGCAGTAAGTGAACCCCACTTATTAGCATATATGACAGATCCCAGTATCATGATAAATGGGAAGAAAATGTCAAACAGGACCTTCAGAACGAAGTTGAGGAGTGGCTTAGCAATAAGAACCCTGAATACCTGATAGAGTTCTTCAACTTCAAGTTGCAGAAATCTGAGACTTATCCTAAGCATATGTTTACAGAAAACATTAGAAAACTAGAAGCCAGCGACTGGTGGTCACTCATCAACAGAAAGTGTTCTTCTGGGACAACTGCAGAGTTCGCAAGGTTTATGAAAAGCCTTCACAGCTGCCCTGCCAGTTCGGCTGGCATCGAACGATGTTTTAGCACTGTCGGATTTGTTTGGTCCAAAACCCGAAACCGATTAGGGATCGAAAAGGCCAAGAAACTGGCCACCGTGTACAGGGCACTTCGGTCTAAAGATTGTAACTCTGAAAGAAGACATTGTGAAGACACTGGTACAGGAAACAAGGCAGCAGAGGAATCTGAGGCCGACACAATAAGCATCAAATTATCTTCGAGTGAAATTGAATGATTGATTTTATGTATACTTAATAAAGACAATTTCTATTATCGATTGGGTTTATTTATTTCTTTGAAGTACATTTAATCTTTAATGATGGATAATGTTGGATTTTTTACGGGTCTTCATGTAGAAGGAGGGGAAAGTATGGGTTTTCGATGTCAATACTGCTTGAACAACATTTTTTTACCAAACCATTTGAATTAACTCTTATCTATTTATTTTTACGTGTGAGGGTGATGTCAAGGATAATAAAAAATATTTTACGTAAATATATACACTGAGAAAGAGTTATATACAAAAAATATTTTTAAAACGCCCTTCAATTAGCTACAGTCTACATAGACTCAGTCAGATGGCACTCCACTGTGTCGTGGCACCACTTTGATAAATCCTTGTCTAATCTTGCTGTTTCTTTTCAAAAGTCTCGAAAATACTAATAAACCCCGAAAAAGCAGCCCAGTGGTTTTTTAACCTTGGTTGTGAGAGGAACTATTGGTGTTGCTCACAGTCACGTTCCATACAAAAAAATTCAGAGGATTTACATTTGGGGATCCGAAAATCTTTCGACCAGAAGTATGGAAAGTCTCTTCCCACCACTTCTGTATCACTTTGGACGTGTGCGCCGGTGCACCGGCCACATCATCCATCCATTCGTGTTCATCAGTATGCACTCAGTCAGGTTCGACACCAGTGTGCTGTGGCACTCACTTTGATAAACCCTTGTCTAATCTATGTGTCTCTCTTCAAAAGTCTCGAAAAAAAAAATAACACCGAAGAAAAAAAAAAAAAACCCCGAAAAAACCAAAAAAAAAAACCGAAAAAAAACCAATAAAACCCGAAAAAAACCAGCCCAGTGGGTTTTTCAAAAAAACCGGGTTTTTCCAACCCTGTCTAAAACATTCATTCTTCCTACAGGGCATGGGATCCAGAACAGAGCATAGCTGATTGCCAAGTAAAAAGAAAAGTGTCTATATTAGGAATTGAGTGGGGACCCGGAGGAATACTCATCAACAACTGGGACAAAATATCCTCTCGGGTAAACAACTGTATCAATAACATATGTCGGGGGTTTAATCTTCAGAAAAGGATTGGCCTTTATAATACTCAGGTCGTTCCAAATGTTTGTACAAAGCCACTGTATCCCCCTGGATAGCTGAAAATACTATTCAAGAGGAAAAAAATGGCTTTCTGTTATCTATCATAGAGATACATTGAAGCTATAAAGCGGCCGAGGTTCCTTATCGGGGGAGGATTAACAAAATTTTCGACAATCTTACCCAAAAGATATATAAAAATATTATCGACTTGGCAAAATTTCTAGAGAAGGAATGGAGGAATTCGGTCTCACATAGCGGTCTATTTAATAGATTAATGTTTGGTACAGACCTTACAAACAATGTTACCGGGACATTCTCTGAAGTATGGGCAGCGGCTCAAAGAATTGTTTGGAGTTGCGTACCTATTATAACAGTGGACTCAACTGTGGACATCAAACGTCAAAATGCTCATAGGCCATCTTTTTCAAGAATATTGAAAGCCCAGAAAAAACTTGAGGATTGTGCTATTGCTAACGACACTTAGTCTATAAATTCTTCTCAGCATGCATAAATTCAAAGATGGGAGATTTAACCCCCTATTTAGAGCAGCAAAATGCATTTGATGCCGTGTCCTGGAATATCAAAAATGACTTTCTCGAGTAGTCACGATGACGTTAAGAAAATAACGGAATATTATATAAGACTGCCCAAACTCCCGGACAGTTGGGCATTGAGAATAACACGATCTCTCTTGGGAATACATGATGGAAGAAAATTCACAGCTCAACTGTAGATCTCTTCCAACTGTATAATATTCGGTTCTAGGCGCATGGCCATTCCTGCTTTTGCTGTTTTTACTTTTAGTGTGTCCGTTTTCGCCGTGAATTTGAGTGGCCGTATTCCTACTCTACAGTGAATGGATTCTGCCGTTTTAAAAGGTAAATGTCGTGTACAGCATATATACATAGTATAGGCACAAAAGGAAGAATAAGGGGGAAAGTGTGCGCTCAGTATCCGATAAATGATGTTGTTCAAAATAAATATATGGTGAGATAATGATTAGTGTTTATTGATATGATCTCCCTTATATCGAGATGTTAAAAACATGTAACAGAGCTTGCAAGTGAACAGCCATCAATCCTCTAAGCCACGTAAGAAGTGTCGACTCCGACAAGCCCATCTTCTCCATCTGCCAAACCCTATCCATCCATGATCTAGGTTCCATAGACTAATTGAATGCTATAATGCTTATTTATATCAAGTCAGATGCAATTCTAGCGAATTATATAGGCAAAAACCCACTCCATCCATTAAAGAGTCCGGGAACTCCCTCCTCCATACTATAGAGGAGGTTAACAATATCAGACATGGGGACCTGCTTTTCCCAAACGCGCACAACTCCTTTACGCATGTACAAGATCCAAAGGCTCCGGAAGCCCGAAGAATTTAGTGAGTTCTTCACATTCGTTAACCCAACATAGCATATTACGGACATTCAATTCCTCAACGTCTAAGAAATGAAGGAGTTTTGGGGATAATGACAAGAAAAGCCTCTTCTGCATCGCACGTCATTAGCTCCTTTTGCATCCAAACAGAACTTTCTAGATGTGACAGTCCAAGTGATCCTTCTGGATGATGCTGCGAAGTTCTACGAGAGCGCTCCAGATCTACACGACGATGATGATAAATCCTTATATCAGTGGTTCCCCAAGTGGGGGGCGTGTCCCCATGGGGGCGCGCGGGAAAAACGAATGAATGAAAATATAAATACAGTAGATTAAATAACACTGCTAGCATAACATGGACAGATTTTTGTCGCAGCTCCTACGTAAACGCAAAGCAGAGGATGAAGCATCACCAGATGTGCTTCCAAAGCAATTCCTTCCAAGGCAAAGACAACAAAATATGACGACACATATCTTGCCTTTGGCTTCACCTGTACAACGGTGGCTAATGAGGAGAGACCTTAGTGTGTTGTCCGTCTTAAAGTGTTAGCTTGTGACAGCTTGAAGCCGAACAAGCTAAGATGCCACTTGTAGACAAATCATCCAGAGCACAAAGACAAGTCAGATGACTCGTTCCGACAAAAACAAGTAAACTGCCGTGCTCAACAGTCTCTCTTTATAAAGCTGCATCCGTGCCGGCAAATGCTCAACTCAACAGGATCAAAAAAAATATGATGGGATCCGTGATCCATTCAGTGCATTACCACCTGCCGACTTAAGCACGTCAGAGGAGGAACAGCTCATTGATGTGTCCTCTGACTCAACAATGAGACTGCAGTTTCAGTCAAAGACACTGGCTGCATTTTGGATTGGAGTGGAGAAAGAGTACCCACTTCTTGGCAAGAGAGCCCTGGCCATACTCAAGTTAAACGGTAAAACAATCCAACTACACAGACAACTTTTCTGCTGTGGCCTCCATCAAAACCAAGTACAGATCAAAGCTGGACATTGAGAATGAACTCAGAGTGCCAATCTCAAAATTGCAACCCAGATTTGACAAGATCTACAGCATGAAAAGATGTGAGGATTAAAGGTGCCATTTTTGCACAACAAACCTTTGGGTTTTGTCTTGTGTTCCTCTAAGGGTTGGTCATGTTTTTAAACCCCATTTTTGCAGAGAAGCAAGTTTTTCAAAAATGCATTAAATGTTAAATATTTAAAAAAAGAAACCTGTTACACTGAAAAATTACACAGTTAAGGTGGCTTGTAAAACTGTTATTACTTATAACAATCTGCAGTTTATGGCAGTTCACTTT
>CP045896.1:25830899-25860682 GCA_013387185.1 Caligus rogercresseyi | reverse complement strand
TTCTTCAACCAGCTGGACGCTATGTATATGATAAATGGAGTGATATCACGATTTATTCACCGTTAGATTATGAACTTACGACTTTTTTATTGCAATCAAAGTATAAATAAAACAAAGTGTTTAACTTCCTACATCTAAATATTTATTATGTAAACAATTATTAATTATAAATCACTTCTTTAAACTACTCTCATATTGACAACCATTATTCTGGTTGTTCAATAGGAGAGAAAAGAGTTTTTTTTAAATATAAATTTAATTTATTTCATTCTTCTAGGATATGTCAACTATCTTACATTCCGCAAGTAGGAAGCGTACATAAAATTAATTTTGTAATCTCATACAGATAATAAAATAATAAAAGAACACGTCAATAATGCGAGAAAATAAGATTAATAGAAGTAAAATAAAAAAGGAACATAAAAGATCTAGTTGATAAATAGTGGCAGCTTGATCCTCTCGGTCCACATGAAGGGGAAAAGGTTTGTTTACATTCGTATTTTTTCTTGTTGTCGTTTGACGCACTAGAGATTGAACGACGAGTTTCCATATGTCTTCCGACGAGGCGATGGAGACCCACAGGGAGTACAGGTCCGTCCGTTGCAATCCATTTCGTTCAAATATACATTATGTTATTGGAAAAGAATCAGCATTATATCATTCCTAAGGATTGCCGTCCTCAAGAATAAATCGATAAATCTAATTTTATTTCTTAAATGTAGATAATTATGTATGATAAAGGTTGTTTCCTTTGTTAAGTTAAATCCTTTTCATTATAATGTTAAAACTTATCCCATAATCCACAATATAAACATTACTTAAAAATACTGACTATAAATGTATATATATATATTTTTTAAGGAAGAAAAATATAAATTTACTTAAAAAATACTGACTACACATAGATAATAAATATATATATAAAATAAATACATATCTATATATATAAATATATAGCAATTATAATACATTTCCTTAGGCCAAAAGACGCCATTGTATTTTAGTTTTGTGGACAAAATTTATCATTCAAGCAAAGAAACCAAATTTATAAATAGACAAGTAAAACAATTCTAGCAAAAATAATCCAAGCATAAAGAACTAAATCCAGTGCAAAAACCTTTGATAAGCAAGTAATTATTGGTAAAGTCCTCCGACGCGATCTCTTCGCATTTATTAATTGCTGCTGCATATTCATTTTTGCATATTCATACATAGACTTTATTAGAAGCTTGATAAAGAGTTGTTCTATGGGGGGGGGGGGGAGAAAAACTGATGTTGTCTTTTTCCTTCATCTTTTTGGCCTTGAAGGCTTGGGGAAAATGAAGAGAAAGAAAAATACTCTTGTAGAGTGGAAGGTAACACACACACAACACACACACATATCTTGTTGAGTTGCCTTCATGAGAGAGAAAGAGAGAGATATACAATTTTTAAGAAGAGCAACAGATTATAGACATATATGAGTTCGTGTGTGTTTGTACATGCATATATACACAAAGTAGGAGAACAATTTAATATTCTCCAAAGACTCTTCTTAACTCCTTTCCCCCCTCCTCCTCCTTCCTCCAAACGAGTCGTCGTAGTCGAAAAAAAAAAGAAAGCAATACTTTTTTTTGGGCAGCCCAAGAAGTGTTGTTTTCATTCTCCTCCTTCACTACTTCATATTTTCCTCTATTTTCATTTATTGTTATGACTGTCTGCTTTTTTCTTCTTTCCATAGTCACAATACAAGGAGAGAGTGTCAAGGTACTCAAATCTTACTTTTCTTCTTCTCTCTTCTAAGCATCTTACGTTTCATTATTTATAAATGCCCATATATTTCCTCTTTTTCTAAAGAGGAAATAAAAATAAAACCAGCTTAATGTAAAAGGCTTTACAAAAAGGATATATGTATATATATAATTGTTAATTAAATATAATGTTATATGAAAGCCTTTTATATCATCTCTTGGCTGGGTTTTTACTATAATAAAGAAATAATACGAGAACTTACTACGTCCTCTAAAATACAAACAACCAAGAATAATAATGGTATTGCTTGAAACGAACTCTTTTTTTACGTACTCCTTATGGTTGTACTCTACAGGTAATTGGAAGCATTGGAAAAAGCAAACATGACCTTCAGTCATTGTATGCCATACTCAAAAATTATTATTGTTATTGTGAATTCATTCTTGGCATAGGTTGTTGGTAAAGTATTAAGGCCGAACACTTGAGCTGTTTTATAATGATATTAGATCAGGTTCGCAGTTTGGAGATGGAAAGTATTTATAGAATATATATTAATGTATTTAATGAATTGCTATGGGCTTACTGTTATTATGAATATATATATATATATCACGAAATGACCGGGTACCCGCCTGGGTCCCGGCTGTTTTTGAGCGTCCCGGTTTCTTTAGGCACCGGGCCGGGACTTAAATATTTTCTTTCATTCATAAAGTTTTTTAGAATGGAATTTTCGAAATATTATTTTCTAAAAAAACGTCCTCACTTCAGATTGTTGAAGGAACGAAAATATATATTAGTTTGTTCCATAAATAATGAGGTAGGTTAGCTATCTCGAAAAGTTTACACCCTATCTCAAAAATTTGAACGGGAGCGTTCTTATCGCATATTTTTGCACGGGAACAGACTGTATGGCGCCACTCAGGTTAGTATATAAGGTGAGTCATTTTTATCATTCATTCTACTCGCTGCTGAAAATGGAGACCCCCGACTTTCGCTCCTACTTCTTGATCCGGATCAAGCTCGCCAGGACAGTCAACGAGATCCACGGGACCTGCTCTCTATCTTCCCTGACTCCTGCCCTGGCCTCTCTACCCTCCAAAGATGGCGCACTGAGTTCGATAAGGGTGTTTTTGCCCTGGAGAAGAAGACCCGTCCTGGACGTCCCGGGGACGAGGACAGAGAAGAATGTGGCCCGTGTGAAGCGCCTGGTCGAGGATAACCCGCGGATGACCACTCGACAAGTTGCTGCAGAGGTGTCCCTACCATCTACAACTGTTTTCAGGCTTCTGACGGAGGATCTAGAGCTCCAAAACCTCCTCAGCGTGCTCGTCCCTCACCAGCTCTCATGTGGGACAATGTACGTCCCCATACTGCCACCGATACCAGGAGTTCCTGACCCGGAGGGACGTGGAACCGGTGAAACAGTCACTCGACTCACTCGACCTGAACCTGTGTGACAGGTTCCTGTTCCGGAAGTTGAAGCACCTGCTCTGGGAGGACGAGTTTGGGGGCCACGAGGAGGCTACACTCGCCGTTCAGCGGGCGATGAGGAGGGTCAGTGAAGACGAGCTCTACGACCAACTCAGGAAGCTCTGGGGACACTGCCACGGCGTCATTGCAGTCGGAGGGGATTATGTGTACTGATTGAGAAGTTTTTTGTTGATCTGATGAAGATTTTGAGTTTTAAGTGGTCGACCTAATTATTTATGGAACAACCTAATATTAAGTCCCGGCCCGGGTCCTGGAGAAAAAAGGTTTCCCGGTCGTTTCTTGATAAATATATATATAACCTTCATTAGCTGTTACAACTACTACAGTTTTTATTTTTATTTTTTTAGTTTTTTTATTGAGGCTGTAAAATATTTTAAGATATAAGATACAACAAAATATAATAAAATATTTAGGGGAAGGAATTATATGTATAACATAAATAAACATTCTAGTTTAAAATTATTCCTCGCCTGAGTAGCCTATCAAAACATAAAATATAACAACAAAATATTAACAAACAATGCCAAAATATCAAAACAACAAAAATTTAAAACTTAAGCACACACAAACCTTAAAAACATAATACATTAAATTCTTTTAAAAGTTTCATAACATTTAATTATATTTTTTAACATCGTAAAATACTTTGCCGAAACTTTGGGGTAAAACTTAAATAAATCCGCTGCATATTGCCATCCAGCACCAGAAGTGTTAGGAATCTTCAAAGAGAAGGACGAATAACGAGCAGCAGAATATATTATAACGGCTCTTATTTCCTCCGGGTCCACAGGATAATTTTTGCAGAGTTTGCTCGCAATGAGTGATTTAGCACCCAATAAAGCACACTCCAGTGCCTTCAAATTATCGGACGGGGCTTGGCCTTCCATTACTCCAAACAGTATACATGCTTTTACATTCACCTCAATGTTATTATGTCCGTTAACATTTAGAGCTACCAACTTCTTCAAAATCTGAACATGAAGGCAGTCTACAAAGACGTGTGTAGTTGAATTATATATCCTTCCGCAGTTTTTGCACGGAGAACTGAAGAATAGCAGGTTGCCCGAGATCTGAAGTTTTGCAGTGAATTTTTATCATCGTGGATGCTAACCAAGGATTACTGTATTTTTTATGCCATTCATCAGGAAGGCTTAAAAGAGTAGAATAAAACTTGCACAGTTTATTGACTTCGTCGTCATGTTGGCGGTTAAAACACATTTTCAGGTGCCAAGGAGAGGATGGCATATGAGATCTTGCAGTTCTCTCTAGAGGAAAACAATATTTACCATGTGAAAAGTCAAGGGAGTGTCGTTTACTAATATCATGTATTGTTAATATGCCACTTTCTAAGGCTAGACTTTCTAGATAACGGGGTTCGCTATGGTTCTTGAAGAAGGCTTTCTTTGATGAATTCTGATGAATTATATCAACGATCGTGTCGGATTTATACATGGGTGTCCCAGACCAAAGGACACGATGAGCCGCACTCCATGACATAGACAATGACTTTATGGATTCATTAGATAGAATGGTTCCCATCATACAGAGTTTATGTATATTTTTATTAAAGAATGTTGATCTCCATTCAGAAAGTGGCCGAAGAGTGATGTCTGTAAATATTTTTTGGTACATTCTGGGAATTATTTTAGATAATAAAGCTATTCCACCCCCATATGTTTTCTAGGTCTTTTAAGACAGGAGAGGTATCTTCGATGAAAGAGGGTTTCCAACCAGGAGTCTTCTTCGTTTATTGCCTTCTCTGCTAGTAGGGGTAATGAGTGGGCTTTGTATAGCACTAGTGGAACGATATGTATATTGTACAGGTCGATCCGCCTAAGTATGTTTAAGTTTCTCTATTGTTTAATCTTTGTGCGAATTGTAGAATCTAATGAAATCCAGTTTGCTTCCGTTTCACCGTTTTACAGCTTTACTTATTTTATAATTCACTTGATGTTGATAGAAAAATTGCTCTCTACCGAGGGATGTGAATCAGCCAGAGAAAAGTGCATTTAATTGATATCACTTTGGGCAACCGCTTCTACATACTTTCCAGGGAATGTCAGGACAAAAATTCGATTTAATAAGAGTAAACTTTATTTTTCTGATTTTATTGTCAGTTTGGTGTTTTCAAAAAAGTATGTATAATAAAGGGAAATACTTTTTGTACATAGAAAACTATATAGACATATAAATGATATTGTATACCAAGATATCTAGAAGATAATGTAAAACAATATAAGCCCAATCACACTCCAGACGATATATTTTAAGGGCGATAAATTAGGGCCAAACATAGTTTTTTTTAAAATGATTGTTTATGAGTTTTGCGAACATCTAGTTTTGCGAACAATTTAGTCTTAAGACCTCGTAAAGATTTGGTTTATTTTATTTATTTTTTATTCCACAGTTCATAAAAATATATACAAGCATAAAAAACAGAATGTATATAAAAGATGTTAATACGTAAAAACATAATTAAACATTTTAGTTTAAAATTTTAACATCAAATATGAACGAACACTAAAATACAATTATAATTAAACAACTTGACAATCTAAAACAAACATAAAATAACGATAAAAACGGTCTATTTTAAATCCTTGAATTGACGTAAAAGTTTTTGAATAATTTTTCCATAAGGCAGGGAACACGAAGGGAAGTAGCGAATTACATCACCAGCCCAACTCCACTTTCCATCGGTGACAGAGGGGATCTTGAGGTCCAACGCCGCGTATCAATTTTTTTTCAATGAATATCATCAAACCTCTGAATTTACTAAGCTTATTTGAAAATAAACAAAAAAAAAAGCTAGGAATGTGCATATCCTTAATTAACTATCAGTGTATCAATAGATTTATTATATCTGTATCGTTACAATAAAATAGATCTCACATATTATCCACTTCACATCCACTGACCTCAAATACAACTAAAACAACGATATTTCATAGTTCTGAAGGTCGACGACGAGAGTCAGTGTTAGAAGTAGACCCATAAATAAGAATAGTTGTAATTGAGTGATGACAGCATCTGTGCTTGTGAGCTTTATTCATTATTTCGTCATTCTTTTCTTTTCGGAAGCATTTAGTAATCCTGTAAGCGGCTATATATATATATTTTTTTCTTAGATATTAATACTTCCATTTAACATAGAGTGTGCTCTCATAGTTCATGTATCAATTTATCCTACATATAATATTTTGGCATGTGTTTTTTATTATAAAAAGAGAGAGGAGTACGATCTTTAGCATAAATATTCGCCTCGAATTCAAAGAGTTAAAAAAATCCTCAAAGAAAGTTGCGGAACAACAAGATCACAAATTTGTTTTATTAATTTAGTTTATATTACAAAAAAGTAAAGTCGGTATCACATTATTTTCTGCCACTCCCCGTTAAAGAACTAATTTAATTAATTATCGTTGATATATACATATATATATATATATATAGGGTTTGTTCTAGGGCTTGAGTTATATCGTCCGTGTAAAGGTCAATCCGATGTTTGGATTTTTGAAGATAATTAATGAAGATTAATCCTTTCTTCTTGGTTTAATGGGCGTCCATTAATTCTTTCTGTTTGTTTTGGTGCTGAAAACGAGGTAAAATATTTAATATTTTTGTTTGAAACTCTTATGTATTAAATATTGTTAAGTGTGAATATTAGATAATAATATATATCAATATACTATAAAGTTATTTTTTTCGTGGAAGTTATGCAGATAACTTTAATACTGTTAAATATTTAATTCGAGTCAATATATAGGAAATATGTAGACTCTTTCATTTACTCAAAGGGTTAGTTCATATGGTATATGAGAGAAAGGATCATATCTTTTTCTTGAACGTTCTGAAAATCGCTATACTTTAAGAGATATAAGCAAATACGTACTCTCTCCCAAAAATTGATCTTTTGATATGAGAATATACGATTACCATCTGGTAATTATGTTAGTGTTACCTGGATAGAAAGAGAAAGAGAAGGGAGGGAGTATTTTGCCTCTCTTCTCTCCCTTCTTTTTTTCTTCCTATCCAGGTTACACTAACTGCCGTTACCAATGGTAATCGTATATTCTCATATCAAAAGATCAATTTTTGGGGGAGAGTACGTATTTGCTTATATCTCTTAAAGTATAGCGATTTTTAGAACACCAAATATATCAAATGAAAGCTTGGTTAACCAGCTTTAATATTTTGGTATACTAAATCATATCAATTTAATAAGTAGAGAGTTATATGTACATTAAAAAAAGCCTATCTCGCGTACAAAATGACGCATATAATGGATTATGTATGCGTCAGAGACAAAGTAAAATTTTGAGAGGATACCTTGACGCACATCTAAGAAACACATTATGATTTATTTTTTTCATAATCGATTTCTTATAGGTCAATACAGGCTCTGAATCATATGATGTAAACTCAGATTGTACTGAATTCTGAATTGATAAATGCAACCAAGGTCATTTTTGGATTTATCATCTAAAGTTTTACTAAACTTAAAAGTACTATTTTACTCTGAAGCGAACAAGTCATCTTCTACAGGCGAGTGAAGTTAATTGATACAAAAAAGCTATGAAATAAGCTAACAATACACACTCCATTTTTTCTTTGTTTTTACTGAAAACTTTGTTTTGTTAAAAAACATCAAACATACGTCTGGTAGTAAATTAGATTTCCTTTAAATTAATAATTATTATTGAAGTCTGTAACGTCCACCATTTTGAAGAAATTTGCGGAAAACTATATTTTTACTAAATTTTTAAAACTTTGACCTCGTTGCGCGACCTCGTAATGTTGACCGATTTTGTTCAAACTTTGTATGTCGTCTTCTTTTATCACCAAGAAACAGAAAATCCACAAAGTTGCTAACATTTCAAACATTTGAAAAATAAGAACAACCTATATATATATATATATATATATATATATATATATATATATATATATATATATATATATATATATATATATATATATATATATATATATATATATATATATATATATATATCCTATTAGAAGTATCATCTGGGGATTGGCAAGAGAGTTTGAAAATCTAAGAAGAGCCAATCAAAAGTTTATTTAAAAAACTTGATGTCCATTTTGAATTATAAAAAGTCCATGGAACATAGTCTTTTTTGTTTACAAACATTAGACATAATTAATGCAGTACACGAATCGAAAATATATTTAAATCCTATTGGAAGTATCGTCTGGGGACTGACAAAAGAGTTTGGAAATTTAAGAAGAGCCATTCCAAGCGTTTATTAAAAATGTCCATTTTGGAATTTGCTATTCTCCGAATGCTTTTTTCTAATTATTTAAGTAACCTGCGTACAATTGCGTAGTGCCATCATCCCATGAGAGCAGTCTGCCTTTTGATTAGTGAAAAAGCCCCATTTACGAAATGAGGCACGTTGAAACTAATGGAATCTTTTTTGTTTTTGCGTCCATAGGGAAATCCTCTTCATTATTACTTTCTGTGCCTTGAGTTTGAATAGGATAGATAATAGTTTATACACAGAAAATTATGTCCATAGCTTTCTTTACTAACCTTTAAAGGTTCAGCTTTGTTTTTTATGTACTTTAGGGACTTCACGTTCTTTTTCATTTATCTTAATACCTCACAAACCAAAAAAAATATTTTTTAATAAATAATTAAAAGTGTTGTTGATATTATTACAACTTTTAATTAGTTAGATAATTAATTATTATGGTACTTAACGCAGGAAAAAAACGAAGGGCTTCCTGTATCATGGAATAGCAATGTAATCCCTTTTTTTAAATACTAAGATGTAGTCTCTTAGCCTTCCCATTCATATTACTTTAGTATAACATTTCTGAGGCACAGTGCGTCAATATGTAGTAATGCTTTACTTAGATTGGTTAAGTATGTTTATGCAAGGACTACTTCAATCACAGGACAAGACACTGCGTTCACGCTTTTCCCACATGGGTCTCTTTTACCTAATATGGAATATATCTTTTTAGTGTTTTTTTAGGAAATAAAAGTATATATTTATAATACAAATGATGTTTTATTAGCACTTAAATTACAATAAAAATAAATATTTGAAACATATAGCAAAGTAAAGATGCTCAATCAAAAAATACACTGTTAGCTCAAGTCTACAAATCAGAAAATTTTCCAGGATCTGGCTCACGCTGATGTAGTAGATGTTTCCACTTAGTCGTCTGTACCAGTCGAACCTTCTCTCAATGGGATCAGACTGGAACATGCTGAGAAGTACATAAGTGAAGTCTTCATCAAGGAGAAGATATCCTGCCAAATCTGCTGCAGCAAGACACGTCCGTTTTGTTGCTAGAAAGGTTTCTCCAGTGAGGCCAGGTGTTTTTGCCTTGCCATTCTATGAGAAAGTCAACAAGGTCCATCAAAAAGGAGAGACCAAGCTTGTTCTTCTTGGAGATTTGTTCCCGAAGCTCATTCTCTTTTCGTAGCCAACTCTAGATGTCTTGACGTTTAGGATATTCCACATAGTTCTAACAAACTCTGAAAACTCGGCTGTGTTTTTAAACTCTGGTCTGTTGTTTTCCTTGGTGTAGTATTTAAGTGCTCCAATAGATGACTCATGAAACACTGCATCAGCCAATTTCACATGAGTCTTCTCCAGGTTTGTAGGGTTCAGTGCTTTGAGGGTCAATTGTGGGCCTGTTTGACTTAAAGTGAGACTCCTTGAAGTGAATCTCCCTGAGGTGGGCAAAATTTGGTCTGAAGGTCCCAGAGCTTCTGAGCGTTGATGGGCTCTGGAACACCTCCACCCGTTGGAAAACAGTTGTAAATGTTTTTGTAGTTGTGCATGAGATCGAACAGTAGATAAACATTATTTGTTTCTTCCTGAGGATGAGGGATGGAAGTCTTCAGTTCTTTGGATCTGTTTCTCTAGGAATATCCCTCAGCCAGGCAAATGAAGTCCGGGTTTTGTCTTTGTTTGGCCACAGATGAACAGTAACACCCGACTGTGTGGCTCATTGCCGTTCTGCATCCTGGAGCACAACCCTTGCTTGCATGATTGTAATCACACACAGTACTAAGAGTCCAATAAATAACTATTTTCTTAGCAAACACGCTGCTATTTTTCTTTTTCAATGGATCCATGTGAGACAGGTAGTTGGACCCATGTTTTCGCATGTCCGGTCGTGATTACAGGCGTCTATGTCTTATCCAAGGTATATAGAATCAAGGAATACTGAACTATCTGGAAATGAAAAAGAAAAGCGCACGCTACAAACGATGGCCTACGCTACGCTATATAAAATAGATAAACTTGAGATGTTTTCTTAAATACAAATCCATTCGAAGTAGCTCCAAGCCATTATTGAATCTGGCCCATGATTTCACATCTGGGGCAGTGCTCTGAATTGTTTCTTGTTGGCAATAATCACGGATGTCATGGAAATCTATTTTCCGCTGTTCTTCGACAAAATTTGTAGGATCCTCTTCAACCATCTCCTATTTTATAAAATAGACGTCTTCTATGCTCAAATACTTACACTAAATGACCATCTGAGGGTAACACAGTAACACCCAACTGCTGTGGCTCATTGCCGTAGCCCGTTCTGCGTCCTGGAGCACAACACTTGGTTCCATGATTGCAATCACACGCAGTACTAATGGAGTCCAATAGCCAACTATTCTCTCAGCATACACACAGCTATTTTTCTTTTTCAATGGACCCATTTGAGACAGCTAATTGGACCCATGTTTTTGCATGCCCGGTCCTGATTACAGGCGTCTATGGTTTATGCAAGGAATACTAGAAACTACATGGAAAGACGACTTCTTTCGCGCGCCGGGAAATCAAAACGTAAGCAGGTCATATTAATTCTACATATTTATTTATGTTAATTTATACATTATATTTTTTCTGCTTAGGTGTTTTATAATTTTATTAAGTTAAGATATTCAATATAAAACTTCAAGTAACCTGAGTCAGTTAACTTTTAATTGAGATCATTTTCGCGAAAAGTAATTGTTGTTGGAATACATCAAATTTCACCAGAATAAATAACTATTGAAAAGGAAGGACCACCTACTTAGGTAAAGAGTCACTCTTCCATGGTGTTTCTAGTATTCCTTGCTTTATGTAAAGTGAAACTTTAATACATACTCTGGCTCAATGATGGATACATTAAATAAATGAAGGATATTTTTTTAATCATTTTATGCTTCATAAATATTTAATTACTTGCATATAAATCCACTCATTCAAATAAAACATGGTCAATGAACATGTTTTTATGATCCCCTCCAAGGTCAAATGGCTAACAGTAATTAAAGCTAAATTAGTAATTTTGTCTGCAGTACAAAAATGTAAAAGGCACATGAGTTATTTTTATCCCCACTAATACATAACAAAAACATGAATTCTATTCAGACATGGTTCAATTTCAATTGCCATATTCTGAATTTCCATGTCCTCAGAAGTCTTGGAACTTGAAATAGTCACTATCATTATTATTATTCATATTGGAATTCTGCATCACACGTAGACCAATCCACCTCAATTTCGTAAATTTTTGCTCAACGACTACTTAATATTGAATTATTATATTTTTTTTTAACGGTTATAATTTTTTTTTTCGGCTATCAAATATTATAAGACAGTGTAAAATATTAACTACACTAAAATCAAGACAAACTTATAATAAATAAATAAAAAATTACTCTTGACAGTTGCGTTAAAATAAATAACATGAATTAACATTGTAGAACATATTTACTGTCAAGAAATTATAACCTTATATACATGGACGAAACAGCGTTTATTTATTCTTAAAAAAATCCCCGATGACGTCTTAAAATCCTCTTCAGAGCTTTCAGGTATACTCCTGAGCGAGATGGCACAAATCGTACAATATCTCCCGCCCATTTCCAAGAAGGAGACCCAGGGTCAGGAAGAATTATTTGATGTTTCCTTTCGTTGTGGTTTGGATACAAATGTCTATATTGGAGATAATTTCGGTTTACCATTTGAGGTCCCGTAAATCATATATTTATCCCTTTTTAGACGGTGTTTAAGGCTTGAGATCAGCTCCGGGTAGGCACTTCAATTTTTGATAATCCTGATTCAATCTTCAACAATTTTTTTAATGCCACAAGGCATAACTTTATTTAGTACTTTTAACGAAAATAATTATAACATAAACTTTCGACTTACAACAACAAAAACAAGGACAACATTTTGTAATACATAACACATAGCGGTCAATCTATATATATATATGTTCATAAATTCCTTCTAAAAATTTTGTACAAAAATATTAAAATTTTCTGGAAGGGGAGTTCTAGAGCTTCTAAATTTATAAAAACTGCTTTGTATTTTTGTTACAATTAAATTAATTTCTTCTTTCAAAGGGCCAACATATATAAAAGCAAAATCTTTCACTTTCAAATGTATTCCAAATCTTATATATAATTCTTCAATCACAAAATGCCATACTCTTTTTAGCTGTTGACAGTTCATCAAGAAGTGTGATGATGACTCGGGTTCAGTTCGACAAAAAAACAAATCTTTCATCCTCAGTCCTTCCATGGAAACTACCAAAAGGTAAAGTATTGGTTATCAATCGATACTTAAACCAGTACCAATATGTAAAAATTTGTTCGCCAAAGATTTCAATGCATCACTGACGGTACATTGTAATTCCAACCTTTCAAACCTCCTCTCAATCTTCTTACAAAAACATATATACCATTTTCCGTATCAAAGCGTGCCTTAAATTTATATTTCTAAAATTTTTAATATAGTAAAAAAAACAATCTCGGGGTCCAATCGGCCTATTTTTTAACTTTAAATCCTTAATCACTTTTTCTCTCTCTAAGATCTCATTCATTGTATAAAAATTATTTTCATTTAAAACTTCCCCAATATAATTGATCTTTTTCTTAAGTGAGGTGGACTTAAGAGATGTCAACCTTTCGTTGTCCAAAGTTGTTCTTGCCAATTCATACTTGCAAGAATTTGGATTGATATTTCCCTCATAACTCTAACACTTTGTTTCCAAAATTTGCTTATGCCTTGCGAAGCATTAAGAACCTTGTCTGACCCTTTCCTCTTACATCATCAATCGAAACTTGAAAGTTTCTATCAATTTGATGTTTAACAAATCTGCCCATATTGCCCCAGGATCAAGAATTCGCTTGAACCAAGAGAAAGTGACCACTTTCCAAAAAGTCCCGAAATATAACATTCCCAGTCCACCATATTTCTTGGGAATAGTAATTCTTTTCCATGTAATTAGCCTGCTTTTACCATACTTGAATAAGAATCTAACACAATTTCTTGGACTTTCGAGACAAGCAAACGGCAAAACGTGGTTGTTCTCAACAGGTGAGTCACCCTTGGGAGAACAAACACATTCCATACGAATATTCTCGCAGGCAAATTTGCACTTAGTATTGTTGAATATTTGAGAGCCAATTTAGTTATATGTTTTGAATATTTTTACAATTTTCGTCCTGATCTTTTGCGACTACTGAAATAAATGAACCTAATATTTTCAAGACCTCACAATTTTTTAAACCATTATTATTTATAGCTTCAGTGCAATTTGAAATGGACCTAGACTTATCCACGTTAATTTCTAAGCCTGATATATTTGTAATTTTTTAAATATCTAACGTTGTTTTAATGGACCTATTAATTTGAAATGGACCTAGACTTATCCACGTTAATTTCTAAGCCTGATATATTTGTAATTTTTTTAAGAATATCTAACGTTGTTTTAATGGACCTATTAATTTGATCCCCATCACCAGAATAAATAATATTTAAGTCATCTGCGAATGCTTCGACTTTGTGGTCCCGCCTTCCTACTTGAACTCCTTTTATATCTTGTGCAGTGTCAATTTTAACAATCAGTGGGTCGAGAGCTAGTATAAAAAGGTATGGTGATACTGGGTCACCCTGCTGACATCCCCTGTTTACTGAAAATATATTCTTCACCTCTTCAAAGTGTGTGAGCAATCCACCGAGGCACATACTGACCATCCGAATAAAGTTTGCCCCAAAGGCTTTCTCCTTTAAACACGCAAGTATCCACCTATGGTCAACGCTATCAAAAGCCTTTTTAAAATCAAAGGCAACTAAAGCAAACATTTCTTCCTTTTCTTTTGCTGTCGCAATGCAATCTTTGATTCCTCTTACTACTCCTCCATATATCGGCCCCGAAGGAATCCTTTTGGGACGGGTGAATTAAAGAGGGAAGAACTTCTTGCAATCTTTTTGATAAAAGACCATTAATTTTTATACGAGGTATTAAGCATAGTAAGGGGCCTAAGGTTTTCGATTTTTCTTGGATCTTTACCGTCCTTCGGTAACAATATAAGATTTCCTCTAGTAATGTGATCTTCAAAATAACCTTTATAAATACCCTCCTCATATACTTTGTACAATCAAGGAACCATAAAATTATGGAACTTTTGATAAAACTCCATCGGGAATCCATCTGGACCCGGCGCTTTATTTTTTTTCTTGTATGAAAAAATATGTTCTTTTATTTCCTTCTGTGAAATTTTTATTTCAAGTATATTTTTATCGCTTCTTTTTAAAATGGGACCAGCTTGAGGGCTGACAAATCGGGTTGGTCGGGATACTTTTTACTCTCCAAGAACATCTGGAATGGCAATGCAGGCCTCCTTTTACACATTTCCAGCATCTATACATCTGCTGGAAGTGTCCTGATATAATTTTTGAAACAGTCGACCTTTTCTCCTCTAAGTTTCCTTCAGGGTCGAATACTGCCTTTATTTGCTTATTTCCATGCTTGTTGATCGGAGTTTTTTCTGATCGGCGATCAATAGCGATATTTGATCGCTGATCGGAGTATCGCAAAATGTCCTGATCTTTATATCTTTTGATCGTAAGAAAATCACTAAAAAATAGCGATCCGATCATTTGTATAAAATAACTAAAAAAGAAAAAATGTTTGCAATAAGGATTTTGAGACGAACCCTACATTTCTTCAAACTTAACTAGCTGTCACATTGACCACAATCCATTCCCGCGACTAATATTTGTTTAGAAAACACAAAATACAGACAGCCACTAATGGAAAAAGCCAGTGTATGCTATCCTGATATATTTTTTGTCCTAAAATATACAGACAGGCGTCTATGGATAAGTCATTGTTTTGGAGCTCATAGGCTATGAGAACATTTATTCTGGCATCTCCTGTCTTAAAATATGCAGACATATTTCAATTGTGGAGCCTGAGTGTTGGAGCTCATAGGCTATGAGAAACAATCATTCTGATATTTTTGTTCTAAAATATACAGACAGGGGCCTATGGATAAGTCGTTGTTTTGGGGCTTGTGAAATGATGGAGATATTGGTCACTTCAGCTTAAAGCTTTAAGGAAAGTGGCGCATCAAGAGCTTTTTTGTTCTTATTTTTGATTATTTCTTGGCTTTCTTTCGTTTTATTTATCCGCTAGAGGCGCTGATGCTGATGCAGCTAAGAAAATAAATATGTAGGAATTTTGGGATATATCAAGTGCCCTTGTGACGTTTTAGTGACGTAGACTTAATAAATTGACTCAATAGTATTGTCGTGTCTATTATTTTATTACTCCGCGGAACTTTGCGCTCGATACTCCACATGAAACCTCACCTCCTAATTATTGAAGTAGACTCAAATGTTTTCTAATGCAGTTGCCTTATACAATGAAATATTAATTATCGTTGTGAAAATAAGTTAAAAAATAGTAGAAGTGAATGCAATTATTTAAATGGATGTGATGAATGAGATCGAAAACAACCCGGTATGACGTCATACTTTTTAAATCCCAAAGCGACATCTGCTGGACCAAAAGAAAAAAGAGACTCAATGAAAATCTTTCCAAGCTATCTGCCCCGATGCGCTACTTTACTTTAAAGCTTTACTTCAGCTTATCTCCCTCAATTCAAAGTAACATTTCTCAATGAAGAAATTCAACAAAGAGCCAAAAGATTTATTCTAGAAGAGACTGCCTCGTTTGATGACCAGTTATCCAGCCAGCTGTCTCAAGAATGTATTTTTTTCTAAACGTCGTAAAAAGGTTGACACAGCTAAACAAGAAGTATAGCGGTACTTGGCTGATGACTCGGAAGGGCTGGACATGATATTAGCCTACCGGAGGGGAAAAAGTCTTTGATAAATATAATGTCGTGCTTCCCAGTAGTTCAAGCAGCGAACATTTGTTCTCCAATGCCAAGCGGATTCTGAAGAGGACTAGGCAGTTACTGGGGGACGAAATTTTTGAGAAGCAACTTCTACTTATGTCTAATAAATAGGCAAATGAAAAATGATCTGTGCAAACTTTGTATTTTTTCTATATGTACTTAATTTTTGATATAGTCGGATATTGTAAATAAAGAAATTGTTAAACCAGGTGTGTCAATTGCTCATATAAAAAGGTATGTTTATATCGGTATAATACTAATTTATCTGGGGTTAAAATTTGGTGGGAGCTATGGACTGCAATATAAAGATGAATACTTATAAAGGTTTGACTGTATATATATTTAAATTTTTACTTAGAATTAGTATTACTTAGGTAATCATTTTGTTGATCGCAATTAAATTGATCGGATCGCTGATCGGAAAATCCCTGATCGTTATATCGCTATATCGCAAAGAATTTCTGATCGCTATTTTGATCGGATCGCTATTTTTTCCCTGATCGCTCACAAGCCTGCTTATTTCCCATTCTACTTACTTCCCAAAGTCTTATCCTATCAAGCACTACATCTTCCTTTGGAAGCCTTTTTAAACCAGCTCAAACATCCCTGAGTATTATAATTGGAGACGTTTTGAGAATTTCTTCGCCTACTTTATCGTGGCCATGTAATTGCCTCAAATTTAGAACTTCTTTTTGTTTAAAACTTTCTTAAAGCACTTGACCTAATGCCCAGCTTTATATACTCCCGTCTAACGCAGTCTAAAATTAGTTTTAGAGCATGAGCGGAAGACTTAATTTTTTCTCTTCTAATCGGAGTAGTATATCTTGTATTATTTTTTCTACTTTACAATCTGTATCTTTATCAGCGTTTAAAAGAGTGACATTTAATTCCAAGACTTTTTACGAGAATATTCGGGTGGAGACAGCTTAGCCATAATTGGATGGTGATCAGATAGGGAAATGGGCAGAGAGCGGTACTCCTTAAGGGAGGGATATAAGCTCCTTGAGACAAAAAAATAATCTAGCCTCGCACTAATAGACGCTTTTTCTTTCTGTTTTCTGCTAAAAGTATGATCAGGGGATGATTGAAATTTACAAGCAGTATCTTTGAGGCCTAACTTAGCAATTATTTTTTTCATTCTTTGAGTAGCATTTTTGTTGTTTTCTAGTTTGTAATTTGAAGTGTCTCTATCTTGACACATAACCATATTTAGGTCCCCTAGTATGATACAGTCGTCTTTCCAAGAGTCTTTATTAGACAAAAAATACTATCAATTTTTTCATAAAAGTCGGGATCGTCTTTATAAATTGCCACTATCTTAACGGTTTTGTCTAACCATACTATTTCTGCAATACCTAAGTTTCCTCCCCCGTCAGCGGCAATGAACTTCGGCTGTAGACTCTTTTTTAATGGCTAACCAGATTCCCCTTGAGGGATGCTTACCTCCTATTCTGACCGCAGAAACTTGTAAAAGGTCGTACCTAGATGAAAAGACTGTGTTTTCACAAACGTCAACCACCCTAGTATCACACAATGATTAATATCTGGTTAATATCTAAAAAATGCTGACATAAAATGTTTCGCCTAGTGCAATTTGCAATTGACGTTAGCAGAAATAATTGAAAGGTTCATATTTGGTTAAAAATGAAAGGGGAAGGGGAGGGAAGGGATCTACATTTTAAAATTAAACAGGTACTCACATCGATAAAACTATTTTTGTAGCTCTTCATTAGGTGGCAACGAGGGCTCCAATTCCGAAGGAAGACAGTTCGTCATTTTTGAAAATGAAAACAATTCATTAAATTAAGTATTTTTTTCGGTAGATTTAACTTCCTCTCTACTATATTGTAGAGAGGACTCTCTCGTGGAAGTTGTTGTCTTCCCGTATTATTAATATCCTTCCGTCTTTTGTTTTGATCTTCCTCGGGGCTTTGAAATCCTCTCTTATTGATCTTCTTGAGTTTTATCAGGGGATTTTTGCCTTCTCCTCAGGACCACTTCCAGTCCTCCCTCAATTTGCCTTCCCGACTATTCACCACTGCTTGAGTTTCATTGACCTTTAATACAGCTCCATCCCGATAGATGGTTCTACTGTTGTTTCCTCATTTATCTCATTATCAAGACACTCCGTTTTACATTCCTCCTCTTCCTCCCAACGTACAGCTCCCTCTGTGCTTGTCGTTCCTCCGCTCCTTCGATCCTCACTGGAAGGCCTACCAGCAGGCGAAAGTACTCTTGAAATCTTTGTAATTTGCCTTTTTCTGGGCCGTACAATTTGCTTTTAGGTGCCCAATTTGAGACATTTGAAACACTGAGCTTGGTGAAACTCTGATCGGAGCTCCACCTTCTTTCTTTTTTTTAAATAGTATATCGTGACACTCATCTAAAATATTCATTGACAATGATGTAATATACGAGTTAGAAAGGAGTTAACAATAAAATAATGGTGGGGGTATTAATAGATTCTTAAAAAAAAACAGGTAAGTGCAGTAATATTATAAAAATATATTCGACAGTTATATAAAAAAACAGGAATTTCTTAAAACAAGAATCAATTCAATTCTAACAGTGTTAATATCAATAATAAATATTTGAAATAAATTAAAAAAGACCCGAAAAAAGATCGGATAAGGCTTTAAAAGAGATGATCAAGTTGATTTGATTAAGAAGGGAGGGGAGGAGGGGAATAATGTAAACAAATAAAAAGTAG
This sequence comes from Caligus rogercresseyi, assembly GCA_013387185.1. Classification (NCBI taxonomy): domain Eukaryota; kingdom Metazoa; phylum Arthropoda; class Copepoda; order Siphonostomatoida; family Caligidae; genus Caligus; species Caligus rogercresseyi. The sequence continues at coordinate 25,841,567 of CP045896.1, read as the reverse complement.
TAAGATAAAGCTCACTTTGGAACGCGGACTTGGAGAAGGGCTTCCACCTCTCTGTAAATGATTGAAGCCATATGCGTGGGGATGGGGCGGTTCCTGCTTCTCGCGGCGTAAATCATACCGATGACTTTGGTGAGGACGGCGTCTGCTTGGAAAGCGCATTTACTCTCCGGATGAACTGCAAGCAGCCAATCTTTTTCTTCAGGAAAATACCAAACTCCTCCAGCAACAAAGGTTCCACTATTTTCCTAATGGGCATCACCGCGCTGCACTCGTAGAAAAGATGCTCCGAGGTCTCCGTGTTGTCATTACAAAAAGAGCAGAGCTGCTCCTCAACTTTTTCCTTCGATTTATTAGTGAAAAGGCTTGACGTAGCAAGCCGATACCTCACCCTTTTTGACTAGTATTGGTGAATGGATTTTTCATTACTGTCTTCCATCCACAGTCGAGAAGACCTTGGTCCTCTACAGCGAGTCTTACCATTCTTTTTTCACAAGGGTCCTGGCGTCATGTGCTTTCAGGTATACTTTATGCTACTTTTTAATTCTATTTTTTTTTCCTCTGCAGCAAGGCCTTTATTAGTCACATAAAAAACACATTAAAGCAACTAAAAGAGTGATAGAAAATTTTAAGTTTTACAACAACAATAAACATTATAGTTTATAATAAATTTTCTACTAAAAGGCCAAATATCTTTACAAATACATACAAATCTAAATAACTAACACAATATCTAAAAAACAAAGAATAAAATTACGCAAAAAAAACCCATTAAAGGTCAAATTATATTTTTTTTAATTTTTTCCTTGCGGTTTTCATTGTCCTTGGAGTAGATTTTTTTTGTAAAATCGTAGCACCTTTTTCAAAGTATGGAGATGTCGTGCAGATTGAGAAGGGTAGAACTTAGTAACTTCAAAAGCATAATTCCATGAACTGTCCTGGGTTTTGGGGATTCGTAAGCGAAGAGCACAATACCTGGCAGCAGCGAAAATAAAAATTGCCCTCAGATGGTCAACATTTACTGGCGTGTAGCTTGTCAAATTTTTGGCAATATAGGCCTTACAGTTAGAAATTGAAGCATTTATAGCTTTGCCTTCGACTGATAGGGGCTTAGTGTATGGTTGCAAACCAAAAAGTAAAATCCATTAAGGAAGCTGGGCCTAAAATTTTTGATAAAATCCTGATTCAATGTAATAAAAGATTTTAATAAAGCTAAAACTGGACAGTCACTAAAAGCGTGTACACTGTCATTATAAGTTTTCCCGCAGTCCTTGCAGGGCGAAAAAATCGAAGCAGCCCAGCAGAGATCTGGAACTGAGAAGTGAATGTTCTACTGTCATTAAACCCACCAGAGATCGCATAATCACCTTATCCCATGAGGAAGGAAGAAGAAGAACTTTTTTAAAGTTATTTAGGATCGCCCGAGCATCAAGACATTCATCTGTTTTGGTTACTAGTTTGAACACCAAGGAGTTAAAGGAAGATGATGGGCAGCAGATCTATTCAAAGGAAAAACAAACTTTCCAGTATGGAAGATGGAGTCTCTCTTCAGGTCATGCAGTGTAAACACACTTTCACTAATGGCAGTCTTTTCAAGTCTATCCGGACATGGTAGGTTTGTAAAAAAGGGCGCCTTTTGGAAGTTTTGACGAATAATGTCGATGATCCCGCTCGAATCAAAACAAGGTGTTAAAGACCAGACAATTCTCTGAGCTGCCCCCCATTCCTTTGATACTCGGTCTACTGAGTCATTTGATAGAGTAGTGCCGAACATTAGGTGTTTAAAAATACTGGACTGACATATAAAATTTCTCCACTCTACATTGGGTTTGTACAAAATGTCCTTAAAAACTTTTATATATATTTTCGGTAAAATAACTTCTAGCAAGGATAACCCTCCGCCCAACTGAGCGCGAGGCCGCTTCAGCGCCGGAAGATAGCTCTGACTGAATAATAGCCTTAGCCAATTTTGTTCCTCTTTAATCGCTTTTTCAGCTACTGAAGGTATTGCAGTTGCCACGTATAAAATTTGAGGAATTAACTGGGTGTTGTATAGGAGTATCCTTTTTTGTAAATTGAGATTTCTCCAGGATTTGCACCATTTTCTAACTTTCGAGAACCGCTGTTCATAATTAGAGACAGATGGCCCATCCCTCTGCCAATCAATGCCCAATATATTGACTTTGTCAACCACACAACACCCACAGATTTGAGTCCATTTCATTGGGGACCAAAGACCTATTGGTAGAATTGAAGTATTTTGGGGAGTGCCTCCAGTGCAATATAAAAGGGTGTAAATGGGCCATATAGGGGGACGGAATGTGAATCTTTTTGTAAATTTTTTGATGCCAGTAAAAAAGTTTGTGGGCTATATATTCCCCGTAGCTGCGAGACTTGGCCCCTTGATGTGAGATTATCATACTTGAAAAATTCCTCAGTACTTCCTATGATTTTATTAAAGTTCAGTGGTTCATGCTCCTTTAATAAATCGAATACTCCACTCATGGCGGACTCCCACGATAATACCATATTAGCCCATGACACATCAATGCTCTTCACAATTCTAAATAGTTCATCGGGGCCCATAAAGATTCGTTGCTCGAACAGACACCTTTTTTTAACTGCAAATTTTCTTTTAATATTAACAGCCCAGAATTCTTCACTCGTCCTCAGTCTCCTCAGCCAAGAAAGGTTCAAGGACTTCCAAAATGATTCGAGATCAACGAGGCCCAACCCCCAGTCGTGAACTCGAGTGTGAAGTCTGATGTCCGATATGTATGGTCGTTTTGAGTTCCATAGGAAACCTCTTCGTGTGTAGTCAACAGAGGATTTGACAGGAGCCGAGTAAGGGACATATCTGAGTAAGTGAACTACTCGCGGAATAATCTTTTTATTCCATACGTTGATTTTGTCCAGAAGATTAAGATTCGTTTTTTATAAAAGGAAACTGCATTTTCAATGCTATTAATGATGTTTTTTTCATTTTCTAGGACGGTTTCGTTTTCCTTATGGGCGATGTGGATACCCAGAAGACAGCCGACTTCTGGACTTTCAATTATGGAACATTGGTTTTAGGAAGGATGCTATAGATGAGACGACGACGGTTTTATTTACATTTATGGAGAGCCCGGAACGGCTTCGAAAACTTCAAGAACCCTAAAGAGCTCGTTGATGGATTTTTGTTGAACTGTTGTGCTCCCTGTTAAGAATAAAGTCAGGTCATCTGCATAAAGTTGACATTTAAGGTCATTTTTTTCTGTGTGTAGTCCTATGATGCTTTTATTTGAAATAATTTCTTCACACAGTACATTGATGGCTAGAATGAATAAAGTTGGCGCGAGAATGTCCCCTTGCCGGACTCCTTTTTCAATACTGAAGCTTGGGTTTTTACCAGGTATGTCGATTTTACAAGAGGCTTGCCTCAGAGTGGAAGCAATTTTATGCGTCAAATCCTTTGGGATATTACTATTATCAAGCTGACTTACAATAAATTTATGCGATATTGAGTCAAATGCTTTTTGAAAATCAACCAGCACTACTGAGAAATCCAAATCTTCTTTTTTTGAGACAGTAATTGCGTCCTGTATGTTACGTGGGATATCGTCAGCCATTTTACCCTTCATGAAGCCTTTTTGAGATTTGTTTATAATCGCAGGGACATAGTGCATGAGCCTCTTGTTCAATATACCTGTAAGGATCTTAAAAGAGGTATTGAGTAATGCGATTGGCCTGTAGTTTGTGATTATATGTTGGTTTTTCCCTTTTTATGAATTAATTTTATGTAACCTTCATTCATGAAGGAAGGAACTGTGCCACATTGGAAAATCTCTTTGAATACTAGACGCAAGACAGGTGCAAGTTGTGGAGCAAAGGATTCATAAAACTCGAATGGAAGGCCAGAAGGACCCGGAGATTTATATTTCTTTTTATAATTGTTTATAAAGTCCATAATTTCTTGTTCCGTGATCGGATTTATGGGTTCCTTTTCGTCGGGATTATGAGGAGATAATTGGGACAATCCAACCTGAAGCTCCGAGGAGTAATTAAGCCTCATGTCTCTCCACAATTTACAGAAAGAACATCTTCTGAATTTTTGGCAGTCCTGACAGGAATACAGGCTTCCAAAAAAGTTGAAGCTTCGTTTCTTATAAACTCTAGGTCACTCGATATTATGCCCTCATTGTTTCGTAGTGCTTTTAGTTTACCCATATTGCTTATATATCCCTCCAAATGCTTGAAAGAGGACTTCCCTATTATATTATCCTCCGCTAAGGCTGACTTCAGTCGAATAAGAGTGCCCTTATTTTCAAAATCAATCATTTTTTTCCGGGTGGTTACTTGCGGGCCTCGCATTTAACCTTACTGACCTTTATTGATATTAAATTGTAACAAATATAATAATTTTATAAATAAAGAGCGGCTAGCTTAATAAGTATTAACGTAGTTAATACATATTGCTCTGCCTTATTTTAATGTTATTGATGAGTATGCACATTGTAGCGTCCAAATGGTCGATGTAGCGTTGGAGCCACTTAAACGTTCCTCTCTTCCAGGCTGAATCCCAGTTGTCCAGGGTGATCTGCCAGACTCGGTTGGAGATGAAGGAGAGGAGTGTAGGATGAAAGTAGGACTCGTACATCGTCAGGTATTTTGGGCTATTTGAGAAATAAAAATCTAACTCCTCATGGTTCAGGAATCTATTAAGTTTATTATAAACCGCTAGAGCGTTATCGCGCAGGGTTTTGTCTCGACATAGCAGTATGCCGTAGTGGACAACGTCTACCTTCCTCATCCCCATGGCCAGCGCCAGATTATCCACGATCTTGAACGGTGTGCGGGATACAGCACGAATGATAGCCCCTAGCTCGTTAGATACGCCTCGCTTTCCGACAACGTGTGGAAACCTGTACAGGTACTCGATTTCGGTGATCAATTCTCGAACACACTTGGGCGGCCGGGTGGTGCGTGGGCTGCTTAGAATAGGCTCTAGGATCACGCGCTGGTCATGGATTCGACTAAGCCAGTCCCGGAGCCTGCCATTGAGAGCGTCGATGTTATGCTCACGGTCTCTATCGGTTAGGGTGGACATTAGGTTTGCTTTGTGGACACTGCCCTTCAAGGCCCCTCTATTGACGTCCTAGGTGTGCCTAAAATCCAAGCTCTCAGTCCATTCCTGGGACATATAGCTTTCACTATAGCCCAGTAAACTGAAGGACTGATTTTTAAGCCTTGGGATGGGAGGTACCATTACGTCCAGAGGGGCTTTGTATCCGGCAGGGACCAAAGCCAACCCACCGTGAGATGCGTGAGCCATAAGCGCGCACAAGGGCAGTTGCTTTAGCTCGTTGCCGTACATGAAACTTGACTTGTATGGGATTATGGCATGCCACAGAATTGATGAGGCAGCCCGACACAGTCCACGCCTTGCCAGAACGGCTAGTTGGGAATTTAGGGCAGTGACTCGGCTAATGGGATCCACCAGCTCACTGCTTTGCAACGGTTTGATAGCAAGGGTGCCAACGCAACGCATCAGATACCCTTGGCAACGCTCCCCGTCATACAGCACTCTCAAGAACTCGCCTTCTCCTTCGCTCAGCATTTGCTTTCCTGATTGAAAGACGAAACCCATACCTCTCATGTGGTTATAGAACAGAATGCTCCATAGCCTATCAGGGCATCAATCCAGACGTCGTCTCCTTTGTGTAGCTGATAAACATCGTAGCATGCGTGGCCATACAACTCCTTCACCTCCTGAACAGCCACCGTGAAGTAGGCTAAGTTGCATGTGTTGACAAAGTCGGTGCCACGCATGCCGGAGAAGAGCCCCTGTGTGACTATCGTTGGAGCACCGTCATCATGAGGAAAAATGCACTGAGAATTCAGGAACGCTTCCTCACACCACTTGACAGCCCGGAGCTGGTCGGGGGCATCCAATTGTAGTGTGAGCTTCGGCGTATAGCGGATAACACGCGAGACTGCACGTCTAGGGAGTGCTGTATGTTGAAATCGGCGTAGTCAATCATTGACATACACCGATTTTTCAGCGTCGTTTGTCGCAGGCGGGAAGCTACGTCTATCAGCTCGGAGCGCCCAGTTCGGCCAGTTTGGATACCATCTATCTGGCAGAGCCCCCTTTCAAGTCGGTCTATAGCATAGGTCATGATGGTGTAATCCAGGGGCTGGGTACCGTAGATGGCTCTGGCTTTACCAAGCTCGAATTTCTCAGACCCTTTTGCCATCAACACCGGAGTTGAATACAACCAGGGTAACATTTCCTGCGAACTGACGTTCTCAAACATTACCGGTTTATTGACTGTGAGATTCTGGCCCCGTACCTCAAGCTTGTACCCCCCAGAGCTGCCCGACGCAATCCACTCCTGTCTAGTCTTACAAAAGTGTTCCCAGTCGCCTGCCAACTCTTTGGGAGCCAGAATTTGGTTGAAGCATCTTATCAGAACTTGCTCGATTTTATCAGTGAGGCAACCTTCGCCTATCATCTCCGTAGGGACTATCGTCCTGCGGTTGAGTTTCTCTTTTTCCCAATCAGACTTGTTTACATCTCAGCCGATCGGCAACTCCCAATAACCGCAGTGAGATACGAATTTGCTGTCGACGCGGACGCTTCTGTGTGTCTTGAACGTCCTACGTATCGCAGTACTAATACATTTGGAGTATTTGGGGATTTTGTCTTTGTGCAGGCAGCACGCTCCGTCCTCCTTAATCAGCTCAAACATGTAGCCGAAGTGGGGACTGCCAATGGCCATTGTCATCACAGACGTGACCCAGACATTGGGGTGCCCGATTGGTGCAATCTCTAGTGCCTTGTTTATTTGCGGTATCAGGGATGGCATGTCCTTGACTACTTGATAGACCAGCGACGCAACATCTAAGTTAGTATGCGCCTTGTCGCCACCGCTGCTGAATGGGAATAGTTTATTGAGTATCTTAAAGGTACTTCTGTTTTTGACGTGTTCGGGGATTGAGGTAGATATTTGCAACTTCGGAATTTGATGGAATTTGCATGAACGCATTAGGAGCGGGGGGTAAAGCAGATCGGCACTTCACCCCCCTGCGTGTAAATTGATACACGTATCTCTGTGATCCTAAGATCCCAGAGTAACATCGGTTTGTGATTTGAGTTTACCTGATAGCCAAACCCGTTGTACCCCATCCACAATTCATATATACATTTACACATATATCTGTTCCGCTGCAGCCTTTCGACCACTTGCAGGGTGGGGAGCACGCCAGATGTGTGGGTTACGGTATGCTTCAGGAGATAGGGCCCGTAAAGAGGTGTAGAATGAAGAGAGCAATCAGAAGTGTGAGTAGTGCGTAGTTTATTATTTATCTCAGCAAATTTTAAAATATTGGAATTACATTTATTACAAAATTTAAAGTCATTGGCATATTGAAATTAAGGGTTCGGAACGTGGCCGAAAGGTCGCGGCATAAATACACATTTTTTCTGCATATTTTGCATACATCACAATAAAATTAAGAAACTGTACATTATTAAATTTTTGACATTCGGATACATATTTTAAAAATTCGCTACACTTCGTGATTTGGGAGATGGTGTCCTCGAGCTCTATCAGTGTCGACCTCCAGCTTACAGACCCCCAGCCTAGTTTTTTGAAACGGACTGGGATCTGGTGGTGCTCCTGGACGGTTTAGGAGGGGCATGGGACTCTTCTTCTTTTTGGCCTCAGCCGCGCTTTTTGCGTTGGCCTTTTTCGCCAATTCCTGCATTTGTTTGACTGTGCGCATCACGCGCTTGCGAGCCATTTCCACGGGCTTAGGAACGCCTTCGCTTTCGCTGAAGACAGCCTCCACGTCGGTAATACAATCGTCGACGCTGGCGAGATCATCTTTAGCACTGCTCGTAAGGAGGCCAGCGCCGCGAGGGTATCTCCGTGGGCATCGTCGTAGTGTTTCTTCAGTCGCGTGATTTCCTTATCTCACGGCGTCTATCTTGTCGGTGAACTCCTGTGGGCATGTGCACACCTGTGTCCTTGTCTTGGGCGCCTTCGGAGCTCCGTCGAACTCGGTGGCGAGCCGGGGCCTTGCTTGGCGGACTTTTGTTGGGGCCGGAGTTTTGGTTTTCTCCCCCGGACGATTCTTACCCTTGTCTAGCTTCTTGGGGAGCGGTTTCTTTTTTGAGGGTGCTTGCTGAGAGGTCGACGGCGTGGGCTCTCCTCCTCCTGAGTGGCTTCTCCGTCGGCGTCGGGGTGCTCCTCCTCCTCCTGTTCTTCCTCGGCGTCGTCGTCTTCTTCTTCCTCCTCGGCGTCGTCCTCGGTCTTGTCCTCGGGGGGTTGCTTGTCGCGGGGCCGCCGGGGTGCGCCTCCTGTTGGCTTCTTAGCCACAGGGCCTGTGCGTGCCGTTTTGTCGGACGTTTTGTCCTTCGCCCCCTTGATCTTGCTCAGAATTCCTCCTTCTTTTTGGAAGTCAGGGTTTGGAGTTATGCGAAGATCAAGTTGGCGTCGACCGCTGCACCTGGTAGGTTGAGCCCATTGGCCTGCTTAGGCAAGAGGATCCTTCCGCGATTTGTCGCGAGGGTAGTGAAATTGTCTAGCTCTCGCAGGAAGCGCAGGTTTTCGGCTTGGAACGATGAAAGATTAGGCACAATGATTTGGTTCGACCGATAAACATAGGTCCTGGCCGAACCGAGGGCAGGTATCATGAGCTCTTGATCCCACTCGAAGCCCATGGGCAGCTCATGCACCTGGGTGATCATCACCGCTTCTTTATATGCGGCGTCGATCCGTCTACTCGTGAATTGAGGTCTATACTCACGATCGCGGTAGACTTGGATGGCGTAGATGATGGCGCACCACATGTCGGCGTCGAAAGTCGGGCCGCACCTGTACTGCAGCTGCTTCTCGGCGTCGCTCAAACGCCCGTGAACGCATCCCAGCGGATAACGCCCACAGCAGAGAGGTTCAGGCCCAGCTTCATATCGCCCAGCTAGTTAGGCTCGGCGATTAGCGTGGCAGCGGGCCATGTTTGAAAAAGAAAGAGCTGCCCAGCTGTGCAGCCCAGGGCACTCTTCTGCGACTCCAGACATTGAAGCCAACGGCCTGATTCTCCACCAGATCGGCGAATTGGGTCTCGCGGTTCAGCGGACGTAGCCGAAGGGGCTGGTTGGAGGGAGAACTCTGCACCAAGGCGATCTGGTTGACAGGAGCCTGTAAAGCATAAGGACGTTGTTGGCACATCCAGGCTGGGTCCTGACCATGTCGCATCATAACGTCGAGCACGTCTTGGCCAGCGGTGCGCCCCTCCAGGAAGCGACATGATGTCTGATCCCGTCAGGTTGACGTTATTCAGACAGATTGACGTGCCTAGCTGCAGTAGACGCGACACATGTAGACCAATTGAAAAATGGCCGTAGACCGGAGGCCGACTAGCGACTCGAACTCGTCATTCAGGTCCTCGAATGAGTCCTCGGGGTGGGCGATCTCATCCAGATGAGGATGAGGTTAGCGAAGCAGGGGAGTGCAACGCTGATGGCTCCGCTCTGGAAAGTACTAGAATGAAATCCCCTGGTGGTGAGGGTCCTCCAGCAAGGCGGGCGCTTCCTGGACTACGAGGTTAGCGTTCCCTTGCGCTTCACCCTCATCCACGGGGGCACCGTCTTCGTTGTCCTCTGCGGCGGCACGGACGGGGACGGCCGGATCCAAGACCTGTACAGGGACAGCGTCTTGCGGGGCAGCGATGTGAGGGTTGGCGGGTTCGGCTCCTCCTAACAAGAAGTTTTCAGCCAGGGGCGCAACCGGCCGCAGGGGGGGGGCGGCAACTTCGGGGACTGCGTGCCGGTGTCTGGCCATGATGCCCTCTCGTGTTGGGAGAGCACGATAGGGTCCGGGTCCTAGGCACTATGTAGCCGTAAAACATGTCAACGGCTTTGTAGAAACCCGAAACGCAGTCACCTGTCTCCGCCTCTGACGACCCAAAGTGCCGATGAATTGCACAATATTATGCTGGTGAAGTCCGTGGGTCCGATAGGCAGTGGCACTACGTTAGAGGCAAGAATGTTCACGTTGATAGCCGGAACATGTACAACAGCTAGAGATTTGGGCACGCAGGGGATCCGCAGGTGATGGCGGCGGGGAAGGGTTGGGCAAAGAGCCTCAGAATGGTTATCTCCTGTCGAGAGAGTCGCTCTGGCGTACCATCAAGTCTCGGACTTGAAGGCAGCGAGCACGTCCGTTGCTGCCGCGTTGGGTTGGCAGGGTTGACGTCGATGAAGGGGCCTCTGCTCCTACCTGGAAAAAAATTGCTTGGCCCGCCAGCTCGTAGCCTCGCACACTTACATTATTAACCACGCTTTCGCGTAAAAGGTTGAACAGTCATATCTGTAAGGTTGGGCACTAACCGCCGAGACACAGCAGTTGGCCAGCGGCTCTGAAAACCCGAGACACGGGTAAAGAACGCTATCACTGGGCGAGCGTCTATTATGTCGCCCTTGAAGTAGGCGCTTCATTTCGTCCATGTAATTCTTCTTTAATATGGGAGTCACGAACTTGTAGCCGGTCGCAGTCGGGAAAGGGAAACGGGGGGCCTGAAAATAGGAAAGTAGTCGTCAGGTTGTGGATAATTCAGCCAGAGAGTTCCAGTCTTCGTGTTGAGTGTAGAGATGATGGCGAACTCCTCCTGGTCGAAGCCGAC
>CP045896.1:25808079-25830799 GCA_013387185.1 Caligus rogercresseyi | reverse complement strand
TATAAGATCTGCAGATATGTTTTTGACGAAGACAGAGGAATCACCAGTGCCTTTCAATATCCTTCTGGAATTCGACAGCTATCCTTTTTTTTGCACTAACAAATGTTTAACAGTATGAGTAATAACTCTTAATAGCAACCGTATGCCCTTGGTAGTTATAAAAACGTGGTTTGAGAAAGGTTAGATCTCAATTTATTCAAGAATTCTCCTCAGAAATAATCCCTTTAGGTATTTTGAATGAGGAATGCAACGTTTATGGCGCAGACAAATGTCAATATTTTATGGTCTGATGAGGGCTCCGGAATGTACCGGGTATCCATTATGTACGAACTAAGAATGATGATATAAAGGCAAGATCGATTCTGGGACGACTTGTTTCCACAGCTCCACAAAACATTATCATCAGGATTAAATACTTTTGTGATGTCGACCAACCTGAGTTTGCAAACGAGTTCGTTTTAATATTAATGTTCGTTTCCATAAGCCCACAAATGTACATATAAAAATGATATCACATCACTAACATATGTTTTTGACAATAGTTTCAAAAACTGAATGTCGTTATTGGTTCAAATCAATACACATTTTCTATTTTTCTTGCAAAAAAATGTCTTGCCATGCATATGCCAATCTCTATAACAACGTACTGACAGCTTCTCAATAATGAAATAATGATATACAGCTGTGCATTGACGTGGTGCATCACTGACAACAATATGCATATTTTTATGTCAAAAAAACATAACGAATTATATTTATGTGTCAATTTCAATTAGCGTACATTCATCATTTATTTGTATAATAATCAACGTAATTATCTTCATGATATATTACTTAAATTGTTTAGCGGTCAAATAAACAAACTTTGAACAACATTAAACACTCTGTTTTTACGAAATCTGAGGAGATTAAGTTATTTCGGTATAATATGTACTTGTCCTTTTTCTTTCACCTTTTTATATTAAACATTGTATCAACTCAAGTGGATAAAATTAACTTCCTTAAATTGTACATTGTGTTTTAATTCAACTTAATTGTTTTGCCAAACTTTAATCCTCATGATGCAAATCTTCCCTTTATGCGTGGAGGAAAATCGCACAAAATTCTTCAGGACATTTATTGTACATTTTATAAATTTCAAAAATATGTTAATTGATGTTTCTTTTTTTGTTAGGGTGACTTGTTTTAGAGAATTAATTTCACACCTAAAAGTTAATTTATATATATTATTTATGCAACTTCTCTAAAAAAAAATCTGGGAAAAAACAATAACTCTATAAGACTTTCAAATATTTTTTTTATATACAAAACATGTCTACAGGCAGCTTTATTGAAGTAAAATCAGTTTTTCGACTTATGCATTTAAATATATATTTAACTTTGTTCTGAATAAACAAATATATGTCATTCATATAAAAGCTGTGCATTTTTTATTAAGGGATCCTACAGTCAACAGCTGAGGAAGTCTGAAAGGCCTTTATTATGTGCTAAATATCATTTGATTCATTTCTGGGCGTACAAATTCCATTTTTTAAATCTATTTTACGCAATGTCATATGAGCCGATGATTGTTGTAACCATTGTTATTTATAAAAATTCATAGTGTTAGATGGCATGTTTAAAATATACTTAGTGCAATCATGATGGATTTAAAGCCATATATACATTTTAGTAGTTGATTTCTTGTCAATGCTTGAAAGCACGCATTACATTTAAAAAACACTTGCATAGCTTGTAAAGAAAATGCACACTATTTATTGCATATTATATAAGTTCTTTCTCAATTTAATTTGCAAATAAGGGCCAATGCCCCATAAGAGCTTCAAAACATGTTTAAATTCATTACTCTTCTTTATGATATTACTTCCGTAAATTTATTGTGTGTTGCACATGTGAGAGTTATTAAGGATTTTCTCTTCCGATATGCAATCACTATATATACAAGCCCTATAGCAATACCCTGCACCACCAATGTTCTTATGAGTTGAAACATGTATAAGTCATTTGTATTTTTAAATCATAGACTGGATGGGGAATGCTCCAATTTGCCCTCATCATCATTGCTTAGGTACACAAAGGGTATAAAAAATGACGATTATGAATATCATAATTCTTAATATTGATTTTTGAACGTGGTAGTCTTTCCGTCTCAAGTTGTTCTAAGTTGAAAAAAAAATGGACATCGCACATTCTGGTAAACAACTAAATTTACTGAGCATATTTTTTTAACGATTGAATAGATTTATATTATAAGATATACTGGATTCACATTTGATCTTGGCTCATGGTTTTTTTTGCTCATAGAATGTTCCTTGCAATTTTTGTGAAGTTAAAAAAATATACAACATATCAAGGATTTGAAGGGTTTTGTTGACTAAACGTAATGTTGCGGGTTTTTAAATAGATTTGGTATTCATATTTTTTCAGTGATCATTTTTTTTTCAAAAATTGCTCATTATTTCAAGATGATTTGTAAAATAGAAAAAAATATCCTCTTGTTTTACTAGCTGCTTGCATACTAGGTCCATTAAAAACAAAAGGGAAAAGTATTTTTAGTATTCCCCTTCCTTTTTCATTTCAACATATCACGTTTCAAAAAAAGTCTACCTTTTTTCTATCTCTACAAATAAACAAATAAAGCTGAAAGTAATTGAATTCCTCTATTCTCACGAGGAATACTTTTTTACGTTGTTTTTAGTTAATCCATGGATTTAGTCCTCTTATAGGAAGGGGGAAGAGGAGGAGGAGGAGCATAACTAAGCAATTGTAAAAATGAGAAATAGAACACAAGATTGCTTTTTTTTGTCGTCTACCTTTTATATATGTGTCCTTTTCTTATATGGAAACTTTTCTTATGAAAGAAAACTTTTTTTCTCAGATAGTATTTATAGAACAAGATAACGAATTGACTATATATAATAATTACACCCCAGGCAACTCCATGATATGATCATGTGCCCCTAGAGTCAATGATTAAAATAGCTTGAATAAACACATGATAGATACAAAGAATATTGCCTTTGATTGGTTGATTGGTATTTGCAAGTGTACACAACTCTTATTGGCTAATTAACCATGTATATAAATACATTATGTAGAAATAAATACAATATAACAAAAGAAGGAAACAAATTGTTCGACTACATGTTCAATATAGAATTTTGTATGGGATTTGAATGTTTCATGATACAGAATTAGATGGACGTAAACAGTTCCATATGAGGCTTTGCTGCCACTCTCCAAACACTTGATATCGTGCGGGCCTATCAGTTAGTAGAGGTGGGATTCATGAAGCATTGTGGGTGCACTCATCGAAGCCCTTAAACATCCTTCCGAGGACTGATGTTCACATTGATGGCCATTGCAACTTGCTTCACGACGATCTCATTTACTAATGTGAGATGTGTCCCATCGAAAAAGTCGGTAGCACGAAGCCGACGGGTTCTCCGAACTTCCAGCAGAACACATGCATGTGCACTTCTGTGTTTTGATCTTTTTATTTTTTTATCGCCCTGGTGTCGTCACTTGCGCTTAAAAGGGGCCATAATCTTTTGCTCAAATGCATGGAATACTATAACCTGGAATAGGAACTCTCTTCATTTTTATGTCAAAGTTTAACTACTTCCGTAAAAAGAAAATGAAAAAAGGGAGTTCCTATTAGATAAATTTTCCTTCTTCTTTTTCCAGTATATGATGTCGAGCAAACAGACCAAATATATGTATTTTAACGTGACTTCAGAATGTGGCGAATACTATTGATCTTGTTTGTTTGTTTAGCTCCTAGATTGGACCCACCTCACCGGAACTTAATCCGGTATCAGCCGGTAGTGATACTCTCTAGGAGCTGTCTTTAAATGATTTAAAAATGAAATCCTCGAGGGATAAGCGTTGCTCCCCGATCTCTCCCTCAAGTACCATCAAAAATCTTGCTCCCGAGATAGGGATTTGATACGAACAGTTTAGACTGGCGGTAAGTGCTCGTCGCACGCCAAGCGGCCTGCCATTTCTTTAAGGTTGCTTGTCTAAGGGCACTTTTTGTATGACGTATGGCTATAGGAACAGAAACAGGAGTTCCCTTCCTAGCGCCGTCTTTAGCCAAAGCGTCTGCATACTCGTTCCCAGTATTGTTGTTGTGTCCCTTCACCCATCCGACTGTGATCGTGCATGTAGACCTGCTTATAGCGTTTTTGCAAGCGACTATTGATCTTATTGAATGAATGATGGAGTCACAGATTTTATCACTCTTGATTTTATATTAAGGAATATGCAAACATTGATACTTTCCCAAGTGTGTTTAAATACATGCAAATATTGCCAAGAGAGCTGATTTTTCGCTTGCCGTGGGAGTTTTAATGACGACACATCGGCAAGAGAGAATAATTCTTCCCGCATGAAAAATGTATATAAAACTTTATGACGTAAGCATACTAAACAGATGGATGGCCTTTGCCTATCCATAAAAACATAAAATACCATGATACCTTGGTTTGAACGTGTAAATATTGAAGTAAAAAATTTACGCTTACTTTTATCAGACTTGATATAAAATCAAGGAGTCACTCTGTGACTCAATCATTCATTCAATAAAATCAATAGCATCCGCCATATTCTGAAGTCACGTTAAATATAATGGTGAAAAGTTCATCAACAACTCCTTCCCTTTAAAGTCAGGGACGGGCCTCAATAATAGTGGACTGTATCTATATATCTTAGAGAAGACATCAATCCCTTTCCTTATTCCAAGGCGTTCCAACTGAACTTTATATGTACAACAATAATTATAAAAAGAAACACAAAACATATGAAAAATATTCATACCAAGGTCATAATATTCATAATAAGGTCTTGGCAATACAAAAACAAACATGTAGCAGTGTGACTATTCAATGACGTCACCGGAGAATATATATATATATTTTTTTTTGCGTTCAGCGTTCCGTTCAATCTTTTTGCGTTCAGCGTTCCGTTAGCGTTCAGCGTTCAAATATTTAAAAAAGTAACATTGTGTAATTTTGAAAAAAGGAAGTACAATTTAGGGTTTTTAAAATAAAAATGAGCCCGAACCGATTTTCAAATGATATAAATTTGTTGACAGGATCTAACCCAGGGGTTCCCAACCTGGGGTCCGCAGAACGTCTATATTCACAACATAAGAGGATCTTTCTTAATTTCTAAAGTAAAATAAGTGATGACGTTGTTTTTTTAAAGAAAAGAATCTACAAACAAAGTAACGACGTTTTTTCAAGAAAAGAAGTGATGACGTTTTTTTATTTTTAGAAAAGAATCGCCCAAAAGAGTATTTCGAAAAATTCATTTCAATTTTTTTATCGTTTCCTCATAGTTAACTACCTAAAATTTATTTTGTAAAAAGAATGACTGAATAAAAAGGTCAATCAATTGTGTGTAAATTTTGGTCACTTGGGGGTTTAAAAAAAAGTGCTTCACTATTCTATCGAGAGTTCTTGGGAGAGTAATTTATAAGTTCTTCTCATAACATTTCATCCCCTTGTTTATATCCCAGGAAAAAAAATACTTAATCAAACTACATTGAAATGTTTGAAAAAATTGAACGCTGAACGCAAAACTCTTTTTTTGCGTTCAACGTTCAGCGTTCAAAAAAAAGTTGCGTTCCGTTCATTGAACGTGCGTTCAGCTGAACGCCGTTCAATTTTGCGTTCCGTTCACAAGCTTGATATATATATATATATATATATATATTCGTTCTCCAGTGACGTCACTGAGTAGTTAAACTATTAGGATTATATGTTAGTTTTTGTATTGCCCAGACCTTGATTCATACTATCAATATAAGATATGATATCAGCAAGAATACAACAACACTAAGGGGACGCTGATAATACAATAAACAAATTATATCTACATTTTAACAAATATAATTTCCATTTGGTATTTTGGCACGACGTCATCATATAGTTTGAAGTCACATTTGAAGATGACTCAATTAATATTTTCGAAAAAGGTACATATTCTCAAATAAGTCACTAAGGGACAGTAGCAGCTGGCCATTATTTAATTATTATTATTATAGATTCAATTACTTTAATGATTAACAACCCCATTATTATTAAGCCCATAACTTCTTCATAGTCGAAATACATTTATTTTCCTTATAAACCACTCCATCATAATCAAAGTATATATCCATATTTGTTCATAGAATCACGATATTTATCCATTAATCTCATGATTTATCATTGTAAAACATTTTTGAATGATTAAATCTAACGTAAAATGAATTCATAGTATATAATTACATTATTGTTTCCACCCTTTCATACTTATGGCATTTTTTTTTGTTGTAAAACCGGTTTCATATAGCTATTTATTTAAAGGTCTCGTCACTTCGGGACATGAGAGAGAAACAGAAGGTGGAATCGGGGCGGATGTTAATTTGAACAATGCAGTTTGGAAATGTATCTCTTAAATCTGGGATCGATTTGAATGCGCGATATTAAGTCGTTAGTATAATAAAACTCTTTGGAGGTTACTAACACAAAAAAGTATATCTTTTATATTCTTGTAAATTCTCCAGCCTTAGACACGGCCTTTATGCGAATAACTACAATGACATTTCTGCAACAGCTTCCATGGACATATTTACTGACTTATGTGTTGCAACAGTGTCAACCTGGTCTTAAATTTCACCTATATATCTAGTAGCCACAGAGAGTCTCAGGTCTGAGGGTCCGAGAAATGTGACATATTTTTTGATGCTAATGACGTAATCTATGCTACTATCAACAAAAAAAAAAAAAAAAAAAAACTAATATAAAAATCCTTTAAACACTGGTTGATGAAATATTCATCTAACTCTGCAGCATCATCCCTTGACGGAAGATGGATCATTTTAGGAAGGATTATTTGTACGCTTTCGCCCTGATTCTTCCTTTTTATGCGTATATAACTATCTAACTATACATCTAACTATAAAGATGACCGAATCCATCTACTGCAGGACAGGAATAGGGACACTCGCATTCCGGGAACGTTTAAAACAAAAATAACAAATGCGTGCAGGGTCAATGCGTCTAGAACCCAGTAAAAGTCAAGCTAAAATGCCCTGTTCACAAGGATCTAACAAAAAGTAGACCATCAAAAAAGGTCCGTGACCTTCACCGAAGTAGTTGAAATGTACATAGAATTAGCGCAAGGTGACAAGTTCTTCGTATCAGTATGTTAAGGCACCTTCGATCACGTTGAGGTTTGTAATTAAGCAACTCAAAAGATGTACTGACCTTTATTTTAATTCTGAATTTTTATAAATTCAACAACGACAATAACTGTAACAATGTAACAAAGGACAATTTAATTAATATAATATACATGAAAAGTAGTAACCTTCCTGAAGTATTCAGATACTAAATAAAGCACTTCGTGAGTGACTCATTAGTATAATATTGTTTACTAACCCATGGCTTTGTTGTTTGAAACAACTCTGCATTGAAGTTAGGTGATGGTTATTGTTGTAGGACCTAATTAAGACTACTATTTACATTCTTATACATTGCTTCTTTCGCTGTGTCATCAACATCATATTTTTCCTTCTTCCTGTTGTTATACTTATCACACTAAATTATCCTCCTCAGAATTGATTTAGGTCAATTGCCTTGCTGAGTGGATGGAATTTTTTTATTTGTCTTTTCCCTCATCAAGGTTCTTATTATATATAATGTAAACCAAAACATATAATTAATATTAACTTATATTTACACAACAAAATATATATTATATTTTATTTGAAGGCGCATGAGTGTACATATATATATATATATATATATATATATATATATATATATATATATAAAGAGTGTACCAGCAAATTTAGAAAATCGTAAATCAATTTTTGCTTTACTTCTAGAAACTTGATTTGATCTTTTATAAAGAAGCTAGTGAAACAAAAGTTAAAAAGAAAGATGTTGGCAATCTTTCTTATTCAATGTAGCCTCCTTTAGCTTCAATGACTGCATCAACACGGTGGCGGAATGCAGCACAGCTCTTCTTGATGAAGTCGGTAGACATGTTGGCCCAGGCAGCAGTGATGGAGGCCTTGAGAGAATTCCCATTTGGATGGGGAGTGCTGTTGGTCTCCCTCTCCAAAAAGCCCCACACAGCAAAGTCCAGGGGATTGAGATATGGGCTTGAGGGTGGCTAGTAGTTTGCTGGCAAAATCCTTGTGCAGAAGTCCTAGGCCAACTTTGATGTGTGGGAGGGAGCTCCATCCTGAGTCCACACTAGTGGCCATTAAGGTAATTTGCCTTCAATCAGGGCAAAACATGGTAACTCAGGACTTTCACGTAGACATAGCGGTCAATCTCTCCGGCCCGCAAATAGTACGGAGGTATGGTCTTATCGTCAGATACCACGACTCCTAGAACCATCACATGGGCTGGGTGTTTGGTTCTGTAGACTCCCTTCACCTCATCTACTGACTCTGCAAGGTACCGATCGTTTCTCCGATTGTAGACCTGGTCCACTGTAAAAATCTTCTTATCTGAGAAAATTATCACAGTGGACTTCTTCTTGTGAAAGGTTGAACGAATTTTGGAGCACCTTTCGAGCCTCTTGACCTTCATTGCCATAAAAGATGCTTGGGTCTACGGATATAAGATTTCAGTTTCAAAAAAGAAAAAAAGAAGGGAGAGAAGTGAGGCAAAATACTCTCTCCCTTCTCTTTCTATCCAGGTAACACTAACAGCAGTTACCAAATGGTAATTGTATATTCTCATATCAGAAGATCAATTTTTTGGGGAGAGTACGTGCAAAAATGTATTTGCTTATATCTCTTAAAATATAGCGATTTTTAGAACACCAAATATATCAAATGAAAGCTTGGTAAACCAGCTTTAATATTTTGGTATACTAAATCATGTCAATTTAATAAGTAGAGAGTTATATGTACATTAAAAAAAGCCTATCTCGCGTCCAAAATGACGCATATAATGGATTATGTATGCGTCAGAGACAAAGTAAAATTTTGAGAGGATACCTTGACGCACATCTAAGAAACACATTATTTTTATTTTTTTCATAATCGATTTCTTATAGGTCAATACAGGCTCTGAATCATATGATGTAAACTCAGATTGTACTGAATTCTGAATTGATAGAATGCAATCAAGGTCATTTTTGGATTTATCATCTAAAGTTTTACTAATCTTAAAAGTACTATTTTACTCTGAAGCGAACAAGTCAACTTCTACAGGCGAGTGAAGTTAATTTATACAAAAAGCTATGAAATAAGCTAACAATACACACTCCATTTTTTTCTTTGTTTTTACTGAAAACTTTGTTTTATTAAAAAACATCAAACGTACGTCTGGTAGAAATTATATTTCCTTTTAAATTAATAATTATTATTGAAGTCTATAACGTCCACCATTTTGAAGAAATTTGCGGAAAACTATATTTTTACTAAATTTTTAAAACTTTGACCTTGTTGCGCGACCTTGTAATGTTGACCGATTTTGTTCAAACTTTGTATGTCGTCTCCTTTTATCACCAAGAAACAGAAAATCCACAATGTTGCTAAGATTTCAAATATTTGAAAAATAAGAACAACCCTATATATATATATATATATATATATATATATATATATATATATATATATATATATATATATATATATATATATATATATATATATATATATATATATATATATATATATATATATACAGGGTGCAGCAACATAACTTCCTTTTTTCAGAAGGCAATAAAACAAGATGTATAAATCAGAAAGGTTTTAATTTTGTTTCATGATTTTAGTACATATTTAAAGTTTGTGTTTCACATAGTTTTGAAAATCATACCAGATAGGTGACGTCCCCCATTGTCCATACACTGTATATACCTATTTCGGGTGTTTGCCATGACCTTCACCAGCGTCTCAGCGGGTATATTGGCAATTTCTTCTCTGATGTTGGCCTTCAAGTGTGGTAGGCTTCTCGGGCGGTTGACATAAACACGGGATTTCAAATATCCCCACAAATAAAAATCACAACGGGACAAACCGGGGGAACGGGCTGGCCACTCCAAATCGCCCCTTATTGAAATGAGGCGCTCCGGAAAATGTTCCCTCAAAACAGCCATTGATGCCCTTGAAGTGTGAGCCGTTGCTCCATTCTGCTGAAACCAAATATCCCCTTGGTCCAATTCGTTAATTCGTGGAAGGAAAAACTCTTCCAACATGTTGACATACTGCTCTGAATTCACTGTCACTGTTACCTCATTTTCTTCAAAAAATCAAGAACCAACAATTCCAGTGGAGGAAATTGCACACCACACTGTGAGTTTAGGTGAATGCAAAGGTCTTTCATGCAATTCCCGGGGATTGGTGTCAGCCCAGTATCGCATGTTTTGTTTGTTGACGCATCCAGTCAAATGAAAATGTGCTTCATCACTAAAGTAAACAATAGTGTCTTTAGGAACGTTTTCGAGAAGTGCCTCACATGCATTCTTTCGTTAAGTGAAATCACGTACTGAGAGTTCCTGTACAATTGTAATCTAGTAAGGATGGTAATGAAAGTCATCTTGAAGTATTCGCCTCACTGAACGATCAGAAAGTCCAAGGGCAGAGGCATATTTGCGTGCAGAAGGCCGTGGAGTTTGCAAGACTGAAGCTCTTACTGCCTCAATTTTCACAGGTGATCTGATGGGCGAGGTACTCCAGTTCTTCGTCGTGTCGTACTCCCAGTTTGTTTGAACGTAGTGACCCACGTAACAATTGATTTCTGGTCCGGAACAAGGCCTCTCGGAGCTACATTGAAACGATTTCGAAAGGCGCGCTGGGTTGCAACAACAGACTGACGATTCGAAAAGTAAGCTTCGACGGTAAACGTGCGCTCCTCACTGCTCCAACGCATGATGGCGACTGACTGTATTTCCAAGAAAACTTCCTGACCGACCCTATCAAATAAAAACACGCCCACCCTGCTATTACTTCTAACGACTGATTGCAACCTATTTAAAAAAGTAAGTTATGTTGCCGCACCCTATATATATATATATATATATATATATATATATATATATATATATATATATATATATATATATATATATATATATATATATATATATATATATATATATATATATATATATATATATATACTATTTATATAGCTTTTATCATGAGATAGCGAACCGACCTTTCGAATAAACCGTCACAGTAAAGAGGCTTGGCAGTGTAATATAAGAGCTTTAGAGTAGGAGAGACTGGACGTATGACTGATGAGTCATAGCATAAAGCTGACAAAACCCATAACAAAAAAAAATCATATCATAAACTAATAGGCGTTTGGATTTAATAGCAAATTTAATGTTATTTTTTTTAAATCAAAGGGGATATATTTTCATGTAAATATATGACACTTGAGTTGAATTAATCAAGAAACCTTTACCCAGAATAAAAGCAAAAAATGATGGAGCGACCATTTGATACTTTTATCGTTAGTAAAGTATTACGAAAAACTCATTTTGTTGATTGATCCTAGAGATTAAAAAACGAAAAGGTTTTGTTATTGTTGAAGGGCTGTCCACATTACGAATATAATTAGAAATGCAATAGTATTGTTATTCAACATATAAATCCTATTTCTGCTAAAAATAGTGGCAAAATCTAAAAAAATAATACAATTTATAGCAAACTCAATTGTCATCTATTTACATTAAAATATATCCCCTTAGATTTATAAAAATAATATAATACATTTATTGTAAAACAGAAGGGTAGACCACGTTCTTTGTTTTCTAGTCCAAAGCGTGGATGTGAAGACTGGTTGACTCTCCCACACGCGAACATCCCACGTAGAGTTGCCCATGTGAGAAGCATGGTGTGTGAAGATCGAGCCCCACAACTCGAAGCGATTGTCCTTGTGCCTTGTTTATGGTCATGGCGAAATAAGGACGGACAGGGAACTAGAGACGTTTAAATGGAAAAGGGCAATCTGATGGAATCAGTGGGATCCTGGGGATGAACACACTTTGCCCTTTTCCCTGTCCAGTGATGATGGTGGCTTCGATGATATAAGCCATCATCTGCTTCACGATGAGGCGCGTTCCATTGCACAGTCTTGGTGCGTCTAGGTTCCTGAGTAAAATGATAGGACAGCCATGTTTGAGGGTTAATACATGTGGAGGGAGGCCTGAAGGGTCAAGCGAGTTGAGAAATTCGGTGGGATAATGTGTCACCTGGTCTGTCTCGGTGACGCTATCCACCGAGCAGTAGGATCTCTCTTCGCCTGGAATCTGCTTCAGCAGGTTACTGTTGATGTTGCCCACCGTCTCGTTAGTTGGTGCCAGGATCGCACGCTCACAGAGCCACTCGTGGTTTGCATGGTTTTCATTCAGATTGGGATACACAGTGTGACATAATTGTTGAGGAGTAGAAACGAAGTTGCCAATGCCTGCCATGCTGATGTGTCCATCTTGATCTTGGGGCAGCTGCCCATTTCCTATCTAGAGTAAAGTTGAAGGGAATGTATCTGCTGTGGTTGCTCCCAGCAGGCGGGAACGCATGTTGGTTGTCAGTTGCATACATTCCACAAAGCGCCACAGATGGGACGATTTCAGACCTGCGATGATTTCATCAGCCGGAGTTCCCCTCGGTATAATGGGGAGAGTTTGCCTGAAGTCACCAGCAAGTAGCAGCACTACACCTCCAAAAAGAGAATCGTTAGACCTAATATCCTTTAGTGATTACTGAGGAACATTGCAATATAGCAGGTGGCTGGCGAAGTGGTCCACATTACACAGATGAAAGAAAGCTGTCAGTGTAATTCTCTGTGGATCAGCAGCACGGTCGGCCAGAGTGTGTTGATTGAATTACACTCTTTGGCCGTTCTCCAGATGGACGCTGAGATGTTGGACAGTAGGAAAACATGCTCTCTTCCTTCCACAGGCATCATAGATCCAATCTTGTGGTACACCTGCCCCATGATCCTAAAAGTGGGCATGTAACCGCCTGGGTGACTACGTTCATGACCAAAACTGGTCATTTGGAATGCCGAATTGTAAGTGCGAATGTTCCGCATGAAGTTCTTGGAATCTGGTGACTGCCCAAGGAGGAGATTGCGCAAATGGTCTGGAGTTTCCTGCAGGTCGTCCAGCAGGACCTTTCCATTTGCGCAGCATAATCCTGGCGTTTCAGCTGGATATTTCATTGCATTGTAGTATCGGCAATTGACGTTCATTTTTCCAATGGCAGTGCACGGGCGTAGAGTATAATCGACCTCCAGATGGTACTGGAACCCTTCACGATTCTATAATGCAACCGAGGGCCTTGATAACCCAATATTTTGGGCATGCCTTTCTCCATTATTCCACAAACGTTGTTCTCGTAGCAAAGGCGTTTCGGCTCGTCTACTGTATGCAGTCCTGGCGGCATTTGCTGAGTTGCGTCTAGACCGACTTTCCGGTGATTCCGCCAATCGGGTTTGGTGATTCCTGGCGGCATTTGCTGAATTGCGTCTTGACCAACTTTCCGGTGATTCCGCCGATCGGGTTTGTCGATTCCTGACGGCATTTGCTGAATTGCGTCTTGACCGACTTTCCGCCGATTCCGCTGATCGGGTTTGTCGATTCCTGGAGGCATCTGCTGCTAATCTACCTTGACGCTGTTCACGCGTTTCTACCGCATGTGTTTGTAGATGTCGTTCTCGATCCGCCAACAGTCTGGTCTCTCTATCTTCATGAGTTTCACCCGATCGATTTGTTGATGCTCTTGCAGCTAAATCTGTTTTCCGTGAAAGGCGACCACCGCTTTTTGGGCGGCATTTTGGTGTAACTTCAAGGAAAAAGAGAAACATTATTTGTCTTCCATTGATCCTGTCTCTCTCTCCCCCCAAACACACAGAAGTAACAGCATCTGCTGACAAACTATTGACAATGAGCAGCCCACGCTCCATTACAGAGACTGACCGACTTACAGTTAGATAGAGAGAGACATGGACTGATTGATAGAGGGAGAGACGTACAGAAAATGTGTACATCGCGAGCCTGTTTGGAAAGCATTCATTTAATGTGAAAAGAAATGAGTGTGTATATCATAATCACACCCAACACCCCCCCGTTTCATAATGTATAAACTTAGGTTCCGAAATCTTATTCTTACAAAAAATGGCTTCAATTAATTAAAAAAAGCAAAAAGATTTTTTAAGAGGCTATGAGGAAATGTGAACAATTTTTTTTTTCAAATAATTTTATAGTAAATGGAAGGGTTGATAGGAACGACAACCTTTTAAAAAGAGTTTTAAAATCAATGTCAAATGTACCGTCGGTTCCATTGGAAGCTATTAATAAATTTGCTAAAATTTGTGTATTTCTCCAAATAAAATATGAAAAAATCGCCTTCAAGAGCAAAAAGCTAGTCATAGAAAAAGTTTAAGAGAGAGGTGAAAAATAAAACAGTGGATTAATTAAATGCTCCAATAAATTATATACTTTTTTCTAATTCTAAATATGTCTTTGTAATAATATTTATGTAGGGACATACATACACACATATATAATTTTATATATAGAGACATATATATATATATTGACCACACTAGTGCAGCTCTTACGCACAATCTCCTCGGGAATCTGTTCGAGGCAGTTCAGCTGCGGCTATCAGCTGGTCCTTGGTTTAGCATTGGCTTCCTTCTCCACCATCCCCTACACGGCATACTGTTGCATGGGGTTGCAATCTTTAGCTCAAAAAGTGCTAAAAATTGGCTGCACATCAGTCCTGCACAATCTTTGTAGTCTTGGAAGCAGATAGGGACTCCATCAAACTCTTCCTGGATCCACGTGAATACTTTGGTCTTCAGGAAGTCCAAAATACATGGTCTTCTTGATTTTAACACCGTTTGGAATTCGGAGCAAGGGTGACTTCTTTCCATTGGAGGCCACTGTCCCCCAGACCCTCACAGATACCAACTTCTGCATCCAGTAGACGTTTCTTGTATTCTCTGGGATCTTGGAGGCATCCCTGCACTATATACGATCATTCTTAGGATTGAACTTCTTTGTGGTCTCGAAAAGTATCTCATTCAAGAAGATCACAACGACACTAGGGTTGTCTGCATACCATTAGAGCAGCAACTTTGATCTAGCCTTCCTTTTGACCCTGGTGGCCCTTGACCTCTCTCCCGATGGTCCTCGCAGATACCTTGTATTCCTGAGTCATCTTATTTATGGAGCGGGTGGGGTTATGAAGTATGTTGCCTGCGACGGCCTTGGTCAGCCTTGGTGTCTTCACTAATTGTTTTATGCCTTGTCTAGGCTTCTTTAATGTTTTGCCCGTATCTTTGATAATTTTTTTTGGTACGCCAGATAAATATGTGGCTTACCCCAAGCATGCTCATGATAGCCTTGAGGACGGTCGTGTGCTTGCATTAAAAGTCTATTTCGTCGTTGTTTTTAAATAAGAAGCTTGTTTGTTTGTTTGTTCAGTTCCTAGATTGGACCCACCTCACCGGAACTTAATCCGTTATCAGTAAATAAGAAGTTGTGACAACAACAAAGCAGACGTACAAATGTCCGCGGAACATAAATTTATATTACAAAAAACCCTTTCAGAATCACATTTAGAAAGAAAATGCATATACAATAAAAATAATTCTGTCTTACCTTAAATATGCATTATATATATTTAAGGCAAGGTTCTATTATGGCATGTGACAAGTTGTTATTGTATTGATTAATTATACTAACATGCATTATCTTATACAGTAATAAAAATATAGGTTTGACGGTACACGTGGAAGGATATTACTCGAGAGAAAAAGTAAAATAGTTTCTCGCATTCTTTGTCTAGACACAGAATTAGAAGAAAAATAAATCATCTTCTAGTGACCGCTGTAGGGTGATCCCTTATGAAAAAATTGAATAAATATGTGAGGGGTATTTCTTGGCATTCCATACATCATTCAATTATTTTGCTTTCTGTTCACAAACCTGTCTAGGTCTGATCAACCATAATAATGAGTCTCAATATCTAATAATTTTGATATGTATAAGACCACGACATAAATCAACAATATCACTTAAATGTCTAGGTCTGATCAACCATAATAATGGGTCTCAATATCTAATGATATTGATATGTATAAGACCACGACATAATATAATGCAATAGAGGTTCCAAATTCTATACCGATGGGTGCCAACGAAGATGTTGGAGTGCCAAGCTTATGATCAGGGTTGTTGAACCCCGATTTCACGTTATTGTAGCTTACTGGACCTGATGACTCATAAGTAGAGGATATGGAACCCCAATGCCCACACATTGATATTTATAGGTCTCAATAAACGATGGGACCCCCGCTCCTCAAACAGGTGGTCGTAGGCGTAGCTACTGACTAATTGCCTTAATACCATACAATACTGATCGACGGTCTCTCCTGGGCGTAGACTTCGTTACGATACCGTAATGATAGAGTACATCCACGATCTCGGCTATTCCAGCTTCTGCTTGAATTGTAATGATGTCCTCTACCCACATCTTGGTCCAGTCCTCGTGTTGTGCAGACCTCAAAATCCCTTGCTGTGTTGCTTAACGGCCTCGGCTAGACGGGTGACTGCTGAAAAATCCTCAAAATGATCCCTCCAGTCTCGAAAATCGACCAGCTCCTTCAGGACTCTTGAGGATCGGAATTTCCATCCTCTTGATCTGAGGTCGTTGACTACGTTCTTGGGAACCTTGGAAGTTTATACAGGCCCATGTCATTTTTTCGCTCTCATATTTATTAATAAAATCTTGTCACAACAGGGAGTTACTCTAAGAAGATGAATCACTTGGTAAAATTATGGAGTTCCATACGTGAATGAATGGTATATAATATTTTGCACTAAAATATTTTTATATCTGCTTGATAAAGCCTTGAGAGATTAACTAAACCGTTTAAGATATATTTATGAGGAAAATAATTAAAGGTTCTTTGGAAATCGACAGTCATCATTGCTATGTTATTACTACGTTGGTTAGCTTCAGATAAGGTGTTCCATATGGTTTTCCTTGTTTTCGCTGTATATAAAACTGACGCTACAATATCTTTAATACGTTTGGCTATAATTACATTGTAAATTTTATAAGAAACATTCTTAATGACCTGAGGTATGTTGAGTTATATGATTTTGAAAGTACCTATTTTGAACTGATTCATTAAATATTGATTGTAACATTAGAGATTAAAGATAAAAAACCTTCCTATAAAATTCCATTGAAATCCATTTGGTCCCGGAGATAATTTAATAATCGTAAGAAAGTATATATATTTATCAATTTCTTCCTAGCTGATGTACTGAACTAAAGTTTTTTTGAAGATAAATCTGTCATTTGAGGTAGTTGACAGATCCCAGGCCTTTTGAAAGGTTGGCAGCTGCAATTTTCATAGCTCATGACATGAGATGATTGGAGCCTCATAGAAGCTTGGAGTGAAGCGTAAGCACCACAGGGGACAAATTCTGAAGATTCCTCGATCTTAGAAGAATAACTCAATTTTCAAACACATTACGAAAGTACTACGAAGTCTATATTTAGCTTCACCACAGAAGAAACATACAGGGTGGGGCAAACTAATTTCCTTTTTTCCAAACGCAATAAAACAAGCTGTGTAATTCAGAAAGGTTTTATTTTTGTTTCATAATGAAAGCACATCTTTAAAGTTTTATTTTACATAGTTTTAAAAATCACACCACTTAGATGACATCCTCCAGAATCGATACACTGGACAAACCTATTTTTGGTACTTTCCATTACCCTCGCCAGCGTATCGGCGGGTATATTGGTTATTTCCTCTCTGATATTGGCCTTCAAATCTGCCAGGTTTGTTGGGCGGTTGACATAAACTCGGGATTTCAAGTAACCCCACAAAAAAAATCACAAGGGGATAAGTCGGGTGAACGGGCTGGCCATTCCAAATCGCCTCTTCTTGAAATCAGGCGCCCCGGAAAGTGCATTCCTCCGAGTAGTGAAATCAGCAACAGAAAGTTCCTAAACAATTGTTATCTTGTATGGGTGGAAGTTAAGATCTTCATGGAGAATTCGCCTCACTGAGCGAGCTGATAGTGCAAGAGCGGATGCGGGCAGAACGTTGTGGAGATTGCAAAATTGAAGTCCTCCCAGCCTCGATGTTTTCAGGTGTTCTGACGCGCCTAGCTATGCGAATTCTTTGTTGTGTTGTACTCCCGGTTTCTCTGAACGTGTTGACCCATGCAATGATTGACTTACGGTCCGGAACAGGGCCTCTAGGTGCAACATTAAAATGAGTGCGAAAAGAGTGCTGGGTTGCAATCACAGACTGATGGTTGGAAAAATACGCCTCCACGGCAAACGCACGCTCCTCTCTGCTCCAACGCATCATAGTGACTGACTGTATTTCCAAGAAAACTTTACGCCTGCCTCTTTGAAATGAGCCCACGCTCACTTCTCCACTACAACTACACATCAAATGCCACAAATTTTAAAAAAGGAAGTTAGTTTGCCCCACCCTGTATTTGTTCTTCTGTATTTTTACCAAGACGAACACTTTAAGGCAGGCAGTTTCGTGTCAATTTATTATTTAAACAATTTATTATTTACCACAACCACCCTTGATGATTTAGTTGACAGTAATATATAATCTATTATATCTCTTTTCTTGTAATCTCTTGAAGGACGAACACCTTCAATTATTGTTATTTAAAAAGTTATGAAGAAAATTATTCTAAATTTTACTAAAGATGTAAAACTATCCCGTGAAAAAAAATGTTTCTTTTTTTTAAACTAACGTTGGATAAAATGTACTGTTATTCAAAATTATATATATATGTTTATGTATATATATATATATCCGGCCTGGCACCGGGCACACAATTATTATGACATTTTGTATAAGCATTAAATCATCTGTGTCACCGTATTACTTCCCGGCCCTCTGCCGGTGAAAAAATCTACCTAGTCGTTTCCTGATATATATATATATATATATATATATATATATATATATATATATATATATATATAACAATTTCAATAATAAACTGAATAATATTATTATCGCCTAGGCCTTCCTTAAAAGATTTGCATAATCTCAACTGTGTCCCACCTTAGTTTCTCCGTATAAAATACATATATACCCAAGAATGCCATAAATATCTTGATAAAATCATTATTCATAATATGAATGGGATTTGCTTCGTTTTTATGTATGTGTATATTTCTTATGATATATCATTATAGCCACCATCATAAGTTATTATCGCACCCCTTTAAAATACCTCAAATCTATGTTATAGTCACACACACACACATACTGCTACAATGTACTAACTCTATTAAGAGTGAGTGAATGGGTTGTGCTATTTTTCCAGCTTTGCAATACTGCGCTGTTGTGCTACGTGTCTCCATTAGGCATAATACCTTCTTGTTATTCTTCTCCCTTGTGATACATCAACATTCGAGATGCAAGGGTTCTTACAATATCCGAATCCCTTTCCTTGAACTACGGGGTCATCAGTAGTGTTGTGTAGGGCCCAATTTATTCGGTCCAGTTCAGTCTTACAACCGGTCCCTTGGACCATTGGTCCTCGACATTGTCTTTTGTCAGTCCTTTAATTTTCCTTAAAATGTTGTAAGAGTATTTGCTTAATACGTTATAACTTCTACTATTATATGTATATATTCTATTATAACTTGCGGTTAATTCAAATTCCCGCTAAAAAATAAAGTCTACTATTCCCAGAGGTGGGTTCTTGCCATTCCATCTTCTCCATAACATATTGATCGGGTCTGATCAATATGTTACTGGAGAGATGGAATGGCAAGAGCCCACCTCTGGAATAGTAGACTTTATTTTTAGCGGGAATTTGAATTAATGGCAAGTTAAGTTAGCGTTGCTATTGATATTTTTATGCCAAAAGCAACAAATTTTCCGAGTTATCTCGAAGACTGCTTCGGGGCTATTTCCTTTTATATTATCGACAACTCCTGTCCGTGCTTTCAGCATATCTGACTTAATTATTTCCGGCCATACTGAGCCCCCTTCAAATATTCTTTTCATCCAGGAAAATTATATTGTCTTCCAAAAGCTCTGAAAATCTATTAGACCCAGTCCTCCCCTTTTTTTGGGACACACAGGCCGATTCCAGGAAATTAGCTTGCATCTACCATGAGGAAACAAAAAATATTCACATAGTTGATGTACTTTCCCTGCTAAAACCATTGAAAAGGGTCTCAATTTTAAAAGATGGTCACCTTTTGGGGAGAATAAAAGTATTTCATATTAAAATCCTTTCCCAACAATGATGTTAGTCCATCCGCGGCCTTCTATATGGTAGTTTTTTTTTTTTTCATTCTCGATCATCAAGTGATCGCTACCAATATCATCAAGTGTTAAAAAGATTCCAGCACCTTCAATTGAAAAGATTGTTTTATATCTGAGCCAATACTATTAGTATTGAAATTTGAAATGAGTTGAGTTTTTCTCAAGCTAATTTCCAAGCCAGACAACTCACCGTTGGTGCTAATGATATGAAAGGTTTGATTAATGGAGCACTCTTTTTCTTTCTGGTTCCCGGCATACGTAATGCTGACGTATGCCATCATATGATCATCCGCAAAGCACCAACCTTAATTTCAAAATTGCCTATTTCAATACCGTTCACCTGTTTTGAATGATATATTTCATCTAATGAAGGATTTGAATAATAAATATTTAATACGTATTAATAACATAAGTAAAAAAATGTTATATTTGTCATCAGCTCATTGAAGATGTTGCTTTCCTCATATGACGTGGGTTATGACGTCATAAAGTAACATTTTATTTCCTTTCTTAAGGACGGGCAAAAAGGACTGGACTGCAGTCCTCGGTCCTAGATAAGGATCGACTAACACTAGTCATCAATCACAAGTTATATGTTACATGAAATTTATGAAACAATGACAATCAAAACATTATATAATTAATAACCAAAATAAAAAACATATATTAAAAAATAAACTATTATTTACAAAACATTAATAAACAATGGTAGATAAAAGTCAGTAACGTTGTTTCCTTTTTTCACAAGGAACGTAAAATGTTTGAAACTACTCTTGGTTAATAAAACGTTAGCTTTGAGGTGTTGTGATCCGTCGCATGTGGATAAAGTTATCTTTTTTATGTATGTTTTGGCGGCAAAGACCTTTTCAATCTGCTCCGTTCTTGCGCGTTACATTTGAAAAAGACGAGGACAATCTCCCGGAAATGTTTTTTATTTTTTATTTATTCAACAGTTCATTTTTATTATATGTACAACAGAATACATAAAAACCTAAGATAATGCATGAAAAATCATATAAGTAAATATAATGTTTCGGTCGATTTATTGGCAAATGTTCGTCCCGAAACGTTTTTCCCACTCATATCAAGGATGCCTGGCAGAAATCCCTATTTCTCAACAGATGTAATGCAGCCATTTTTGATAGACGGGGAATGCTCTTCAAACGTTTCTTGTAATATTAATTAGCTTTAAGTAATTCAAAAATGAATTTAATCCCGCTTTGATTAGCTATTGTAGCATAATTAAAACAATTTTGGACGGCACAACATGTCTTCTTGTTTCCAAACAAGCGCCAAAAATATTACTTATTTATATATTATTATTATATTACTTATATTATTACTATATATTATTTATTACTTATTTAATATACTTATTTATATATTATTTATTTATGAGGTATGGAATAAAAACACTCACAATGAAAGAGGATCTCTATATTTTTGCTATTTTGTTTTGAAGAGTTCCTTCTCAAATTACTTTGTGAGATGGAGCCCAGCCAAGGAGGAAGGACATAAAGCACGTGGATATGAACACATCTGAGGTGGTAAATGAACTCAGCATAACTTGATCGAAAGTTGCTCGCGTCAAGAAGAAGAAGAACAAAAATGGTCAAGAGAGTCGAGAGGAAGCCTGAAAGTGGAAGGGCGCGTGGCATAAATCCATGACGCAACAAAAAGGGTCATCAGCATGATGACCCTTTGATAGTTTTTAATTGATGAAAGTACATTCATATTGACAGTTAAAGATGGTGATTTCAAGTCCATAGTTTATGTTGGAGAAGGGACAAAGAACCATCCGTTGGAGGAAAAATTGTTTTTTTCCCTGAAAGATACTTCAAAATACTATAGATGCCTAATAAAATTGCCATTTAAAAATTGTTGCCCTTATGGATACAGAAGGAGAGTTAGGATTGGTTGATATAACGTTGAAATCAGATGAATTGCAAATATTTTTATTATTTCAATACCCGACAAAAAACTGGGTGGATCCCGTTTTTTTAGTTTTTGACCCAAAATAGATCCTAGCTTATGGTGTTGTTAACATCTTTTTCTTTTCCATCCTAGGACCATTGGACTATTATTGTTCGTTCAACGGCATGTATTTTAGATGACCTTCATTTAGTTCCGTACTTTTTTAGGGGCATAAGTATTATTACAATTATGGATCTGCATTTTAAAATATTAATCATTTTTTGTATTTCTATAATTATACCAATCAATGAAAAAAGCTTTCATGATATTTAACTAAATAGACGGAAATGTGTGATAAAAAGTCCGCTTTTCTTATTAATATAATTACTTGAAGAAGATGGTGGTGAGGTATAGTAAAATAAGAATATGTGTCTCATTTCAATGACGAGGAAGAGAAGTTCTCATTATTCTTCTCTTAAGTGAGAATGTTATAT
>CP045896.1:25781555-25807979 GCA_013387185.1 Caligus rogercresseyi | reverse complement strand
ATAATCTTTTTTTTTTTTTTTTTTTTTTACCAAGGTAAAACTTTATTCACATTAGATTATATCCTTATAATATTCATAAAAATACATTAAAACGTCGTGTTATTAACAATATGATCAACCAGAGAAGTAATTTTTAGGTAAAGGAACTCGAGTAGATCTCATTTTATACATAAAATATTGGGTTTTAGTGGTAATAAAATTAATTTCTTCTTGGTACGGTCCATTATAAAAGTAAATAAAATCCTTACTCCGTAACTGTATATTAAAAAAATCATCAAATAACAATTTTAGATATTCTAAAATTTCTACCACATATATGCACTCTAATAAAAATGTTTTGATGTCTCCAGCGAATCCCCGCAAAAAAAGCATAATCTTTCCTCCGCTGTAGTCCCATATATACTACCAAATGTCAATGTGTTGGTAAGTACTCTGTATTTAAACCAATAGAGAGAGTGATTGAACATTTTTGATTTTAAACCATGCATTAATATATTTACTGGTGTTCTCAGCCCGTAATCTTCTTTCCTCCTCTCAATTTGATTTAAAAATGACTTTTTGAATTTTTATCCACTAAAAAATGTCGGAGTTCCTTATTACTAATTAGTTTTATAAAATTGTAAAAACTATTTCTTGGACCGAACTCTCTTTTCTTAAAATTAACCCATTTTAAAACATTCATCCTCTCCAGTCTTTCATTTGCTGTAAAATTACCTATTTCATTAAAAATATCCCCAAGGCAAACTATTTTTTTCCCAATAGAAGTATTTTAAAAAAAAAGATAACCCCCATTTCCAACAACTGGTTCCTGCCATTTCATTTTTTGTAATAATAAAACTGCCACCTCTTTATTGATCGCATTATTCTGATACCAAAAAGGACTAATATTTGCGGCTAAATCTAGCACAGAGTGTGGTCCATTACCCTCTTCTCCCTCCAAGGGCGTCCTACCTTTTTCAAATATAGTCCCCTTAATGCTTCCGTCCAAACTGAACCACTCTCCAAAAGTCTTTTCAACCATTTGAAGAGTATTACTTTCCAAAGCTTTCAAGCTCCAACAGACCCAAACCACCGAATTTTTTTGGAGTTTTGACACGTCTCCATGATATTATTTTAGGGCGACCTTCCGGAAATAAAAACTTTTCGCACAAATCATTGATTTTTTTACATAAAATTTGAGAAAAAGGTGTTAGTCTTAAAATATGAATAGTTTTGGGTAAAATAAATGTATTCCATATAAAATTCTTGTCACAGTATTCTTCTTAAGAAATTTTGCGTATCTATTTGTTGTTTTTTGGACTTTATCCTCTATGACTTTGGCGTTTACTATAATATCCTCATCGTTCAATGATATAAAGGTACCCAACACTTTCATCATAGAAGTCACTTTCAAGCCCCCCAGATCCAATGCAACTCAAAATTTGTCATTACGGTACTTTTCTTAAGATTAATCTCTAACCCAGAATTATCCCTATATTGTTTTAAAATATCTAATGTTTTCCTAATCGAACGGTGAATATCATCGATGCTCCCAGAAAAAATAATATTCACATCATCTGCAAAGGCTAAAACTTTAGACATGCTTTTGCCTACTTTAATACCATTTATATCCCTACACGCAATGATTTCCTCAATAATAGAATTCAATGCCAGAACAAACAAAGTGGGGGACAAAGGGTCTCCTTGACGGCAACCTCTGTTGACCTTTATTCTATTATCTTTTTTATCGTAAAACGTATATAAGTTGCATAGACCAACTCCCACCATTTTGATAAAATTATCCCCTACACCATGATCCTTTAAACTTTTTAAAATCCATTTGTGCGATACACTGTCGAACGCTTTCTTAAAATCAACACTCATTACTGCTGCCCTAGATTGTGTTCCCTCAATATGGGCTAAAGCATCTTTGATGCTTCTTCCCACATCTTCCATTACCCTACCGGGCACAAAACCTTTTTGAGCCGGGTTTATTATTTCATTTAAAAAACCTCTCAATCTCCCCGCTAGGATACCTCTATGAATTTTAAAAACTGTGTTAAGCATGGTTAGGGGTCTTAGATTTTCCACAAATCTGGTATCTTTTCCTACTTTGGGAATTAAAATGAGTTTGCCCATCGAAATATGTTCCTCAAAGGAACCATTTATATGAGCCTCCTTGTAAACTTGTTCTAAAAGCGGGGATAAAAGTCTATTAAACATAGTGTAAAATTCCATAGGGAAGCCATCGGATCCTGGTGACTTGTTTTTCTTATTATATGATTTAATATAACTCTCAATTTCTTTACTATCAATGTCACTTTCTAGTGATCTACTTTGGCACTCACTTAAATAGATACTAAAGTCTTAGATCCACCTATATCGCGACACATGAAACGTGTAGAGCTAAAGGTGCACTTAAGGCATATATCTTGATTTTGGCAGTCTCTGCATGCATACAAATTTCATAAAAGTCCATGACAATTTTATCAGTGTTATTATCCAATATGCCTAATCTATTATATAATGCCCCCACTTCTTTATTACTTCCATTTAAATTTCAGTTTGTTTAATTTTTTCAATAAGTACATGTTCCTCTGAAATTGATTGTAATTTGGTTCTAATGAGGTGACCTCTAGAAAGAGTATGAGTTATTTCAATTAATTCCTCATCCTCCGCTAAATTTATTATACCCAATTCTTTTTTCATGCACAAATCTGTATATCTACGTTTTCTTTCCTCACTCAATCTCACACCCAATTTAATGTATTCTCTTTGCAACAATCTAGAATTAATTTTAAACCATGAGAAGATGATTTTATTATTCCATTTTTCAATTTATATAATACATCTTCAATTATTTTTTCAATCTTAGCTTTGGTGGTTTTATCATTTAATAAATCTGTATTTAATTTCCAATGTTTCTTAGAATATCTTTTTGGAAATGTTAAAGTCATCAGTATTGGATTGTGGTCAGACATCCGACTGGGAATTGTGCGGTAATCAGATATGAGAGGGAAGAGGTTCTCAGATACAAAAAAATAATCTAAACGAGAACTTTTTGTCACCGTATTACTTACTTTCACGGAAAAAGTATGAACTGGAGTTTTACTAAATTTGATGGCTACGTCTGAGAATGTGTTCCTATTCAAAATATGTTTTAAAACTTTTTTTGCTTTACAATTATTTACATTTTTGTAATTAAAAGTATCTCTAGATTGCTCCAGAGCTACATTGAAATCCCCTAATAATATAAAATCTTCGTTTTTACTAATACTGTTATTAACAAATTTTTCTTCTAAAAAGCTAAAAAAGGATGGATCATCCTTGTTCGGTCCATATATTGATAAAAACTTTATACATCTACTCTTCCAGACTATCGCAAATACAGAGTAATTACCCCCAGCATCATTTGCCAAACTTTTATAATTTAGTTCTTTCTTTATGAGCAGCAGAATTCCCCTAGAGGGGTGATTTGCCTTTTTATTGACAGCGGGTACTATTAAGACATCATATCCTTCAGGGAAGATAAAATCAGGGCTTAAATTACTTATTCTGGAGTCGCAAATTGATATTATATGTGGTGAGTACGTAATTAAATAATCAATAAAATCCCTCCTTTTAGTTTTGTTAAAAATTGAATTGGCGTTTGCTGATATAATTTAAGTTCCATATTCAAATAATATAAAAGTCCAGAAGGAGAGGGTATGAGACCTACTGTCAAATAAAAACCGTCCGAAAAGGGGTGGGAGGGGGGGGGGGAGATAATATAATAAAATAAGAAACATACATGTCTCCTCGGAGTAGGTGTACGGGGTCGGCATCATCAAGGTAGTGTCTTTTTGATGTTTTTCTATTAGAACGGCAATCATTTATGTTTTTTAGTAGGCCATCCTATTCATAAAAACTTTTCTCTCTGATCTTTTCCCGGTCGAGTCCTGGCCCGGACTACCAGACTTTTTCTCTCGGGGTTCTTTGGGATTTCGAGTACGCATTGTCTTTCTGTTTGCTTGCACAGAACAAACCAAGCGAAATGGGGATAAGATGTTTTTGGGGTTCGGAATATCCAGCCTTCGATTTGGTTTTCTTCATACCTAGTTCGAAGAGAGATTGGCCGTGCCGGCGTCCTCAGTTACTGTTTTTGATGAGTCCTCTTCTTTCAACTTTTTCTTACGGAGTTCCTCTGGGCTCCCCCGCAGCCTTTTAGACTTATTTTGTGAGTTCTTTTCTCGTCATTCCCCTTCAAATTCATTTCAGGTCTCTTCCTTAGAACCACTTTCCATGCCTCTCTTTGAGACTGGATCTCGCTTGATGGAGCCTCCTTGGTAGTTCTTCCCCATCCGAGCCTTCCAATTCTCCCAATCCTTCTCTTGAATCATAAACGACTTGATTTTCATCACCGTTCTCCTCCTCTTCTTCCAGAATCCTCACTTCGTCGGCTTCCTCTCCTTCCTCTAGGCGTGCCGCCTCCTCTGTTTTCCTTCTTTCGTCCCTCCTTCTATTATTTTTTTCGCCAATCCCATTACTTCGTAAAGTATTGTTCGAAGTCCGCGTAAGACGTTTTACGTCTGAATCCTGATGGTTTGGGAATCCCTCACTCCTCGAGAAGAAAACACAGTGAAGGACCACTCCACCGAAAATTCCTTTTATTTTATCATGTTATATTGTCGATTTATAGTGTTTCGACAAATTTTTGTGTTTAATGTTTTAATTTGATGTGTTTGTTGTCAAGAATATATGCTTTTTGTATAAGTTATGTTTTATATTATTCAGTATTGTTTGTTTTTTTGCCTTCGACTTTTGTAGAGATCTAATTTTAAACTAGAATGTTTATTTATATTGTGTTTCTCTAAATCCATCAATTTTCTTATTTTAAATAATAATATATTGCATATTACATTCATAGCTTTTTTAGTATATATAATCTTTAGCCACGAACCAAATATAATTGTAATTCTGTAATTTAATACATAATGGGTAAAAAATAATTATGCTGTATGAAGAATTCTCGAAATTGTGTCCTCTAGAGAAGTGTACGCAAAGTTACCAAAGAAAATGTTATTAATGCCACTCCTATTATCCCTACACTGATAAATGAAAGATGTCAATATACGTTTTTGATACAGTTATTTTAATATAGCTGCTATACAATGTTTACATTGATAAATTTAATGAATATATATGAATTCGTTCAGTTGTTATCGGATGCCCAGAGATCCATACATAGGGATTACATATCAATGAGCATGTTGATAGTTCCTACAGGATTTTTGTTGTTATTGAAAAACGAAGTTACAGGTTCCCTGTCTTCTATGTTTTCTCGAAGAGGGATTTCATCGATCAAAATAATTCATGGTTGCATGTTGTAAGAGAGAGGACTAACATTCTTCGTTCAGGACAGGCTGGCTGTCACTATTCCTATAAAAGAGGAAAAATCTTAATCGTTTTTTGTAACAAATACTAACAAATAGAATGTTTACCTCAATGAAAATCTTCATTTACGAAGTGTGTTGGGGTAAAATCTACGTCACATACAATTTTTATGTGTCCGGGATAGGTTCATAATCCAACCAGTATCCATATCCGGAGGCATTTTCAATCCCTGAGGTAGTTGATCCAATAAATTATTTTCCCTCGCATTTCTTTTCTATTCATTCGATCCATTTCCAGATATCTTTGGGAAGAATTTGTAGGTATTCCAAGACGAAAGAAGATGTTAAAGATTTAAATAAACTACATCTTCAAGAACTTTCCAGGGATAGAGTTCCGAGAACAGATCCATCCCAAACACAGGAATCGTCTTACGAACAAGTTTTTGGTGCACCTCCACATTCTGTACAATACATAGGTGGGATGAGTTGACTTCTTCCTATGATCCATTACATATTCTTCCTCCACTGGAATCAATTTGTTGAGGATCTTCCAACCCACTTGCAGCTCCATTAAGAGTCACTGATAAGATTGGTTGATTGTTTATTATTTTGCTCGTATTACAATTTTTATTTAGACCTCAATGAAAACGATTGTATTATCGTGCAGACCTACTTCTTTTAATGCGGGGGCAAAATCTCTATACATCTACAAAGCAATAAATATAATGAATTGGGTTTCTATTCAGGGAGTATGAAAAAACAATATGCACAAAAAGAACCGAGTCCGGCAGACGAAGGGAAGAAGGGAGCTACGTGAAGAAGGCAGTAGTTAGTTTGTTTTATCAAAGGGGGAGCAGCCGTCACAAAAGCAGGCGTAATATGAAGCCACTCGTCTAATGTTGAAAACTCCTCAACAAAACACGATCAATTTCGACGTGAGAATATGAAACTGCTTGTTCAAGCAGTCACTGGCCATGGACCTTTTCTCTCGCACTCGAGTAAAAAGGAGAACATCATTCCAATTTTATCTCTGCTCGGAAGAATCGCAGACTCAGATCACCTCATAAACAGATGTCCTGCTCTGTCCTATGAGAAGCATGAAGTTTCTCAAGAGGAGGACGAAAACATTAGAATAATTAAATTTATCAATGTAAAATAATGAAAACTATAATTGTAAATAATTTAGTATTAAAGTAGGAATAAGTATATGTACATAGATATTATTATTATTATTGTAACACAGATACCCCTTAGTGCGGTGTGTTCTTTAACTTTAGTGTAAATGTGCGTTTTCTTGTGTATGTCTATCGTGGACAGGGTATGTAAACCCCATTTTTATTTAAAAACCCGAAAACAACCGGTTTTTATCGTGGGTTTTTCGAAATTCGGATTTTTCATTACACCATTAATTAGCTAATAGCTAATGGCTAACTAATGATGTAATGAAAACCCGAATTTCGAAAAAAAACCGGATTTTTTTTCGGGGGTTTTCAAAATTTTGGGTTTTTTACATACCCTGATCGTGGATGATAATAATAAATATAACAAAAAAAATGTATATATATATATGTATATATTATGGCATTTTGTAGGAAGTCTAGTATTTTCTGTGGGTTTTTTTTTTCGATTTTGATGGAATGCATTATCATTCGACTGCATATAATTAAGCATATTAGCGAGTAATTAGACAGTCGAATCTATAATTTTTTCTAGAGGGGTATGATCTTTTTGCAAATACTGTCGTTAGATTCGTTGCATCAACTTGTTGATTTGTCGTTCATTTATAATCGTTTTTTTCGTCCGCGAATGACAACGATAACTTTTTATGAACGACAAACGAATGACACTTTTTGCGAACGGCAACCAGTCTGCTTTGCACTCATGTCTTAATGTTGGATCCATGTACATAAATAACACACATACAAATGAACAAGGTTGAAGAAATCATTTACATATAATGAAGATGATGATTTGGGATAATGAAAAAACGATCAATGATTAAATAAATGAGAAAGAATAGCACGAAGTAAGTAAGCAAAGGTCATGATAGGGTCATGACACCCTTATAGATACGATTTATTTTCGTGAACCCAAGTATTCAAGTCTAGAACTATTCTGACTCATCGACGAATTACTTGAAGATATATAAACATTGAAACATTCTACTTGAAGTGTAATTATTAGGATATCAGTCAACGTAACCGATTGTTATGATTAAATCATGATTCAATAATAACAATTATTTTGGTCGTATCAATTCCGGAACCAGTAGGGAGAGTATCCGTCGTAAACTCCGGACACCCTTATCACACTTAAAAAATACATTTAAATAATTTGAGAAGGGATTTAAAAAAATAAACTCCCCTCCATTAAATTTGCATAACAATATATAAAAAGTCTGCCTTTTTGTGCAATCTCATTAATGAACATTTCATTAGGTAGAAGTAAATGTTTTTTTTTTGTTCCTAAGAATTCGGGACTTTACCATCCACGCCTTCTCGTCTAAAATAGATTATATATATATATATATATATATGAGGGTATGCATATGAAATAAATAAAATAATTAATTTAATATCATCCTGTCATTTGTCATATCACTTTTTCAACCAAGCAGTAAATTAGTGAGAACTCCTGCTTCTCCCTAACCTATTTTTTCATTTATATCTGACTCTCCTCCTTTCTATTATTTTCTTATTCAGTTATTTTAATTCCCTCTTTAAAAACAAACTAAGGAGATAATGTAGTACATGTTATGAGGCATTATTAAAGATTATTTTAATTTTTTTTTTTTAGCGTATCATTTGTTTTATGTGGATATCCTTTGTTAGTGATTGGTTGATCATGTATGTGTTATTAAAATAATTATAAACAAAATTTGTGTTTATATATTTGAATATGTACCGGTGGGAACGCAGAAATTGTTACACTCTTTAATCTCTAAATTAAGAGGTTTTGAAGACAGACTTTTAAGTAGTCCAAGGTAATAGCAAAATGCAACAACAAAGAAGGGCCAAATTATAGAAGTGAAAAGTATTGTCGAAGTTGCAATCCTTCACACGTCAGAATAGGTTCGAGAGATACAAAAGATGTCCTTTACACTTTACGCGCCAACGTTCCCATTTCGGGAACATTCTTTTCAAGTGTTCTGCATCGTGTCATATTCAATAATACATAAATGAATTATTTATATTATTAATAAAGCTTAGAAAATAAAATATATTTTTTGTAAATAAACGAAAAACAGATTTTAATTCTTGTTTCAGGGCTTTGAAAAAACGCAAATATTAAGTTTTTGACTTATCTTTTAATAATAAGAAAATAGTGGTAAAAACTGGTATTATTGTTATTTCATAACTATTTTGATACGCAAATACACTAAAGATTTACATTGAACATTGTAGTACTAGAAGCATCAGAGTTCCCATTTTGGAACATAGTAAAAAATATAACTTAGAATTCAGTCAGCAAAATTTCGTTATGGGTACATTCAAATAAGGTAAAAAGATACTTATATTCAATTTGAAGAAAATCGGATAACAATTCACGGATCCGAGTGTAAAGGGTTAACATATCTAAGAACAGTCCTCAATTATTCATTGGATTTTTCGTTTTTTGATGAAAATTATTTCACATATGTACATAGTTATGTCAGGTATCTTTATGTAAAACTTAGTCTGTTACAGTCTTCACAGCATGTTTCTGCCAAGGGGGTTGGTTCTGTGGGGAGTGAGGGCTTCACAATAATACCTGCTAAGGGAGCTCGATAGCCGTGCGTGCTAAGGCGTGTTCACTCTCAATGTTGGGGGCGCAGGTTCGAATCCCGAGAGGGGATGGTCATTTTTGGTCTACCTCATTGATAAGATCCTAGGTTCGATAGACTAATTATAATGCTATAATGCTTATTTATATCCTATCGGATGCAATTCTATCGAACCATATAGGCAAAAAAAAAAATAATAATAATACCTGCTTGGTTCAGTTACACGATTAACATATATAATACATGTAAAGTAGACTTATCAGCCCAGAGCAGAGTCGGAAGAATGTTGAAGAAAGTCAATGAAACTTTTTTTGTGGAATGTATTCTTTTTGACAATTTTACATTTTAATTATCATTTATAACACTTTCAACTTTTTGTTAGTTAGTGTAATAATGATACTTCTAAAAAGCAAATAAAACAATAATGGCTAAAGCACAAAAAGAAAGTATATAGAAGCAGATATTAGAAACATTTATTTTGAAATAAAAAGCAATAGAGCTTGTGAAAGACTTACTGAAGCATAAAATGAGCTGGGGATCACGTCTTCCCATGAATGCAAGAATTAACTTAATCCCAGGGGAGGGGGATTCAGAATTACTACAGAATTCTCTGTTTCTATGGGCCCTTTGCACAATATTTATTTGTGAATCGACACAATAAGTATGCATACATAGAGATGTTAAATGGAAGCCTCCCAAAAATATTTTTTCATTTTATCGATTTATTTTAAGTTATCCATGCAATGAAGCAAGATAGAGAAATGTTTTGTAAATATTTCACGAAATTTGTGCAATATAAAAAATATACTTTGTATTTTTACCCATAGTAATGATTATTTTGTCATACTAATTTAAAAAAGGAGGAAATTCCCATATTAGAGAGCTGAAAATATTTTTAATTATATTTATATTATCGACCGGCAAATAAATTCGACTAGACTTCGCAGCGATCCGTTTCCTTGGATTATATTTTTGATGGCCTTAACACTCCCATCTAAGTTTGGAATCTGCCCGTCAGTAAGTACCGAGCTCCAGGTTTCCTTCTTCTCGCAACAGTTCAGTTGTGCACATTGGTTACCTTGACGTATTGAATACCTCATTCCAGATTATGGAAAACGACGGCTACCACAGCCATGGTGACCACCCAATCCGAACCCAAACGATACTTTAGCGATCTGGAACTTTACATTGGCAGACGAAAGTGCAAAAACCACCTCGAATTCCTCTAGAGTTAGAGCTCAAGAGCGACCTCATTGCTTCGTGTGGAAGCATGGACTAAGTATAAACAGAACGAACCAAGGCTCTCACGACACACGACAACTACCACAGGACCACGTGAATGTTAAAGGAGCTAATGGAAAAGTCGAGCTTGAGAGTCTTTATATCACCAGATGCCCTGTAAAATCTCGAGGCCAGATTATCCGCCCCATCAACATGTTCTGGTCACCTCGATGTATGCCAATACCTGGTCAGCCACTTCCAATATATTCCTTCTCCCCTGCCAATGGTAAAAAGACCCTGTAGGACGCTTTCAGGGTGAGGAACGCCTTCAATGATCTACGCGAAGCGTCCACAAAATAAATGGCGAAACTGCACGATTATATTTTGTATGACCATATTTCTCCACCAAAGTTATGTTCTTATTCTATCTTTTTTAATATACTTTATGATATAATTTTCATTTTAAATGTTTAAACATTTTTTTGTATAAACCCAAAATCAGAACTGAGATTTGGTAGATAAATCTACCACCGGTTCGATTTTCGGTATATACCGAATATCCATCGATATCGGTATTCGGTAGATTTTATTATATATACAGTATCGATCGATATTCGATTCGGTAGATTAGAAAAAGAGAGAAGTTTATTTATGTATCTGCTCTTACTTCTTCATATGCACTTAATATCGGACAATTGATAACAAAGGACAATTAAATACATCATTTATTATAATTTATTAGAGATTATTTGAAATTTAATACATATAATATTATATAATTATACATGTACTTGGATTTTGTAGGAAATGGAAGGCTATAGGTTTTTTATTTACTGTCTCTTATTGTCCGATATTAAATGCACTCTCTGGTACTCTACATAAGCTTATATTGAATGTCTATTTATGTATCTGCTCTATAGACATGGAAAAGCGAGGGATATTTTGGGCGTGTGAAAGGGAGAATGTTTGAATGGTACAATTGAGTTCAGGTACTTTTTATCACTATTCTCTTTCCTCAGAACAGAAGCAAAAACAGAGATTC
The DNA here is from genome assembly GCA_013387185.1 of Caligus rogercresseyi. Lineage (NCBI taxonomy): Eukaryota > Metazoa > Arthropoda > Copepoda > Siphonostomatoida > Caligidae > Caligus > Caligus rogercresseyi. The sequence goes on along the minus strand of CP045896.1, from coordinate 25,796,602 downwards.
AGGTTTTTTTATGTATTGATGGGGGAAGACGTATGTTTTCCCTGCTGCATAAAGAAAATTAATAGTGAATGTCAGAGACCATTTCATCCATTGAAACTGGTATCTTTCATTAGCTAAAACACCCAGTGTCTACTTGTGTGAATTTGAAGTGATTAGTGTTTTCCAAGATCCATAATTAGCAGGCTTGTGAGCGATCAGGAAAAAAATTGCGATCCGATCAAAAATAGCGATCATAAATTTTTTGCGATATAGCGATATAACGATCAGGACATAACATAAGACCTTATGTGGAAAAAGTTTCGATAATTGGGCATATCAGGTCCGATAAAAATGAAAAAAGTCTAGGGGAACATCCTGCAATGAAAGACTTGGCGAAAAACATGAGATCCGGCTCACTTCTACTCGAAGCTGTTGGAGACTCAGATTTGGTCCCTCAACTATTGCCCGTCAAGGGATCTATAATTAAACTAAACTTCAACCGGGCACGGAAACAATGTAGCAACTGCTTTAGGTTCGGCCACTCCATTTCAAAATGTGAGAAATCCAAAGTCTCCATCAAAGATTACAAATTATTTTTGGAAGAAAAAATAAAGAAAATTGCCGTTCAAAAACCAGCTAGTGAAACCTCTCCCACATTAGAGTGCATCCACCCATCAGTGACTCCCCCACAAGAAACTCCCACTACAAATGAAGCCTCATTAACAATTCCTAGTACCCTCCCTCCCCAAAGGAAATATAAAAGGCCAAGGCTTAACAATTCGGAAGACCAAACCAATGAGTCTGAATCCATCAGTCCAGAGGAAGCTCGAGACGACACACCGTCGTTACCACCGAGAGAAGACCCTCCAGAATCACCTGATGTGGACCATAGCTCTAATGACTGCATACCTCCAGAAAAAGAAGATCCATTAGAGGATAAAGTCCTTGAACCTCTCTCTATGACCAACACGCCGTTAAAGAAAGATGAGGCCTCGTCTCAGCACGAAGGGGAACATCACGAAAATGAGCCCTCTCTATCTCTCCCAACAATTAATGTGACCCCTATTGATCACCCCCTGACACCGGCTCAAGATAATAGTGCTCAGCACTCAGCCTTTGATGCCTTGATGGCTGTTCGTAGCAGTTCCCCTTCCAGCGTTCGAAGAGGAAGACCGTCTAAAACTAAAAATAAATGACCATAAGATATGTCACTTACACAAATAGTGGGAGAATAATAACAATAAATACGTACCCCAAACCGTCAAACACAATACTCATGTCCTCTCTTGTTTCATATAATGTAAATTCGATTGCCTCAAAAATAAGGTCCAAAAAAGTTTTTGACTATATAAAAGCAATCTCCCCTATTGAACTGGCTTGCCCTTTCCCAGATGTGGTTACCTTAGTTGATACAAGACTTGAGGACATTTCCTATGCAGAGAAGCTTGTTCCTCATTCGCATGAAATTTTCATAGCAAAAGCTATAAAACGGACCTCCCATCCTTCCAGGGGAGTTATTGTTTTGGTCAAAAAATCCCTAAATCCAACTTTAGTTGCGTCCGACCCGGAAGGAAACTACGTGATTTTAGAGCTACTCTTCCAGGAAAAAACTACAACATTATTCGCGTTGTACGGAGTAAATTTTGAGTCTAACAATTGGTTTTCCAATATTATAGAAAAATATACTCCCTCAAGCAAGAACGAAATCATCATAGCGGGGGACCTAAACATAACTCGAAATTCATTCAGGGATGCATGCGGCTACAAAGGCTCCAATAATCTAGCGAATGCCAGGGATTTAGAGAGCATTATGGCTCGAATGAATCTGGTTGACTTAGGAATACCGGCGGATGGCAAGTCACCCAAATGACCTTCCACAGGAAAAACAAAGCCAAGAAAAATATTGCAAGTAGACTTGACTATGTCCTATCCACTCATGGCATTTCAAATTTTGTAAAAGAGTTCAAGACACTACCTTGCTATATCTCCGACCATCATCCCATCTTTATAACTTTCTTTCGCCCAACAGGACCGCAAAAATCCCCTTGGAAACTCAACATTTCCCTTCTTGATTTAGAAGAATGCCGGAAAGAAATACTAAATATGATTGAATCACTTAAAAACAATATGAACAAAGAAGATATGACATCATGGGATGCGCTAAAAAAAATTGAATCATGCTCGAAGAAAATATTTATAAGAAAAGGAAAAGAGCGGGCGAATGAAAGAGAGAAGAAAAGACAAAAATTAGAAAAAATGAGTAATAATTGTGCGGAGAGCAGCATGGAACTCGATAAACTTGTCGAGTATGAGAATAGAGGGACTATGATCAGACTGCGCAGAAATATTATCAACCTTAATATTAAAGGAAAAAACTCATTTAAACACTTCGAGAAATCTGTGGCAAGAACACGGATGACTCAGCTCAAAATGGCCACAGGTGAAATCTCTACTGATCCAATAGCCATGTCAGAGGAAGCCTACAATTATTTCTCTAACCTCTATAGTTGTGCGGAATGCTCCATAACAAAGTTGTGTGAATTTTGCCATGAATGGAGATTAGTCAAGGACATTAAAAAGTGGAAACCCCTTCTTAATCTACCTAAGAAGGAAACAAAGAAGCCAGTAGACGGTAGAGTAAGGGATATATTATATGACCTCCATTCCCCGATATCTCGGGAGGAAATTATAAAATATATAAATAGTTATAATAAAAAATATAAAGCACCCGGGCCGTCAGGACTCCCTCATGAATTCTACAAGACATTTGCAGTCCCACTTGCTCCAATCTTAGAGAGTGTTTTCCGTGATATCTTCAGGAGAGGCTTCGTCCCAGAATTTATGAGCTCAGGTATAATAACATTGGCCCTGAAAAAAGGGAAAAAAGGAGATGATATTAGAGATTACCGTCCAATCTCTCTGCTAAACGCATCGTACAAGATACTCACGGGAATATTAAATAAAAGGTTGCTCCGAGTTCTCCCCCGACTGATTTCTCCATTCCAAAAAGGCTTTATGCCTGGACGCCACATCGAAGACTGTCCGATATCTATCCAAGATGCAATCAATGATTGTTCAGACAGGGGAGATCTTTATGCCGCAGTAATGGTAGACTTTGAAAAAGCCTTTGACAACCTGTCCCATAAGTTCATTCTGGAGCAGCTATATGAATATGGTTTCTCGGATGGCTTTGTGGGCATGATCTCGGCCATATTACGGACGTCTTCTTCGGGGTTGGGCCTTCCGGGAAAACAACGAGCAATCTATATCTGCAAAGGCGCAAGACAAGGTGATTCGCTGTCACCCTCTCTATTCATACTCGCAGTGAATAGACTATTGGAAAGGTTGTCCGAAGATAAATCTATAAAAGGGTTAAACATAGGAGAGTCAAATTTCAAAAGCATCATGTACGCTGATGATCTCACCCTTTTTCTTTCCGGGACCTCCACAACCTTGAAAGATTCCACTAGAAGAGCTTGGGAAATCCTCGAAGAATTTGAAATTTCGTCCGGTCTCGCAATCAACAAACATAAAACCCAGTTCTTGACAAACTGTGAGGAGATAGCTGAGACAGATTATAGGATTTTGCCTTCGTAAAAACGACAAACATCCTTGGCATCACGGTGGCTAGTACTACGGACAAAGCAGAAGAAAAAAATAAGATTAAAGTTATAGATATACTACAAAAAGCTGTCTCGTTTTATAAAAGAACCCCCCTCTCCCGCTACGAAAGACTACTTGCATGGAACATTAATGTCTTCCCAAAAAAATTCCACTTACTGAGATATCTGCCTTTCTCGGAAACCCTGTGCAATGAAATCTATGAGCAGAGGGCTTCCCTTGTTTGGGGTAGCTCAAAGCCATACATTTCAAAAATTAGAATTAACGCCAGCATCTCGAATTGGGGCTTGGGATCGCTTGAGGTTGAGTCCATGTGGAAGTCTCTGAATTTCTCCTGGTTGCGAAGATTGTTGGGAAGTGAAGACTATTGGGCTTCTAGGATAAAAAACAAGTTCTTTAAAGTTACAGGACATAATTACCAGGAGAGAATCTACATGGGCCCATTGGAACTTCTCAGGTCTTTAAAGTCCTGCGGATCTCATTGGAAGAGAATGGCCAAATCCTGGGGCTCAAGCTTGCACAGAGTCCTTCCTCTGCTTCGAGCGAATGAGCCTCTAAACTTTAATGGGTCTTTGGGAAGTTCTTCGGAGTTCTTTCAAGAGGGTTGCCTCACATCTGTTGGGGAATTCCTTCAGAGAAAAATGCATATTAAAAATTATATCCTTAGTATGCGATTACAAAAACGTCGCTCGCTTACCTCCGTGGGATATATATCAATCGGACCACCCACTCCCTTCTATATCGCTCTTACGGCATTGGATAACCAAACTATTCGAAGGTCTTTGGTAGGCTCTGAACGTCCTTTTCCTAGCATCAAGAGACGATTGCGGCTTCTACAGATTGAGAAAAATATCCCCCTGTGCCCGAATATTATTATGCGAAACCCTTTAACAGACTCTCACCAAAAATGGTTCCGATACCGTCTCGCCACGTCCTCTTTATTCCTGAATAAATCCCATGTGGACCCAAAGAAGCGAGGATGCCATTGGTGTGGGGAGGTCGAGGAGACTTCCTTCCACTTCTTTTACCTTTGCCACAGAATGATCCCAGTCATAAAAGCTGTGGAAGATATTATTCTAGAAGAATTTGGAGTATCATTAACCCCCACAGACTGGCTGGTGCATAGACGTCGGAACTAGGGGTGCGGGGGGTGCCGGGCGCCCAAACACCCCCTGCCATCCCCCCCCCTTAGCCCCCCTACCCACAGAAAAATAAAAATAAAGAATCTGCGAATGTAAACTGAATTTGTCTGACTTACTATATTTAACTCATAATTCACAGATCAAGGCTATGTGACATGCAGCCTGGCATAGGCTACTGTACGGAGCCAGGCTGCATCTGACAGCTCAGTGTGACGTAGACTAAATAAACAAACAAAGTCTTTCGTTTCGCGGGCATTGTTGTTTTGATATGATCGCACGCATTGTTTTAGCTTACATGACAATGTGTTTCAATGAACCAGCTATGTCTCAGAAAATAATTTCAGATTTTTTTAAAATCTGTCTGACCCAGCTTAGCGTCCTCGTCCTCCCTCCCCTGCGCCACCATTGCTAGCCAAGAGGCAATATCATTCAAACCACCAAAGGATTATAATTTTCCAGCCAGGAAGTTCAGCGGTGAGAACTTCAGTCGTTCCTGCAAGGCCGCCTAGTTCAGAGAGTGGCGGTGAGTGGAGTACATTGCGGTCAGTGATGGCATTGTGTGTAGTGTGTGCAGGTCAGCTGTCAAAAGGAAGTTGGTCGGGTCAGACGCTGACTGTCTGTTTTTGAAATATAAAGGCTTTTCAAAAAGGAGAAAAACAACAGAGAAGATCAGAGACCACGAGAAGACTCGCATTCATTTAGATGCGATGCAAAGATTGGCTGCTTTGAAAACAACGCCCATTAATGCACTACTCTTAGAGGCCGCTGCTAAAGAGCAAAGAACAGCGCGGAAAATGCTGGAGCTCATTTTCAGCTGCGTAAGATTCGTGGGGCGCCAGGGACTCCCTCTGAGAGGGGCTGCAAATCGGGATGGGGTGTTATGGCAGCTAATGGTGGAAAGGGTACGCACTGATCCTGACCTGGAGAACTGGATGAAAAAAAGAGATAATTGGATGTCTGGGAGCATCCAAAATGAAATTCTGGAGCTGTTTGCGCATGACATTCAGAGAAAAATCGGAGCTAAAGCATCCAAAGTCCTTTTTTGGCTTAACTGCTGATGGGACCACCGACCTCAGTGGAAAGAACAGTTTTCATGCAATATACAGTTTGCTGATCACAATCTGGACATTCAGAATTTCTTTGTAGGCTTTTACAACCCCCCAGACACAACAGCAGAGATGCTATTTTTGTGCATAAAAGATGTCCTTGTTCGGCTCAATTTACCAATATAGAAGCTGAAAGGCTACTGTTTTGATAGAGCCAGCAACATGTCTGGGAGGTTCACGGGAGTGCAGGCAAGTTTAAAGGAAACATGTCCTGACTCTGTGTTTGTTCACTGCTCAAATCACTCTCTGGATTTAGTGTTTTAGTGGCAAAAAAAGTGCGCTTTGTTGCTGATACACTAAACTTCGTTCGAGAAGTCACTGTTGTTATTAATGATTCAGCAGAGAGAAAACATTATACCAGTCTCTTTTTGGATGTGGAGAAGTGATAAACCTGCTTGCCCTGTGTCCAACTCGGTGGTGCGTCAGAGTTGTGGCACTGTCACGGTTGCTGGCCTGCTATGAAGCGATGCTGCAGACATTCAGGACCCTGGAGTGTGACAGGACTGTCAAGGGGGAGACGCATGCCAAAGTGGCAGGATTGCTCAAAAAGGGCACCACTACGCGCACAGTCTTTGGTTTGTTTACCTGCGTTACTATGTTTACTCCGTGTGAATCCGTGGCTCAGTCACTGCAAGGCATCAAGGTCACAGCCCTTGGATCAGTTGAAGCTGCGAAACTTCTTTGCCAGCGACTCAACTCACTGCGACAGGATGACACCTTGCTGACCTTGTGGACAAGACCAAGTAGTACACAGAGCGCTACAACTTAAAGCCTCCTCATCCAGCGCGCACGAGCAAGACCCCAGCGCGTTTTCGCCATACAGCGGAGGAGGAGGAAGGGGAGTTGGGGAACATTGAGGGTAAATAAATAAATAATATTAATGCCAACAGTATTTTTAAATAACACATAACTTAACTCATCAGCCTGTAATTGTATATGTTTAAGTAATGCAACAAATACGCACACATAGACAGACAGATATTATGTATCTATTCATAGATTATGACATAAAAACAATACAATAGTTCAATAATACTGTACATCCACGTACGCCTATTTGAGAAATAAGCTTGTAATTAATAATACACAAACAACGGTTTGTGTATTTTTCATTTTCATAACAAACCAAATTCATGAATTTGAACTTAATGAATGAACTTGAAATTATTTTTTAAAAAAAAGTTTGAACCAGCTTAAATAAGCAGCCCATGTGTAAACTATTGGTTGGTTGTTATTTAATTGATGTTATATTTAATATTGCAGAATATCCAAACCTGTGGAAGAGGGAAATGTTTGAGGCTCTGGACGTGGTGCGCTCAGAGGTGGAGCGGCGTTTTGATCAGGAGGGACTCCGCATAGCTGCAGGGCGAGAGCAGGCAGTCCTTGAGGCGGTCAAGGGAAACGGTTGATGGGGCTCCCCGGAACTGAGCCCCTTCTCACGAGAGCAGCTTAGTATTGAGCTATACATACTGAGGGACGTGTGTAGGGGGCGAGAAGTTTTCACCATTCAGGATGTTGTGTCCATCCTGCACACCTTGCAGCCCCAATCCCGATCCATGCTGTCGGAGGTGGAGAAGCTCATAAAGCACAAACTGTTCTTTTGCTGAATGCTGTTTTTATAGCCTATGGGTTTTGTGTTTTAATAAAGGTTTGATTTATTCATTCATTTATTTCGTTTCCATTTTCTTAAAAAAAAGTAAGATGCTGCATTATATGTCGTTAATCATTGATACTGTAAGTTTGGCGTCTCTCGCCCCGACCCTCCCCCAAATATATCCCGGCCGCCCCTCTCGAGAAAATAGTTTCGCGACGTCCTGGGCTGGTGTCGCACATCACTACCTACGAGGAGTTACGACGATCGAACTCTATATCTCACGGTGCCAGAGGGTCTCTCTTACCCTCAAGCAAGTGCGGAGGTGGGCTTCCTGTGGGTCTCAAGATCTCATCAGAAGAAGCCTTGAAATTCTACGATCCAAACTCCCAGGGATGTTTTCAACAAACGGGCTAGAAATGGAATTAAGCAGCCGCAGGGCCGGTGGGGAAGTTAGAAGAAGTCTCTCAGTCGCCCACTGGGAGGAAAAAGCGTTGTGAGTAAGGAAGATCTACAGGCTACTTGCGAGGATGTAAGGGACGTGCAGGAGAGGGGGAAGAGGAAAGATTATTTCTTCCTCCCTCTACCTTCAAGCTCTTAAGAAAAATTTGGAGACGAGAGCTATGAAGCAAAGTTTAAAAATTGACCTTTTTACAGCGGAGAGGGAACAGTATCCCAATAAGCCTACTTTTTGGAAGTTGAAGAAACAATTTTCGTATACTTAAGGTTGAACAGAGCAATGTAAAAAGAGTACGAATTTGCCCAGGGTATAGAAATGTTATAATTGTGGAGCTACATAAGGAAGTAGATATTGGGCCTCCTTTGCTCATGTGGAGGATGAATTTGACATTAGAAAATCAATTGGAGGTGTAAGGGGGATAAAAGGATGCGTGAGAGGGCTTAAAGCTCAAAAGAAAGACAAGGATGGGAATCCGATTATTTTAACGAAAAGTATACGATACATTCCCCTCATGAGGACGTTACAGAACAAGAAATTTGTCTATCGTTGAAGGAATATGGAGATGTTGTACGTCCAGTGAAAGAAAGTTGTTTTCAGGATGGAAGACTTAAAGGCTTAATTAATGGAAACTCCAATGTTAAAATAACTCCCAGTGGAGAGATCCCTGGGTTCATTCCCATTAAGGGACTCAAAACAAGAGTCTCATATTTTGGGCAAAGCAAATTATGTGCTAGATGTTACCAAAATGGTCATTTCGCTTAAGAGTGCCCAAACAAAATGATAAAGTGGCGTGATTATCTTGATAAAATAAAGAAAGATGTCCATAAAAACATTGTTCCTGCAACCGTTGTTCCTGCAACCATTGTTCCAGCAACCTCTTCACCGAATAAGAAACGATATTGGTCAAACTCTGAATCTGTTCCTCAAATTTAGCCAACAATATTCGAAAAGATCGATTCTTAAACATCATGAGGAATATTCATTTTGTGGATAATACAAAAATAGAAAAATCAGACACTAGGGCGAAGCTCAGGCCACTCTTTGAGACTTTGCAAAAATCCTTTTTGAAGTTTGGATCAACACCCGAATATTCTTTCATAGACGAAAGTATGATTCCTTACTTTGGGCGGAATTACGCTAAACAATTTATTCGTGGCAAACCTATCCGCTTCGGATATAAAATGTGGGCTCACTGTTCTAATGGAGGGTACTTGCACTCCTTTGATTTTTACACGGGAAAAAGCCTCGAAACACCATCTATGAAAATTTTTGGCTTGGGAGGAAATGTTGTCGTGCATTTGTCTAAAATTAGTGGACTTCAAAACCATCAAGGATGTAAATTATTCTTCGACAATTTCTTTACAACTATTCCGTTGTTTGAGTACTTGTCGGAAAAAAGAATTTGTGCTATGGCAACTGCTAGAGAAACCCGACTAAGGAAATGCCCTTTGCTAAATAAGAAGGAGATGTCGCTACAAGAAAGAGGAAAATTTGATTTCGCTTCCACAAAAGGACTGCTTGTTCAAAAGTGGAAAGACAACAACGACGTCATTCTTGTTTCAAACTTTGGATCAAGTAATTATCTTCCACCAAACGATATAGTAGGGCTAAAAAAAGTACATTGAAGTCCCTCAACCTGATAATTTCCAACAAAATAATAAGCACATGGGTTACGTCGATCTCATGGATCAAAGATTATCCATTTATCGGATTAAGATGCGACAAAAGAAATGGTGGTGGCCTTTGTTTACTTATATGTTGGGAGTGATGATGAGCAATGCTTATGTACTTATGAGTAAAACAAACAAAAAAATTACATACCTACAATTTTTGGACGCCATCGTAATGAAATATTTAACAACGTATGGAACTAAAAGTATTCAAGGAAAAAAACGAAGACAAAGTATTGAGGATATTGTAAGATATGACCGTATTGATCATTTGATTGTATATAGATATGATTGGCAAACGTTGCAAAATTTGTGCTACAAAGAGTAAATTATTTGTGAAAAATGTAATGTATATATTCATCCAAAGTGCTTTAAAAAATATCATACTCCAAATTAAGTTTTAAATATCTGTATTTTTTGTATATATGTAACAATGTACGTTAAAAAAGAATAAGAAGAAAATAAAATGTTTATGTAAAAACTAGTGCGCTTGGGCGAAGGGGTATTTAAATACACGTTCGATATATCCAAGGTCCGTCTACGGAGAAACGATTTTTTTTTGGCGAAAATGTCAGTCAATCCATGATCAAATCAGGTGTTTATTTTCAGTCAAATTCATTCATTGGTTAACTTTCGTCCTGAATGGGTTGAGGGACTCAAAACAAGAGTCTCATATTTTGGGCAAAGCAAATTTGTGCTAGATGTTACCAAAATGGTCATTTCGCTTAAGAGTGCCCAAACAAAATGATAAAGTGGCGTGATTATCTTGCAACCATTGTTCCTTCAACCGTTGTTCCTGCAACCATTGTTCCAGCAACCATTGTTTCTGAAACAGATGTTCCTACGGGAGATTTGGCTTCAGAAAAAGAAATTAGACCTTCCGGGAGTTCCTTCACGATTATAACTCACCAAAGATACGACAAAAGACCTCAAAAGCAATCTCAAGAAATTACAAATATTCCTGAAGCTGTCCATGGCATTGAAGAGGAGCCCGAGGAAGGCAATAACAAGTTAAAAAAATCCTCTAAAATTTCAAAACGCAAGAAATGATTCTTCCACACAGGACTAGATCGGGCTCCATCAGCAAGAGAACCGCAGTGGATTCTGGACTATCTCCTGATAAAAGGACACCTTTGAAAGTCCATAGAAATACAGAATAGTACCTGTATTTATTTCTTATGTATTATCCTTCTTGATAACTATAAACACTTATGGCCGTTGATCATCTTCCACATATAAGATGGCAGGAGACATAGACAGGAATATGAATATTAACAAAATATTTTCTCTCAATTCCAGAGGAGTAAAGAGCGCAGAGTGAGACATGCTGTGTTGAAAAGTTTGTTTAAATTAACACCGGCATTGTCTGTTTGCAGGATATCCGCTCATCGACGTCTTCTTCTTGTCTCGAATCATGTACTTATTGTAAACCCCAAATTTTCCTACTTCTTTACGGGAACCGGCCTACAAAGGGGTGTGATGACATTTGTTTCCAAAGCCCTTGGTGAAGCTCAACTAATTAAGGAACACTCTTCACTCTTTGGTCAGGGTGACTTCGGGTGACTCTCAAATAAATGTCATTAATGATTATGGTCCCACAGGAAAAACTCTGCTTTTTTTCAATCAATAATAAACTGTATCAAGAGTGATTCGCGTCCAACTATTTTGATAGGGGACCTCAATGTAGATTTCAACGGTAATTTGGATTCCTATCCTAATAGAGCGCTTCTTACGAAGTTAATTCGCCAGCTCAACTTTGTGGATGTGGTGAGAAAGTTAGGATCCGACAATGAATACTCATGGAAATCCGGCCGAAAATCTTCAAGAATTGACCATGCTCTCATGACTCCTTGGTTATCCTCTTTTGCTAAGAGAGTAGTATATAAATATGTCCCATCCTCCGATCACAGATTGCTCTGTGTTGATCTATTTTGTTCCTCTTTTAAAAAGAAATTTAGGACTCCCTCATGGTTACTGAGTTAGCTGATTTTAAACAAAAATTAAGAGATAGGCTCCAGCAGTTTTATGATTCTTCTTTTACTTCCAAAAACTTTACCAAATTTTATGCAAAATCATTCGAGACACAACCTATATTTTATCAAAAAGAGAGAGAGTAATTTTAGATCAAATTCAAAAAGATATTGAAATGTTATGAAATCGAGATCTTTATTACCGTCATTTACTTCCGCCACTGCAAATGAGATATCAATCTCAGAAATTGCAGAGGATGAAATGAGAAAAAAAGTTTATGCGGAACAAAAATGCCATCCAGGACTAAGATCTCTGCTTCTAGAAATTTGCTTTCTGCTAATAGTATAAAAAGCTCAACATAATGGCAATGTAATAACAAACCCCCGTTGGATTCTCGAAGCTTTCACTGATAACTCAGAAAATATGTGGAGTATTCCAGAGATAATTTCCCTAGGCCAAGGAGAGGGAAATAGGCTCCATATTTTCAAGTGACAAAATCACAGAATTTATTTCCACATTCTTTAAAGAAAACAAGTCTTCTGGGCCAGATAATATCAAAGGGAAGATTTTTCGCTATGCCCAGGTGATATTGTGCCCTATCTTCATAAGATAGCTCAAGAAATGGAGACAAAAGGAAGACTCCCAGAGGCTTTTTTACGGGGTAGAATAGCCCTAATACCAAAAAAGGGAGATGGTACCCATATCAAACATTGGAGGCCCTTAACTATATTAAATGTGGCTTATCGTATTTTAGCAGGTGTTTTGGCGAAGGAAATACAGCCAATTTTGAATAAAAAATAAGTTCCGAGCAAAAAGGTTTTCTACGTAATAGACATATCGCTGATATTTCAAGAAATGTACAGACAGCAATAGATTCAACAAGAAATAGTAGAAAGTTTGGAGCTATCATTGCCATTGATTTTAGTAAGGCATTTGATTCTATACACCACGGTTTTGTGCTCAAAGCCGTTAAGAAATATCTCCCTAAGCGGTTTTTCAACCCTATTCGTGCCCTCTTGCTGAATGGTACATCTACTTTCTGTATAGGTGGAGAATATAGTGAGCCTATTTTGCTAGGTAGGAGTTGTCGCCAAGGATGTCCTGTGTCTCCTCTACTTTTCATTATGTCCCTTGAAGAATTATGCCGATCTCTAACTCGAAAGTATGGTGGTTTTGTGTTTCGGAGGAAAAAACACTTAATGGATTTATACTGATGATATTACGTTGATGGTGGAGGGTAATTCTGTTACCCAATTAAAAAAACGAATTGAAATACTGCTTACCTACTTTGATAAGTTCTCGATAGCGTCAGGTTTGAGAACTAATCCGGAAAAAACCCTATTTGCCAAGGAATACTAGAAACTAACTGGAAAGGAAAGGGAAAATTGTAGCTTCCAACTTAAGGCTATGATACGAAGATTAAGATAGCAATAAATAAAAGTTTTATACGTATTTTCTTAACTAATTGAGTCATTTTAACTTCAATAATTCATAATTCAACGATCAAACAAGTAGCTATTATATTTAACAAAAATTAATAACGAGTGTGATACATATTTTAATACTTTTTATTTATCAACAATAGTTTCCACAATAGTAAATATAATATTATTTAGATACGATACTTAGTTAACAGTTACAAACAAGTAATTCAAGATTATAAGTTTACATTGTAAAATAGACTGTAATTAAGAATTATTCTTTTCAAATTACATTTCATATCTGACGATCTTTGATTCTCTGAAACTACACTGCCTCATTAAACTTATAGTTTTGGAGGTGCCATGAGTTTCAAATCGGAGGATCTTGACGACGTTACAGCGGGCTGAGGGCGGCTCCGGTTCGGCTTGAGGTTGAGCCAGACTATTTTCATCCACGGAAAGATAAGATTCCGCCACAGCGACCCCGATAGTATTTGCCTCTTCCGCCCCTATTACAATATGAATAATTTATAAGACATATAGGTGATATTAAATTTAACGTCATAGCGTAACTCTATCCTGTTTTATCACTACCTTAACATTATTTAATTAAAAACAGATGATGCAATTGCATTTCATTACAAAAAAAACAAAGTCAAAAACAGAATATAAGCTACGTATAGCTACGATACTATTAAAATTGGACAACAATACACTCAACATATTAATGTTTAGTTAATACTTATTACTATTTACTGTCTTGATATTGTAATAAAGTAAAAATCTATATCATAAATAAAAATAGTTATGATTATATATATATATATCTTTTAAATCATTCATATTTTAAATTGCTTTATAATAAAATGGTACTTTTATTTTAGATGAATAATTAGAAACTCTTATAAAAAATAGTTAGAAACTCTTACTTTGACTTGGACATCCATCCACCAATAGACTCGATGCTCGAGCTAAAATACGGAAAATCCCCAGTCTTCTTCGCTATTTAGAAACGCAGCGTATTCCTTATCCTCCAAATAACTCAACCGTTGGTTCAAAAAACTCTGGTAAATTGGGATAAGTTCTTCCTCGTAGCTCTTGTATCAAAGCTCCTTCATATGAACAATGTCCATTATTTCACCCTTGGAGCAAGGCAGCTTAATAGCCATTTCACGGTAGCAGTCCACGGGAAGGGCAGCATAGCAGTTTGGATGGGCTTCTCTGGTTGGACCTCATAGGCCAAATTCTGTCTGTTGAAGGAGGAGAGAAACCATTTTAGAGACTTCATTTTTAGATGATGTAGAATGTGCGTTCGGACGCGGGCCGTCGCAGTGGCCGTTAGTGCAATAAAAGGGACTGGGGGGAATCCCTTTGGAGCTTATCAAGAAACTAGTAGTCCGGGTGAAGGTCGTGTCCCCACTGAGACACATAGTTGGCCCCATCAATAACGAATCGCTTGAGGGGATTCCGCAAATAAAGGCTTCAAAAGACTGTATTGAGCTTCTGAGAGGCAGATACCTTCTCGGGAGTCATGTAGAGAAGTGTGATTTTGGGTGTGAGGAGACAGAATTTTCGTATGTTTTCCGCTGCCGGCCATAGTCGTCCCCGATAAGATGATCTGCAGGGATTCCCAGATCGTCGAGCTTTGTGAATTTATCATATATGAGGGATGCCAGGAGGGATAGGACTACAGTGACTCCGCCTTGGACCGCAGTTGGTAACTGATAGCAGCGACTCTTTCCGCCTCCGTGGGCATAAAAGCAGATGTGGCATTGTTCAAGAGGGCCGCATTAATGGCTGACAGATGATTGGGGCGAAAGCTGTGGATATCAATGACTTTTGAGCTTCACAAAGAGATCGTCCGAGAAAGAGTAGTCCCTCTTTGGCATATTATTATATCCCTGTTTAAAACAGAAGCAGAGCACTTTGAAACACAGAATATAAAGAACTTAAAATAACACTACACAACCACGTTTTTTGAAATAAATATTACGACTGATAATGATGGCCTTTAGGTGTGCATAAAGGGCGTGCCCGTTTATGACGTCATCCTTCCAGTTAGCTTCTAGTATTCCTTGATTTGGAC
>CP045896.1:25741237-25781455 GCA_013387185.1 Caligus rogercresseyi | reverse complement strand
CACCCTTTCTGCTCGAGATCAGGAATTGCTGAAAGGGGTTCGGAGTGTAATTAAATTGGATTTGTTCTCTATGACACAGAAGGAGCAGAGGACAGCATTCACTTTAACAGGAGGAACATAACAGCTCCTACCCATGTGGTTAGGAAGCAGATGATAGAAGAAAATCGGAACGTTTCGAGAGATGACATCCTAAAACTCCTCTCATTCAGAGGATAACCTCTTTGGCCGCCGCGAGAACCAAAAAAAAAACAATGTGGTCCTGGGAAATTAGAGGTTAATATGTAGAAAAAAATTCATGATCTTCTTTCGGACCCTTTACCGAAAAATGCAAGTTTGACATATGAATATTTTGGATTATAAAATAAAGTTTACATGAAATAATAAACTACTGAAATGGTAGTTCAAATAATTCGATCACCATTGGAAAATATACCACAATGTCATGAATTATTACAATATATTATATCAAGGTATATAAATCTTGTTTACATATACATTAACGAGAACAGGTCGAATAAAACCTCCAATTTGTTAGGAGATCGAACTGGTACATGATAAAAATATGTAAATAATCATAAATTGAAATATTTTGTAAATGACTGCGTGTTGTTAAATATATTTCAATTATAAAAATACTTTGTAATATTATTTTGTCATTAATGCTGAGTCATTACTCATGGCTCATTTTATTAATCTGGAATATATAAATCGGGTTCAATGACAAAACCAGTTCATCAACAAACCCATTCATTCTTTTTCCACCTTGAAGATGAAATGTCAGAGCATTTGTTCTATAACTGTTCCTTTAGTGATCCAAGTTAACGAAGCACTATGATCAGAACTGGGGGTTTATCCGTCCAAAAAGGATGACTCATCGTGACATATTCTAAATATCAGAGAGAAGGAGTGGAGCCTACTAGGGCAGAGAAGGGAGTGTGACGTCACTACTATACTCTTATAATATAAATTGTGAATAATTAGTAAATACAGTCATTTTTATATATTTTTCAAACATTCTTCAAACATCATAAACATTAATTATTTCCTGATACTTTATAAGGGATGAAGATGGAAGAAAAAGAAATACTACATTGTACCCTTATATAATTGTGCTTTCAAATTATTATAAATCGAGATCAATGTGTTATATGCCTCAGGTCATTCTTAGAAGGCACTCTGACGTCATGTCAAACTGTGCCTCATTCTTTCCTCTGACCTTCTCACAAGTGTCTATATTTAGTTTTCGCTCCTACCGTGTGAAATCTAATTTGGTGACGGCTCTTGGATAAAGATATACTAATACTATAGCCTTCTCTGAGGTATCCCGACACAACACAAAGTATGGATTCACAACTCAAAAAACCATAGCATCCTGAAAAAGGACATTTTGCCATGATGGATATTTCCAGTCCGGAGGATAGGTCATATCATTTTTTCTCATCGAATCATCATTTAAGGAAGGATTTGTAAAAACTTTGCAGACGGGGAGACAAATTCAATTTTGGGACATCAAGAATATGCAGTAACCATTTTTATGAAGACTGTTTTCACTCATTCACTTTGAAGCAAAGTTTGATGTCACATGTCAAAATCATAAAAAAAGTAAAGCATGGTTCTATTCCTAATGGGAATCTCCCAAATATGTCTTCTCATCCATCTGCAAGAGACCTTAGAAATGAGGGAGGAAAAACAACGAAAGGATTTGCTCAATGAAATATTGGAGATTCCTCAAGTTCATTCGGTCCTCATCATAACTTAAAGGACTTGAGAGAACAACTAAAGGAATATGGACTATCCTCAACGGGAGACAAGGCTGTACTCGTGAAATATCTCCAGAAGGCCTAAGACAGGGATGCCATGGTGAAATCGGTCAGGGGGCCAGATTGTTTCAAGTGTAGATCTAAATTGTTGATGTTTTATCATAGTATATTTACTTAATTTAAATAAACACTTCTTAACCACGGGATGTAACGGGCCGAATGTGATGTCCATTCGGGCCGGTTCCGGCCCGCGGGCCGTCACCACGGCACCACTGGCCTAAGAGGATAACATAAGAAAAACTTTAGTTTTCAACCTAAAGGCCTCTTCAAAAACAAGCCATTCTGATACTTGTTATACATTAACCGACTCTCCGACAGAATATCCACCTGATCCCAATGAATCAGTGAAATGTAGACAAGTAATACTCCGTTATAAGGTGCAAATTCAGCGACTAAGGATGATATTAAGGTCGAGAGGAGAAAGAAGAAAAGAAGTCCATATCTGAACGCTTTGGAAAATTAGGACACCAGCAAAGCGAAAGTCAATTTTCTATTAAGGAAAACGACAAGACCAGGCAACTTCACACAGGAAGAAATTGTAACTAGATGACTTCTCCTCAGAACAATTTCTCTTTGAGCATACAGATTCATTAGAGAAAGGAAAACTCTTCTATTTCTGTTCCATAAACATTATTTATCTTGATAAAGTGTCTACATTAGGCGGACGGTGGGTTTTTTATAGTTATGACCAAAAACTTATTTGCATTCAATAAAGAACCAAACTTTAACTTAACAGTTATATCCTTCGACGAAATAATGCTCGCTGAAAAGATAGAATATAGTCATTCACTGGACAAAGTTTTGGGACCCTGCAAACAACTTCAAGTCATCCATGTGCGAGGATTACTCTTTCCAAGAAAACAGCCAATATATTTGGGACTTGGCCAACCCTTGTCAAATAATAATTTATTCGAAGCGATTAAAAAGCTAGAAAAACCCGAGATAGGGTAATTCAAATTGTTTGCGATATGGCACCTACAAATCAAAGATTGTGGAAGGAGTTGAAAATATCAAATTCATCGCCATATTTTGCTCACACATGTAAGTACATGATAATGAAAAAATCTATTTTTGCAAACATAAAAATGATTAAATGTTTCTCACACTTTTCAGGTGATACTACAAAAATGATTATTTAAATGGTAGATTCTTTTTAACTTATCAAACTCATTAGGAACACCTGATGACTAGTTACCTAACGGCGGAAATCTTGGGAAACATTATTTCGAAAGAATTATCGCGCTATAATCAAAAGATGATATTACACCCCTCACTAAATTAATACCCATACAGATAGACTGTCAAGGCAATGACAGGCAAAGAGTATATTTGCCTACCGATGGCTTCTAAGTCATGACGTAGTTATAGTTTTTTCTATTTAAAACGGCCTCAATGAGGAATTTGCGGTAGTCCTGACCAACAGATCTGGTCATTTCAAAAGGAAATGTCCTCTACGGCTCTCTTACTGATGCTTCCGTATGTAAGTAACGTTATTACATGGAATTCATTATTATCTCATACTGCAAGCAAGATGTCTTACAAAATGTATTTTCTCGAATGCGTCAACTGGGTGGGCCAAACGATCATCCGTGTCTGTCGACACACTGAATAGGATACACCTTCTATTATTTGGACGACAAGCAGAATTTGCAATTCATAATGTGCCAGTTAAATGCAAAAAAAAAACATGAAGCGTCAAGGGATGAGATAAGAGATTTTCTTAAAAGCTAGCATTGTTTAACAGCTAGAATGATTTTGAATGAAAATGCTTAGTCTACATCATCTGATTCTGATAATTGCGAAGATTGTCATCTTAATTTAATATCAAAAAATACAATGATTTAGAAAGCAATTCTACATTCATGAGAGAGCAAGGGTTGGTCTAATTTTGTGGCGGGGTTGTACATAAGTTTAAGGACAATATTTCTATAAAACTTGCCATTCAGAAAGCATATCTCCATGGTTCAATGCGTCTTCAATAAAGACAACCATCGGAAGATTTTTAAGCAATCAATAAATTTTATGCCCTATTCAATAAATTGGAAAGGAGGAAATGACATAGGAAGGGACACAAATGTCTTGAAAAAATAACACACCACGAAATATTTAGAAGAAGCTTCCTTCGGATATAACAAGAAAATTTTCCTGATTGAGGACATTATCAGAATAAAGACACCGAAGAGCAAAATATTATATTTCAGGTATAGAAATATGTCCTCCTAACGTTTTTGCAGGGACAATTCAATTCATTAAAAAAGGAAATTTAAAAAAATAAAGAAAAAAAAAGGTTGACCTTTAACCTCGTTGCTTTATTTAATATTAATGCCGAACAGCTACTCATCTAAGGATCTGTTATTAATAAATTCACGTCACTTTATATATATTATATATTGTGATATCCTCGGATGGTAACCGGACTTTATGGAGACAGTGGACTATATGGAGACAGCTTTGTATCCATATATTTTATGTCTCCATATAGTCCAAAAACGGACTATATAACGACAGCGAATTATTTACTAAGACAACTAGTTCGAACTCTTTTTATATTAAAAATTATATTTTAAATATATTATTCAATTGATCCAATACGTTCAAAATGTCATTGAGCAATTCCCAAGATTCGTTGGACTCCGTACTTGTTCCTCCAGCACAATTTCGCGATCCTCTACTTCTTGATAGACCTACAGCTCCAATTATACCAGTTGAATATACAACTGGGAAGAAAGGGTCTACAAATGTTATAGTTGGAGGCCATAGGTACTCTAAGGACAAATCACGGAGCAATAAATCTTATTGGAAATGTACCCTTTACCACCAAGGGTGCAGGGCACGCCTGACTTTAGTCGGTGGCATCCCAACAAATAACCCCATTCATAGTCACGGAGACCAGGAATCCGAAATAGAAGTGCATAGGAGGAAGAAGTCACTGAAAGTAAACGCCATCTCCACCCACATGACAACCAAACTTCTTCAAGCCACAGCAGTTGCCGGACTCGACCATGAGACAAATTCAAAGCTAAACTGTGATGTCTCCTCATTAGGAAGAATGGTTCGTCGCGTTCGACAGAAAGAACAAAAGCATCCGGATAATCCATTATCCTTGGAGACTTTACTTATTCCTCCTTCATATTTTAAGACCCATGCTGGAGATAACCTTCTCCTATGGGACTCCAACTATAGTACTGCCCTCCGTCGATCCCTTCTCTTCGGAACACGCCCCAATCTCCGCCATGGTCTTGAAGAGTCTACTAACTGGATAGTAGATGGCACTTTTAAAGTTGTCCCGACTCTTTTTAAACAAATGGTGACTGTTCACGGCCTTCTTCCTCAAGGACGTTCTATTCCTGCAGCCTATGGCCTCCTTCCTGGGAAAACCCAGATACTTTACACAAATTTGTTCCAACAGCTAAATTCCGAGGGACCTTTTTACCCCGAAACCATCCTAACGGACTACGAGAAGGGACTACAGAATGCTATCCTCTCAATCTGGCCCAATTCCTCATTACGAGGATGCTATTTCCATTTTAAACAATGTTTGTGGCGGAAGCTTTCAACATTAGATCTTGTCCCAGAGTATCGTGTCCTGCACTCTGATATACGGACTGCCTTCCAAATGATAGGTGCCCTTCCCTTTGTTCCCTCTGATGAAGTGGATCGAGCTTGGAGGTTTTTAAAGCCAACACTTCCTTTAGATATGGAAGTCTTTGTTCGATATTTCGAAGATACATGGATTGGGACATCTTCCGTCATACCCCTTTTTAGCCAGCAATCCTGGAACCAATACCATGCTTGTCAAACTAGAATCCCTCGATCCAGTAATATCGTAGAAGGCTGGCATCATGGTTTTCAGTCACTTGTTAATTGTGCGGATCCTACTATATGGAAACTGTTGGATGCCATTAGGTTAGAGCAGGCTCTGACAGACAATAAAATTTCTCAACACCTCTTAAGACAAGCTCCTCCACCCAGAAAGAAGAAATGGATCCAATTTGACAATCAGTTAAAAACTATTATCGATGACTTCGACAGTTATGACATATTAGATTATGTCAAGACTGTTGGTTGTTTGGTTGTTGATAATTGACCCTTTCAAATTAAAATGATTTATACACTATTGAGATATAGATATATTTTTTATAAATGTAAATAACAAAAATACACGTTTTTTAGAGTATTAAATATTTTAGTGTAAGAAATTACATTCGGGTGGTATTATGAATAATTCCTTAGGAAAAATCACTCAATAAAGCCTGGTAGAATGAGTACATCTAAGTAGTGAAAAAATAGATCAAAAACAAGACGCTTCGAGTCAAACACTTCCAGATAGGAAATTACTTACATCCATCTAGTCTGAATTTTTATTATCATAAAGTAATTGCCAAAGAGGAAGAGAGTATGTAACCCGAAACAGCTAACCATAACAAAGTAATGTTTGCGCATGATTGTGAACTCTAACCAGAGATATGCAAAATATAATTTACTATACAACATATATTATAACAATAATGACATTTTCTAGTATTTGATCTTTAGTTTCGGTTTCTAAAGGATTTTGAAAGTAAGGATTTGATACGTGCATTGCGAGGATAAAAATATCAGTCTAAAGGCTACTTTTTTCATTTCTTATTACTTCAAAAATGTATTGTGCATGGTAATAACTGAAGAAAGCGTCCATTGTTGTGTACTACATGAATTTTTATAATTTTTGAAGGTGACATTACCAAGAGGAATAAGTCGAGAGAACAAGATAACTTTATTAGTATCAGAAGTAATATGCAAAATTAAGAGTTAATTAATGGGTTCATAAAAAATATTAAGTTTAAACTCTAAAAATAGGCGTTCAAAACGAGATGTTATACCTCATTACTAGCGTTTGATAAACTGGCAATCAAAATAGGATTACAGTTTAATAGCAAATCTATGGTGTATACTTGCAAAACCTTTTCTATAAAAAACAAGAATGTTTTGAGAATGGATTTTTAAATGAGACGGAAGGAAGCTGTAGCATTTCACGTAAGAGAAAATTTGTTGGCTATAAAAATCGTTAATTATTGTAAAAATAACTAAATAAAAAAATATTTTTCTTTTATAAGATGCACTTCAATTTAACTAATGAACAAACTTTTATATTATGAAAAATTGTGTATAATTTGTACTGGAAAGTACAAATAATAGTACTAAAATAATTTTGGAAATATTTAATATATGCTTTAGTTAAATTATTGATTTAAACATAGTTATTACCATAACTTAGAGCTTTATTGCCTAATTTTGTCTGAAATATTTTCCAGACGTATGACTTTATGCATATACAGAGTTCAGATAATAAGTTCATAAATTTGACACTACATGGCGGTATTTGTTAATCAGACTCTCTTATTCTACGGCATTGCATAAAGAATGTATTACATGACACTATGTAATTTCCGAGTAGTATATTGGCCATCTAACTGCGGTCGGGTGTGGATATTTCTTCTCATAATGAATGGCGTTCAAATCGAGATGATCCATAATTTTCATCTGTAAACGAAAGGAGTTGAGGTTAAAATCTAGAGAATAATCATTACAAATATGTAAATTTGAGTACCTTCATCAGTCATTACGCTACAAGAGGATAAATGGTTCCATTTCCAATGTCTGTAGTGAATCTTGTAAATTAGTTTGGGCAAGCTAGCTGCTCCCATAACGGTAAGGAGCTGATTGTAGCCCTTGGTTTTGGCACCTTCATCAATGTTATTAGTTCCTCATCAATCCATTTCCCTCTCTGTAGACTTATCTGGAAAACGAAAAACGAAAAACTTCGGAAATAATACATAAAACGAGTTATTTGAATTTTCATTCAATTGAAACTAGGAGCAAATCAAGGAGTACAAATGGACCATGACACTCATACTAGTTGGTGATCAGTAAAATGTACTTTTCTTGACTGTCAATCCAAAGCATTTGGATGGAGAGAAATATGAAATGTGGGATACACATTTGCTTGCAACTAGTTGCATTTTCTTTAGCATGATCTATTTATTGGACATCTTGTCTACGAATCTACAATTGATATTGGTTCGCATAATTCCTTTGGGTGTTACTTAGCGTAGGAGGACTTACTCGGGACAGAGTTCCTTACCATCAATCAATAGGAGACGAAGAGCAAAAACCTATTTTGAGCTATATATGACGTTATCCGAGATCGAATCTAATAAGCAAGCCTTTCGTGTAGTAGTAAAAGTACGAAATAGGTAGTAAAATATTCGTTCATTGATCCATCCGTCCGTCCAATAGCAGGGATATGTTGGGCTAGATCTAGGCACAGATGAGGGGACTGAGGCACATGATGTAATGACTTATTAATTGAATGAAACCACCTCCTTTCTATTTGAAGTCCACCAACGGGTTCCGATTCGTGGAAGTTATTCGTCAAGAAGTCCAATCCCTGTTATGAAGTTTTTCAAAGCAGCCCTAAGTACGTTTTCTCTTTCTTTCTCACTCTAACCTGTTGTTATTCTCTTTGTTTCTTTCCGTTGTCTTGCCTTGCCTTTTTTTCCTCTCCCGGTTCGAACTCCCAATATTATCGTTACGTTCATCATAACTATAAAATGAGATTAAATGAGCATGCAATCAAATATGTATAGCCTTTTCAACATTATTTAAGTAAATACTAATTAAAGAAGGCCTCTGATGCCATATTTTAACACATTTTATTCCTTGTTGTGCTCAAGTGTAACAATGATCTCTCCGATATTTGGGGTGTCCGATAGTTGGAACATAAATGTCGCTAAATCTGTCTCCATATAGTCCGTGTCTCCATAAAGTCCATTTGGGGACTTTATGGAGAAAGTGATTTGATTGGCTGTCTCCATATAGTCCACTGTCTCCATAAAGTCCGGGAACCTCCTCGGATAGGATGAATAAAGTTGGACAAGGCGGAATATTGAAAACAAGTGATCTTTATTGTAGATCAAAGAGTGAAGTCCCTATGTATAAGGAGTCAGTCTCTTTTATAGTAAAATTCGGGAGGGGGATACCCTTTGTAAACAAGCAAAGAGTCTTGCCTGAGCAAGAGTAAAGAGATGTACATAAGCAAAGAGTCTTGCCTGAGCAAGAGTAAAGAGATGTATACATTAGAGTTATACATATTATTGCATTTATACCTATATATACTTTCATATGATGTAATTAATGCGGGTTAAGAAGGAGGATTGTGTTTCTTGAAATGTTCAATATTGAATTGAATGTATTATTTTTTAATTTACTTAAAAAATTGTAATAACTTATGAACCCAAATCTGAAAACAATTTTTTTATCAGAAACCACCTCTTAGACAGGATATTATTTGCCCGACAAAAAAAGATTTTCAAAGCTTAATGGAAAAAGATTCCCAAGAGATTAAAATAGCTCATAAAATTAAGGAAATCCATTTAGAATGTCAGAGCAGTCAAGGCAAAGAGTTTGTCTAGCTACTCAACCGTTCGGCCACACAACAGCTTCTGCTCTAAAATATATTTTTCCGAATAAACGTCCCAATCCAACTTTATCGATACAGTCAACTCATGGTTCGATACT
Source organism: Caligus rogercresseyi (assembly GCA_013387185.1). NCBI lineage: Eukaryota > Metazoa > Arthropoda > Copepoda > Siphonostomatoida > Caligidae > Caligus > Caligus rogercresseyi. Next base: position 25,772,075 of record CP045896.1, on the reverse strand, counting down.
TTCAACAGCAGGAGACGCTTTGACTGTAACGTATATTCAAGCGGATTTGGGACAAATTTCCAAGAACAAAATTAGGTGCTCCAAAAAATGAAATAAATATGGAATCAATTAGAGAAATTGGGAAACAAAGTATTTTGCCCTTTCAATATGGAATACTATTATCCATTTCATCCCTTGAAAATTTATTCCATGAATTGGCTGCAAGATATGGAGTCGAGTACATCTTGACATCAAGGCTAAACCAAGATTGTCTGGAAAACTTTTTTCCAGGTTGAGAACCCTACGAGTACCAAATAACCATCCTAGTGCAGTCGATTGTATAAACCGATCTCGGCTCTTAATTCTTGGTCAAGCCGATAAAATTGATGTCGGATCATCTCACGTTCAGAGTGAAGAGTCGAACAACACTTTATTCCTCGGATGCCTCACAAAAGATTTGGAAAACAATGATTCGGAACCATCAATAGATGCTTAGGAAGAATATAAAGATCCTTTTTAGCGGACAAATTCGCTTTATAACCAGATATGGAGCATATTTCATATTCTTCCCCGTCTAAATTTGATTACCACGTTCAAGGTTTTGGATATGTGGCTGGATATTTGGCCATGAAGTTCATCTCCAAATATCCAGAATTTAGTAGTGGACTTCTGAAGATGCGGCACATGACAGAACTCCATGGATTTCAGCCCTTTCTCGAGGAGGCTTAACGAAGCCGTCTGAGAAATTTAATTCTCAGTTGGAAAAATTTGAGGCCATATTTAATGTAAGGTATATGATGGCTCAGACATTTCGTATCAGCCTCACGTTATTTAGTCATTAACATATATACTACATGTATCTGCACCGCAATTTCCAAAAGAAGTAATTAAAAAGTATGTACGTGTTCGAACCTTCATTCGTTTAAAGGAACTGAACAACTTAATTAACGTTTTAAAAAAACAAAGAAAACAGAAGAAAACATAAATAGCTCTGTCATTTTACATCTTAACCAAAGAAAATTAAGAATATAGAAAGGAAAGGTGTTAGCTGACGCCTTGCTGAATGGGTGGGATGAGGCACAGCTGAATCTATGCGAAATCAATATTGACTAAGGAGTGGCAAAAAACAGTTGCCTTTAGTAGTGATTTTTAACGTTATCATTGTTTTACATCGTTCATTTAAAATGGTGAAAAGTTGTGCCGCTTACAACTGCAGCAATCGATCGGTACAGACACTGGAGTCCAGGGGCATTTCATTCCATGCCTTTCCGAAGGATCCTCTTTTGCGCAGACGGTGGATCCTTGCTGTGCGGAGGGAAAAATTCAATCCTTCTCCATTCACCTGGATATGCTCTGAGCATTTCCTTGTAAGTGATTTTCAAGAGGGCTGTACAATCAGGAAACTCAAGCCGGATACTGTTCCTAGCATATCTAAAGGCCTCCCTTCCCATTTACAAAAATATCCGCCAGCAAAACGTCGTTGTTTGCTTCGGAGTTCTTTAAGCCAAGCTGATACTATTCCAAATTAACCCTTATCTGCTTTAAAAAACGACCATGCTTACGCCATCCCATCTACAATTGATACTGCTAAAGTGAAATATGATTCTCTGTGGAATATTTTTTCATCTAAAGTTAAAAAGAAAATATTCAAAGGCAAGTAAAACGTTTATACATATATTATTTGATCGTCTTGATAGACAAATATTCTTAGATCATATATTAATAATTACTTAATTGTACTTGCAGGCAAACAATTCGCAATATTGAATTGAAAGTGAAGTCTACGAAGACAAAACTAAATTTGGCTCTTGAAGAGTTAAAGAACTAAGCCTTATATCGAGTGAAAGTTTCTCTATATTAAAGGCCGTTTCTCGGAGAGTCAAATGAATGTGGTAATGGGTCTTGCGGGGGAAAACCGCGAGGGATCTCTTATCCAACTGAAGTGAAAGATTTTACTGTCACTCTCCATTACTACAGCCCCAAGGCTTATAATTTTATCTCTAGATCAGTGGTGCCATGGTGGCGGCCCGCGGGCCGGAACCGGCCCGAATGGACATCTCATTTGGCCCGTTACGTTAGTGGTTGAGAAGTGTTTTTATAAATAAATGATATTATGATACAATATCAACAAATTTAAATCTACTTTTGTTTAGTGTTTAGTGTTGCAAGGCCAAAAATGTACCGGTAATTTGGCCCCCCGAGGTCCCACTTAAAAATAGTCCGGCCCCCTGACCGATTTCACCCTGGCATCCCTGCTCTAGATTATTTACACTACCCGATCCTCGTACCATCAGGAAATATGTTGGATCTATAAATTGTTTCCCTGGATTCCAAGAATCAGCGTTTAAAGAACTTCGCCGCCACTTGGGAGACCCAAATTATAAAGAAGCGTCTCTTTCGGCTGATGGGATGTCCATTAGAGAGCTTGTGTCTTTCGACACGAACCTTGGTCGATGCTTTGGCCAGGTGGACTTTGGAGGTTGTGCAAGTTCCGGTGAGGATGTGACTGCCAAAGAGGCCCTCGTGCTCCTTCTTACAGGTCTTAAGAGCTATTGGAAGCTCCCCGTCGCCTACTTCTTAATAAATGGCATTCAGTCCGACATTTTGGCTGGAATCATTCGAGAGACAATTTTGTGCTGCCATGAAGTTGGCATCAATGTTAGAACTGTATGCATGGATGGAATGATCACTAACATTTCTGCATTTAACAAACTTGGATGTGACCTCCAGCCCCTAGACGTCCGGTTGATTTCAACTTCTTTCCCACACCCAGGCGCTGACAGAATGGTTTGGGCTTTTTGTGATCCTCCTCATATGGTCAAGAATGTGCGTAATATGTTCGCAGAAAACAAAGACCTCTAGTGGATAGGACAGGGAATGGTCAGGTGGTGTTATATTACGGAAATCCAAAAACTCTAAGAAAAGCATGGCCTCCGACTAGGAAACAAACTCACCTCACGGCATACGTCATTCTACAAAGATAAAATGAAAGTTAAATTAGCTGTTCAAGTGATATCTGACTCAGTTAGTCGAACCCTTAAGTGGGCTCATCACTGTAAAGTACTAGGATTTGAATCCTGTGATGTTCTCACTACTGCGAAGTTCCTTGAATTGCACGACAATTATTTGATATTCTAAATAGTAGAACAAGTTTTTCGATGCCCATGGAATTCAGCCCACACGGGATTCAGCCCACGGGATTCAGCCCACACGGGATTCAGCCCACATGGGATTCAGCCCGCACAGGATTCAGCCCACACTTGCATGCCAAGCAAGTCCCTGTTCTGAACAAAACACTTGCATTACCATCAGTGCCATATTCTGCTCTGCTTTGTCCACATACGCACTCGCCTGTCCACCTAAGCTGAATAAAATGGCAAACTTGACGGAAAAAGGAAATCAAGTGAAGAGGGTTGGGGGCTTTGAGTATGTCCTGAGGAAAGACCGTACGGGAAAAAATGGAGAGCTCACCTGGAGATGCAGAGAAAATGTGAAATTCAAGTGTCCAGCCAGTATAAGAACCGTAAATGGGATAGTTCTTGATGGTCAGGGAAACCTTTATCATTCACACCCTGGGGATCCTCTAACTGGAGTATTCAGGCAAGTTCAGTCAGACATCAGGTCTGCTGCGGCAGCTGGGCAAGATTCCACCAGCTCAATTTTGGCAGAAAACATGACTGGCTTGTCACAAGATGTTCTCCAAAAGCTACCCAAAAGATCAACCCTGGAAGACAACGTGAGGGCAAAAAGGCGCGCAACCAACCCTGTTGAACCGAACCCTCAATCCTTGAACTTTGCTATACCTGCCAGGTTTACAGATATTATTTTGCATGACAGTGGCTCTCAAGATCCCGGCAGGATCCTGATTTTGGGAGACATGAACTTACTTTATGTCTTAGAGAATGCTGAGGTGTGGCTTGGTGATGGAACCTTTGCAGTTGTTCCCAGTATTTATTTCCAGCTGTACACTATACATGCCAAAGTGGGCAGTAAGTACCCACCTTGTGTGTACTTCCTTTTACCAAACAAAACACAGGCAAATATAATTCCAGATGCAAAACACCAAACAATTCTGACGGACTTCGAGAATGCTGCACAAAATGCTTTCCGCCAGGCACACCCAAATGCAGACATCAAGGGTTGTCTTTTTCATCTTGGGCAATCAGTCCAACGAAAGGTAGCAGAGCTTGGCTTGAAAGTGGACTATGAGCGTAACGGAGAATTCAACATGTGTGTGAAATCCTTGGTTGCTATCTCTTTTGTGCCTGAGGAAGATATCCTGGACATCTTCAACAACTTGGCTGACAGCTTCCCTCCTCTGGAGAGGGTAGATGAGTTAATTGCATACTTTGAGCTGACTTATGTTCAGGGGAGGGACAGGGGCCAGGGAAGAGAAAGGGGGCCACCCAGGTACCCAGTAGCTGTCTGGAACCATTTTTCAGCTCCAAGGAATAACATTCCAAGAACCACTAATGCTGTTGAAGGCTACCACAATGGATTGAACAGTCTGTTCCTTTCCCAGCATCCTTCCATTTGGAAGCTAATGGATGGTTTGAAAAAGGATATTAGTCTTCACTTGAAAACAGGGGCAGACAACAAGGTGGCAAACAACCCTCCACCAAGAAACAAATACGTTGTTCTATCAGAGAGGCTGGCTGCAAGGGTGGACTGCTATAATGATGTAAATGACAAGTTGCAATACTTGCGATCAGTGACACATATCTTTAGCAACTAAAATAAAATACAATAAAAACAAATAAAATAAATTTAATTATTGTAAAATTGTAAAAGATGTAAAAAAATAAATAAAAATAAAATAATAAAAAGTATAAAAAAAGCCCCCCAAAAAATTCCTTGGGCTGTATCCCGTGTGGGCTGAATCCCGTGTGGGCTGAATTCCATGGCCACCACAAAAAGTAAATGAAAAATATGACTTTGATAATAATCTATATATTAATTCACCAATCTCTGTCCGTCTGTATGACCGCACGCTATCTCCTCCCATATTTATGGTCAGATTTGAACTTTGAAGATACCTATGAAATCCTTGGGTCAAGACGGACCTAATAAAACAATTTGCAAAGTGATGGGACCAGAAATGGAAAAAATTCAGACCTTGTCTGATTTGAACTACCTAATTTTCAAGGTAAAGAGAGGAAAAAAGAAAAAGAAAAGGAAGAGGAGGAGTTAGAGAAATAGAAAAAGAAAAAAGCATCTCATGTGACTTAAAACATGTTCTTTTTACAAAGTCAAACTTTTTATGAGGAATGTTTGTACAAAACAGAAAATTATTTTCTCTCTCCTCTCTTATATTCTGAGGTCTGTTTCACTCACAAACTAGCTCCAAAACCTACCCATACCCGAAGGGCGAACATATGGGCGCCGTAGGCGCCCATATATGCGAGTAATAATAATTCACCAATCTCTGTCCGTCTGTATGTCTGCACGCTATCTCCTCCCACATTTATGGTCAGATTTGAACTTTGAGGGTACCTATGGAATCCTTGGGTCAAGGCGGACCTAATAAAACTATTTGCAAAGTGATGTGACCAGAAATGGAAAAAAATGTCATGGGATATACCTTTTCCGATTTTAATAGGCCGTAGGCGCCCAAATATGCGAGTATATATTATTTAAAGCCAATTTATCATGGAAACCTGACCTGATGAAGTTAAATAGATGTAATTTTCTGATTCAGCAGTGCAAAAACCCCAAAATGAGTTGTTGAAATCAGGCAATTATCAAGATATAAAAAACAAATGTGTTACGTTTTTTTTTATTTTAATGCATTTTACATATCAAAACAGTTTCAATAAGCAACAATCAGCTTTTAAATTTGCAGTCCCAATGATTTGAAGAGAGCTGTAAAAGTTCAAGTACGATTGCTATTTCTTTAAAGACTAGCAAATTGCATCTCCGCGGCTATGGCTAGGTCCTGGCTAGCGGGCGACTGGGTGTACACCGCGTAGAGTACTTTACAAAATCCTGTCACAATCACGGCGTAGACATTAGTGTTGTCTATTGGGCGCGATTTTCGAGCCCGAGCCCGCCCGAAAGAATAATAATTGAGCCCGAGCCCGATTATTTCGATATGCGCCCGACTTGCGCCCGCCCGACCATTAGGAAAATATATTAATAGAAGAAAGAAATTCAATTCAACAGATCCGAGAAAAAGTGAGGACGTTTTTTTTAGAAAAGAATTTCCAAAATAAAGTGATGACGTTTTTTAGAAAAGAATTTCCCAAAACTGATCATTACACGTGGACCCCCGCCCAGGCCTGGACCACTTTTGGGAACCACGGTTTTAGATAGAGGTCTTAGGAAAAAAGTCAAGACGTTTTCTTTTAGAAAGAGGTCCGAGGAAAAAAGTGAAGACGTTTTTTAGAAAGACATTTAATTTAAGATGTAAAAAATGAAAAAATCCCGCCCGCATAGCCCGCCCGACTTTCATATTTTTTGCACCCGGCCCGTCGGGCGGGCGGGCATGCCCGCCCGATGGACAACACTAGTAGACATACATCTTCTGGTGTTCCAGCTTCTGTTCTTGGGGGTGCTTTATGTCTACCTCTAGCCGATGGCCCGTCGGGTTTCCAGGCGGTATTGCCGCTCTTTGCACAGCTCGGGAAAGATATTTTTAGGAGGCTTCTTGAAATACTCCAGCAACTGCTTCTTGGCTGGAAGAAGATGCATGAGTAGTTATAATACGAATAATATAACAACATGGCTTTGTCTTTGTGATAGCACGCCATGACCAGGGATGTATATTCGGTAAGATTAGCTTGGCCATTGGGGACTCGGCCTTTGTGATGTCCCTGTCCACTTGGGTAATTTTATGGAGGAGTGGATGTCATCACGCTCAGCAGAGAGCTCAAGCCCCATGAGGGAGACAACCTCTACCTGAGGGTGTTAGAATGTATACTTAGTTCGAGCATGGATTCAGAATGATGTGAAGAGTGAGGCCGATGCAGGTAAGGGCGTGGTGGTGTTTGGTCTGCCTTCTTGAGTGTGTGGGGAATGGGAGTCTCCCAGATTCATGTAGGGTCGCTTATGTGGTACCTTCATAGCATGCACGGCGGCTACTGTTGAATGGTGCTCTGTTTCAGGAGGAGTGGATGGAGGAAGGTGAATACCCCCTCCTCGGGATAGAAGACGGCGGCAGATAGGCTACTAGGACGACAGGACAAGGGCAATGACTCTCTCTCTCTCACGGGAGTCAATTCCTCCCTCCCTCCGGGGTGTCAGACACGTCATCTTCTTTGATGCCGACGGAATAAGCCAGCCAACCAGCCTTTAGGAGGAGGGGGGGGGGATAATATCCTTCAGGCTCTGTCCGTCTGTCTCCAATACATCATCCTCTTTGATAGACTCTGGGGAGTCATGTCCTCCGTGGGTTCCATTCCTTGCTCCATGCTTGATCCGAAGCTACGTCACGGCGTGTTCAAGAGTTTGACACATTACCACCACTCCAGTCGAAATCCTCGATATTAATGAGTCCAGGAATCAACGACTGATGTTATTGTTTATTCTTAACGAAACCTTTCCTTACCGTAGCACATGTGAAATATACCCTCATGGGTCAATTCATATAAATCAAAAGTCATTAGCTTCCTTTAAAATGCGTTTTATACAAAAGTGACGTTTACTATTCAAAAGTAGGAACATATATCGATGTAAAATGTTGTAACTTGTAAAAGTAAAAAAAAAGAAAATATTATAGGAGTTCATGGATACTTCCGCAGAAGGTTTTTTTCTATTATAATAACCCGATCCTCGCGACAAAAACAAATTGATGGAGTTGTCTCATTTCACACTCGAGGTGTGCTTGGAACTTATAGTGTCAATTATTCCTTTAACAAAAAACGTTATCAGAAATTCCTTATGCAAGTGTTTTACAAAAATATTTAAGACCCGACTCCAAATAAATCCCGACAAAGGTTTCTCATTATGTTCTACAATAATAAAATCTGAATGTCTCCAAGGCAGTTTTCTAAAAGAGGTTTGTTAATATTAAGTGAAATCAAATATCTCCAGCTATCACTGCAGATGAAGTCGGACCAATGACGACTGAGAGCACGCCGGGGATTTTATAAGTTTATTAAGTAAAAATTATAAATGTAACATACCTTGTATTCTAGGTATATACCTTGGTGTTGTCCTTCTAGTTATTTATATTTAATTTGTACAAATCATATCTTCATCTTAAACAAACAGGGTCATTATGAAGGCACATATAAAGGAGTCGAGAAGTTCCTAATAGACATCCAGACGTTGGGGCAAGACCTTTCTATTGTCGGGGGGCTAAGTCTATACACTTTTATTTGACATCTCTGCTTATGGGTGAGGTAAAAAGTTTATTCAGTTGATTTTGCTTAGTTATGGCTTTAGGACCTTTAATGAAAAGCCAATAAATAAATATGTGTAAATAGAGGAACCTAGACATCATGATGTTATGGACCTTTGCATTATCAACTTTTTTTTGTCAATACTAAAGATTGAGGATCCCATCATTGTTATGTAAGGTTGCGTTGTGGATATTTATCATTTTGCCATATAAACTAAGATATCAACGTTCCCAGATAGAAAGAAAGAGTAGATAAGACCAAGGTATATAGAATACCAGGTATGTGATATTTAAAAAGTAGCGTGGACACTTAATAAAAGAATGTACCGATGACGTCATAGTCACGTTTATGATCATATTTGTATATAAAATGTTGATCACAAAACCTCAATCAACAATAAAAATGGATGTATGTTCATTACGTAAGTATTTAATCGTAGATAATTGTTGCAATAACTTAAATCAAAACATATATCACAGTCAATATATTTTATTTAAGCTTTAGGTTAGATCTAACTTCTAATATTGTCTTGTATCAATTGGCTTATGTTATAAGTTTATCAATATATAAATAGCCATTTTAAAAATATCTATAATTTTGCACTAGGATAATGCTAATAGTATGAAATACAAGGCTAAACTCAGTTATTCAATAAATTTAATCATTGGACGCAGATCTTATTAAAGTTTAGTGTTCTACTATATATTTTTATAATAGGTCAAATTTCGATAAGAAGGTCATACTTTATTCATTTCTAAAGCATCAGTGAAAATAAACTGAAAATTGAAACACGATTAATAAAGCAAGATGAATGTATAAAATATTCAAACATAAGTAGATTTCTTTAAAGTAATACTAAATTTAATATATTAAGTATCACAACAATACATTTTTGACTCTACAAACATATTACTTTCGTAGTATTTTTTAAATCTTTCAATAATTTAGTTAATTAAAATTACTAAGATAATTTAAATACTTTTTCCCTGTTACTAGTTTTTATCAATTTTTATTAACGAAATTATTGAAAGATTTAAAAAATACTACGAAAAGTAATAGGTTTTTAGAGTCAAAAATGTATTGTTGTGATACTTAAATATATTAAAATCTAGTATTACTTTAAAGAAATCTACTTATGTTTGAATATTTTATACATTCATCTTGCTTTATTAATCGTGTTTCAATTTTCAGTTTATTTTACTAGTTTTTATTAATGTTTGACAATTTCTATGTTATTAAAATTATTGGCATCTTTTCGTTCGATTAAATGGATCCCGAAGAGTAGTTTTGACTATTTCTTATGTATTGATCAAGTTTGTTGTCCGAATAAAAGAATTAAAGTTGCCATGATCCGTGGAAGATGTTTGTCAATTTTTCCTATGACACCTCAAGTCTGTTGACATTCTTTTCACACAATGAGTTGAAAGAAGGGGCATTGCAGTCTTGACTGTGGTTTCTGATATGACCCATCAAATGTTGAACTGCGTAACTCATTGGAAGTCTCAAAAGATTTGTCATATTTTTGGAATCCTTCTGATACATCAAAGATAATATAAACGTTTCATGATGTCTCTCATTTGATCAAACTCTTAAGAAATCACCTTTTAGATAGAGGCCATTATTTGCTTGAGGGATCTACCAATATAAAAAAGATTTTTAGGACTTAATAAAATAAATCCCCAAGAATTAAAAATAGTTCAAAAATTAAGGAAACTCATTAATAATGCCAGAGCAATCAAAAGCAAATAGTTTGTCTAGCGACTCAACTGGTAAACCACACGACAGCTTCTGCTATTAACTATATTTTTCTGAATAAAAAGTCTCAATCCGATCTTATCGCTACACTTAACTCAGAGATAAGATATACTTCACTAATAAATTTGAACGTCTCTAAGGCAGTTTTTAAGAGGTGTGCAAGTATTTATTTAAATTTATTATTGTTTATTATAATTTGATAGATATTCGTTTTCAATTTCAATTGATCAATCTTAGTTTTTATTTAAATTCATCAATATTTCTTATAATCATACTTTACTCATTTTTTATAAACTTGTTTATAAAGTTCAACAGTAATATTGAATACCTGTTCAAAATTATATAGGAGCATAAAAATAGATGTCCAATATTAAATACTTAAATAATATTCAACTTTTATTTGTAAAGTTTCCGTGAGAGTTAATTTCTTTTGTCCATAAAAAGAAGATGTTCTTATTATAGTTGAAATATATTTCTTTATAATACATTCCACGACTTGCAAAGTAAAAAAGAAAGTGATGTAAGCAAATATCCAATGATGTCAATTCGCGTGTTCACATTACTTACTTTATAATTAAGCTGACATCACTGGCGAGTTTGTTAAAATTATTCCTTTCTTTTCTACCTTACCTTGTTATATTCATCTTATTATAAGCGATAATTCTTACAAGAACAAAAAATCTTCGATTTTTCAATTATATAAATGACAATTGAAATATTCCTTTTAAATATTAGTGATTTGGTTTGTAAATATATAATTTTAGGGAAATTTAAAAAATATCCCCAGCTAGCACGACAGATGAAGTCGGACAATGACGACTGAGAGCACGCCGGGGATTTATTATGTTAAATTCTAAATGTAAAATACCTTGTATATATCAAGGAATGCTGACTTGCTGGAAATGAGTGGATAATTTTATCGTGCTCTTTTGCTACAAAAGATGTCCTTTCTTCCTATTCAGTTGTTATGAAAAACGTGTTCTTTGCGGTGGTGTCGGATTAAGTGGGATCTATCTAATTCATCATGGTCTTCAAGTGTAGTGCTCCTGGCTGTAGACATAATAACAGCAATAAGGACTCTGATGTTAGTTTCCACCGATTTCCACATAAGGATTCTATAATTTTGGCCCGTTGGCTTAAAGCAATTCCAAGGGGCACTCATATTTAGACACCAACATGCAATTTAAGATTATGTAGTCTGCATTCTCAGCGGCGGACTTAATCAATACATCAACTGATGAAACTCGGATGAAGGGATAAGACCTCAAGTACAGGTAAGAAATGAATTTCATATTTAGTACGTCACTATGTTCATTCATGATAGATAGATAAAATATAATATTCATTCATGATTAGAGAAGGGCGAAATAAGCCGTAGCTAAACAAGCTATGATTTTTTGTATGGTACCCTTGTAGCTAAGGAGTTTGTTTACGTAGTAATAAGAATCTTTTTTATTTTTCCTTATCTGAGTACAATTGTGAAGTTCCAATTGTTACTTATAATAGTTGTACGTGTGTAATCCGTTATATTTCAGCACGAAGTAGCTGGTCTAAATAATAAAATAATTGAATTAAAATAAAACAAAACAATAATAAAAACACGAACTAATTAATAAGCGTTTATATATATACATGAATATACAAAAATATAAATAAAAAACCACATCGATTTTTTGGGGAAATCATGCCATGAGATCGGAGTAATCTATAGCGCACTCCCTCGGCGAGAGCTATTGCTGCATCCCTGGCAGCTCTCCACGTCCTGGCCTTCGCAACTGTGGACTTTTATTCCAGGCAGTTCTTGCAGCACATACCAGGGTATCTGCCTGCCAGAGGAGGGGGTTGGGGGACGATCCGGCTGCGTCGGATCTGGTCTCCTTTCCATTTTTTGTCTCGAAGAGCATGAGGCCAAGTGGGTTTCTCCATCCTTCTTCGCCGTCCCTACTCAAAAATGCCTTCCACGCCTCCATGGCTGCCGACCGCACGGCCATGGTGTTGATGGATGGAAGCCCTGCCGACTTCAGGAGGTCCGGACGGGTATGTGCTCTCTCCTGAGCCTGCCAGTGAAAGTCCTGGCAACATCATTCAGAGCTACCTGGGCAGCTGCAAGTGGTCCTGTGGGGTTACTGTCTCCAAACCGTACGGGTGTGACCGCTGAGACAGCATAGCCGACCTTCCCAAGAACAATGCCCTTGCCAATGGTGGAGGTAAGGACCCCTTGGATGTGCTTCGCCAACCTTACAACCATGTTGGCCCTGACCCTGGCTGACCTCGCCATGATGTCAACATTTAAGGTGAGTGAAAGGGTGAGTCAAACTTGCCCCTAGCAACTCCAATTCACTGGAGGGGGAGACTGTGGAGGGGCCGACCTTTACCTCAACCCTCTTCCTTCTCTCTTTACTGTCCTTACCACCCGCCAGGAGTAACTGGGTTTTTGTGTGGTTTAAAAAGAGCCCATTTCTCGCTGCAAACTCCCCAATTTGGCGGCGAGGAGGTTCAGATTGGTCTCCACCACATCAACATCTCTGCCCGCTGTCCAGACGCTGACGTCGTCTGCATAGCAAACAATGTTCTCACCCACCCCATCTCCACTGGGAGGCCAGCCATGAGTATGAGAAAGAGTAAAGGACCAAGGATAGAACCTTGGCGGACCCCATACTTCACGTCGACGAAGTCGCTCCTGGTGCCGTTCCAATTGACGCATTGCTTGCCTCCATTCAGGTAGGATCCAAACCAGTCTCCCACTCTCCTTGTGACGCCAAGGTCCTTGATTTTTTCCAGTAGGAGGTCGCAGTCGACGGTGTCAAACGCGGAGGATAGATCAAAGGCCAGTATGCCTACGACCTTCCCTTCCTGGACAGTAGGGTGTGTGGTCCTTTTTCAAACTTGTCTGATCCCAAATTATCATGGATCAAAAGTTGTATTTTGGTATTGGTAATAACCCCAAAAAAATAATTTCCTCTCCGGTCAAAACCCAACTCCCTCCTTCCGGTCAAAGTTCCGGTATTTACCGGAAGTACGTCAAAAAGCGATCAAATTAGAAAAAGAAAAATATTTTTATAATTATGGCCTATGAAATGAAAAACTTATTTTATATTTTTTTCGATTTGTTAGTAATTTTTTCGACTTTTTGATTAAAGTTTTTGAAATGCTTCTTAAAATCAGTCGTTTTTTCTATAAAAAATAATAGTCGGAATTATATGTTTTTATAGTTTTATATCTTGGATTCACATTCACATCACTATGTTCTAAAATGTAGAAATATAACAAATATTCAATATTTAAACCTTATTTACTTGTTTGTTAAAAATATGTCGCAATTAAATGAAATCAAACAATGAAAGTATAATAGTAACATTACGTGCGTTTATTTTCTTTGTTCATTAAAAGTGTTTGATCATAAGTTGTAACTGTGTTGTGTCCCTGTGAAAAAAGGAATATGGCTACAAGCACTAGGAGTTCATGTGGCCATTTTCTTTTGGTAAGCCATCTGAATTGCCTTTAAATACTTTACCTTCAAAATTGGATATTTTGAAATATTATCTATATAAAAGAAATAACCGTATCAAAGGAAACAAACTAAATAGAAAATTCCATCTTGATATTATCAATGTAATTTCAACGGATGTGAAGATTTTATGGGATAGAGCAAGTATTCCATCTTCCGACATGAAGTACCTCAAAGTAAAATTGGATAGATTCGTGACGAGTAATCTTCATGAAGTGGAAAAATGGAAGGACGTCAAGAGAACTCATTTGGACTGCAATTTTGTGGATAATTTTTCAAAACTTTTTGACATTGCTGCCTGTTGTTGCTTCAAAAATAAAACTTTGAAGGAATATAAATTGGAGAACTGTGATTGTGAAACGGCAAAGAAAATACCAAAGGAAGAATTTCAATTTTATGTGGATCAAACGTTTAGAAGAAGACTCGTCATAGGACATGGAATTGATCAAAAAACATCTTTAAATAATGAAATACAAACTTTAAGATCTCAGCAAAAAGAAAAAAGAAAGGAATCAATTCTACAGCAAGCTAAAAAGGAAAAAGAAAGACTTGATAATGAAGAATGTTTAAAGAAAAGCACAGAAGACTTAAATATTGAAGATTTGGAAGAACAAAATATAATTCCTAATGACGAAGAGGAATTTGGTATTGCAGAAAAAAAAATGTAGTGAAAAAAAACTTAAATTTTCTCCCAGAATCAAGTCAAGTGCTTGTGAGATATGGTCTATCTGTTAGAGCGGCTACTGCCTATGGAAACGCATTATTGAATGACCTACATCTCTCTACTCAGGAAAATTTATTATCTCCATCGAAAGTTTATTATCAAGCAAAAAAGTACTGTGATCAATCATTGAGACTACATAAAGAAAACAAAGGCTTCATCTGTATCAAATTTGATGGACGCAAAGACTTAACAAGATGTTCAACTGAATTTTCCAAGAAAGAAAAACATGAAGAACACATTACTGTGATTTCGGAACCGCAAGCAACTTATGTAAACCATTTCACACCAATATCTGGAAAAGCAATCCACATTGCCAATGAATTGCATTCTATAATTGTAGAATCTGATAGTGCCGATTCTCTCCGAGCTATTGGAAGTGATGGTGCTCCAGTGAACACAGGATACCAAGCTGGCGTCATAAGACATTTGGAGCAAACATTAGAATCGCCGTTACAATGGATCATTTGTTTACTTCATATGAATGAATTGCCTTTCAAAAAACTATTTCAATTTTATGATGCTAAAACGACCGGTCCAAATTCTTTAAAGGGCGAAATTGGTTCTCAAATAACAAATTTTTCTTGTAAAATTGTACCAGTTTCTTTTGAACCTGTCCGAGGAAGTAATTTAGACATTAATCAAGGCTTATTTAAATGCTTAAGTAACGATCAACAATATTTTGTTCAAATTTGCAATATGATACATAACGGACCAAACCATGTACCGAAAACATTTCTTGAGAAACATCCCGGTAAAATTCACAATGCTAGATGGATTACAACCGCTTCAACTCTTTTAAGACTATATATACAATCAAAGGAATAAAAAGACTAGTAATCATAATTTTAAATGTATATGCCCCTACATTTCTTCAAATAAAAAAAATCCTCATGTAAAACATGGATCAAAACATTTTTTCTTTTTAATTAACCAAGCAAACAAACATTTAAACTCACAAGAAAAAAACGCTATAACAGCAACATTTAGAACAAATTCATTCTTTGCACATCCAGAAAATGTACTCTTATGTGCTTTATTTGATTCGGACATGGGAAAACGAAAAGAAGCTGTTAAAATTATTTTAGAAGATAGAAAAACCAAATGCACAGATTTTGTTAGGCAATTTGTTCCTCCAAAAGATTTTTTAAACTTAGCTGCCAAAAGTTTTTTTGATTTAGTTAATTTAAATACAATACCAAAAACTTATAAAACAGAACCGCCTCTAACGTTTGACTTTACTGAAGAAGAATTATTAAAGTGTACCGAAGGTGAAGATTTACAAATACCAGATATTCCATGTCATTCACAAAACGTAGAAAGATTTGTAGCATCGACAACTAGAAAATCCCAAGAAATAGAAGATCAAAATACGAGGCATAAACATTTAATTGTAACACACAATTCAAGATCAAAGTTAAATAAAACATTTTCGAAATCCGACTTTTTAAATTAATACATTTATTCAAATTTCTCCCACCATTATGTCTTTATGTATTTATGTTAAACATTTTAGAAGTCTATAGAATAAAATATTTTTTGTTGTATTGTTTAGTTGTATTTAGTTATAGTTGTAATAAAATGTTAGAAATTTATTCATATTTTTTCAAATTTTATTCAGCTTTATTTGTAGAAAATATATATTTATGTTTTTGATTTTGGATGTCTAGACAATAAAATATTTTTTGTTTATATTGTTTAGCTGCAAATTAGTTGTATTTATTGAAAAATATGGCGATAAAATTCCGTAAGTTATAAGGAAATTTAAAACTATATTGTAATTAAACAAAACAACTGATTTTCAACAATAAAAAAAACTGTAATCGAAAAGTCGAAAAAATTACTAACAAATCGAAAAAATATATAAAAAAAGTTTTTCATTTCATTGGCCATAATTATAAAAAGATTTTTTTCTTTTTCGAATTTGACCGCTTTTTGACGTACTTCCGGTAAATACCGGAACTTTGACCGGAAGGAGGGAGTTGGTTTTGACCGAAGAGGAAAATTATTTTTTTGGAGTTATTACCAATACCAAAATACAACTTTTGATCCATGATAATTTGGGATCAGACAAGTTTGAAAAAGGACCACACACCCTACTGGACAGCCTTTATCCATTTGCTGTGAGCCGTTCCAATGGCTGTAGTAGTGGAGCGGCCAGCCCGAAAGCCAAATTGGCTGTTGGGTAAGGCGCTAATTTTTCCCATATGGTACTCCATATCAGCCTTAACTACCTTCTCCAAGATCTTGGAGAGGACGGGGAGCAGGGAAACTGGCCGATACGAGGCTGGGTCCTTTGGGTTTTTCCCTTTACCTTTGTGCACCGGAATTACAATGCCTGTTTTGAGAATGACGGGTACCTTGCCGTAGGCAAGAGAGCAATTGATCAGGTGGGAGATAGGGGAGGCCAGAACTTCAATTCCTAGTTTGAATACAGATGCCGGCAGTCCGTCCACGCCCATCGCCTCTGTATTGGATATGGAGGAGACGACTCTCCTAATTTTGGCTGCACTGGCAAAGGAGAAGTCCAGCACGATCCCCCAAGGACTAGCCCAATTGCAACTGCGGTCAGTTCTGACACAGATGTCGGAAGAAGGGGTGGAGAGGACAATGCTTGCCCGAAGATCATTTACTTTTTTAATATAAAAACTATTTAATGCATCCGCAGCCCCTTTGTCGTCGCATGTGTCGATACCATTGATAGTGAGTGACAGAGGAAGGGGCGTAACTTTGGGTTTTCCCATGGCCCTGTTGGCCAGGTTCCACAACGCCTTAGAATCGCCGTTGGCCTTCTTGATGGCGTTCAAGTTGGACAGGAGTTGTCCTTTCTGACTCCAGCTGCCGCCTGATTCCTGAGAACCTTATATTCCCTTCTACCCAGAGCTCTGTTTCTTTGGTCGATAAGTCGAAGCGTTGCCTTGCTCAGATACAAGTTTGTATTTTTTCTAACGGTGATGGCCCTGACAGGGGCCACCTTGTCGAGGACATGGTGATTCCCGCTACAATGAAGTCGAGGACTGCGTCCACTTCTTTAATGTCGTAGATATCGTCCCACTTCCACTGCTCTAGAGCATTCTCCAGGGCATGTCTTTTGATGGCCTTGAAGTTTCTTCTTCTTATGGTGACGGGGCGGCTGGGTGACCTCCCTTTAATATTCACCTCAGCGAGGACGGGGCGGTGATCGGTTGTCGTGTCTGGGAGGACGCAGACGTTTCCTGGGAGAAGAGAGGAGGATAAGTAGACATGGTCTAACGTCGAAAACCTATGTCTGTTCTCTTTTCTGAATCTTCCGTGGGAACACCAGGTGTCGGGGGTGGCCTGGTATTCCATACCGTACTCCTCCATACCTCTCTGAAGCATTTGTAGCAGACCTCTCCTATTATAGGTGTTGTTTCTATAACGTGACAAACAAATATATCATCATTATGCCGAACAAAAACCCTGCCTTGTGGATTGAAGAACATGGAGGCTTGGATATTTGGAATTACGAACAAACGAAGAACATCTTAAAATGTCAAGTTTGTAATTTGGCAATTCTTTATAAATGACGAATCCAACATGTCAAAACGTCTAGACACCAAAAAAGACTTCTTCTTAGAGAAAAAAACTCCAATATAACGACGGACTGTTCAGGTCAATCATCATTCAACATTGTTTGGCCAGAATGTTAGCTGCATGCAACATACCCGTGACTAAAATAGAAAATCCTGCATTCATTTAATTTATGGAGGAGCATACGGAGAAAATTATTCGATCTCGAAGGTTATAACCAAAATTATTGAAAAAGAGAGTCAGCATGTCATCGATAATATCAAATGGGAAGATAAAAGACTAGGATTTGTTTCTTCTCCTAGACGAGAGCAAGGATCCCAAAGGGCGTGCCATGACAGCCGTGCTTATTGGTCCTCTGGATGGTCATTTCGATAGCCGTTCAGGAGCAAAGAGAGGGGGCGCTAAGTTGTTGGAAGTATCTGAGGGGGAACAGGTTGGCACCAGCTATGGGGCACTTACTAAGGGGCAAAAAGACCTAGAAGAGCGCACCAGAGAGATTAGCCTCCAAGACACGGCGAGGTCCAGCCACAGCAGCTCGGATGATGTCAGTGGAAACAGAGGAACTCTTGGTCCCTAGAGATGAGAGAATGCAACCGGCTGGGTTGGGAACGAAGAGAGCAGCAGGGGGCAGGAAAAACAAGCTCGGATCCGAGGAGTGGTTGTGCTTCACAAAGTTCCATTTGGAGTGCATCCAGCTCCTGACAAGAAAACCACTGACAGGAGCTACCTTGCTTGGCTAAAATCAGATCGGTTCCGGTCGGTGTGTGAATTTGAGACCATCCCCCCTCCGGACATTTGGGTTTGTATGGTGTCAAAAAAGAACCCAAAATCCGAATTGAGGAGGGAAATTCAAGACGCGACCTCCAATTTAGTCTTAGGGGTGAAGCTTCAGGGGATCACATGTGATCACCAGCACTACAAAGCTTACTCTGATCTATTCCAAAGCCTAGTCTTGTCTGCCGTTCCCCAACCTGGTCAGTCCATCCGGGTGTCATGTGATTGTGCGCAGTATGTCAGAGACCTGGCCCAGACCTACAAGAAGATGGAGGCAGAGTGGTCTTCTTACAGCGCCCTCTTGGCAGGAGAAATGAAATCTCTCATCAGTCAGTTTGGGGAGTCGACCAGGGTTGTGGAGGAGAAAACAAAGCAAATTGTAACCGCGGTATCAAGAGGAGTTGGAAAGTTGGACGACTCATCAGGAAATTAATGAAAGCTCCCAGCGAGTTCGACGCTGTCTCCATCCGGAGCGAGGAGAGCTCAATGGGCCAACCCAAGCCGGGTTCATCGAAAGAACTCTTGAAGAAGAGAAAACCCGTGGACGTGTCCAAACTCGATCTGAGTCGCTTGGATTTCTAATTCACAATCTGGTTTCATTGATCCACATAAGATTAATAACAACATTAGTTCCAAAGTCCCCCACTGTCAGTAAATTCACTTAATAAAAAAAAGAAAAAAAAAAAAAAGAAGCGAACAGCAAAACTATTGTGACGACTGTTGTGGATAATCTTCAAAATGTCTTGGGAGAACATTTTAGTCCATCACGCTTTAAGCTACTGGTCACTGATGGAGCTGCGTATTGTGTTAAGGCTGCCAAGTCTCTGAAGACATCATTTCCAGAGATGATTCACGTCACTTGCTTGGCACATGGAATTCATCGTGTTGCAGAATTAGTTCGTTTTCAATTTCCCAATGTCAATGAGCTAATTTCGGAAGTTAAAAAGGTTTTTCTGAAATCGCCAAAGAGGAAGAACAGCTTTTCTGCTTTATGCCAAATTCCCCTCCCACCAGAGCCTATCATCACTCGTTAGGGAACTTGGCTTAAAGCAGCATCCTACTACGCCCATAACTTCAACAAAGTGAAAGAATATATTATGGAGCTTAAGGAAGATTCGGAGGCAATAAAGAATTCAAAGAAAATTTTTTGTCAACCAAATATTTTAGAAGACCTGAAGTTCATCGATTCAAATCTTCGATGCATCGATGCGACAATAACCAAATTAGAAGAAAGGATACCATAAATGATAGTGTATTTTTGATTGTCAATTTAAAGAAAAAACTTACTATAGAACCCTACCAAGGAAAGCTGAAGACGATATTAGAAAAAAATTCGGGATATATGGAGCTAAAGAAACTTAGCGAAGATGGAAGGTTGGAGTCGAACTTTTTAAATACTCCAATAGTTAATGTGGATTCCGAGTGAGTTTTTAGTTTTATGAAGGACATCCATGGTATATGTTCTTTGAGGAGTGATTTTGGCTCTCGAAAATGTCCGTTGCCCAACATCTCATCCTCGTCGCCATTGTTATGGACTCCCATAGGGCAGAATAACTTCACGATACTTAATGACTCGATTCATAAGTAAGAAGGAAACATTATTTCTCTTTATTTATTGATACTAAGTGAGTTTCCCTTCTTGTGTATGTAAATGATGACTGATTGATGACGTTTTACGCAGGGAAAGAACAAGAGCAACTGAATATATTTTTTAGACTAGATTTTGAACTATTTCGCCTTCTCTATTCATGATAGATAAATAAATATAATACTATTTTTAATTAAGAGTTATTATAAAATGTGGAAAAACAGTATTGCATCATATGGAATGATTGGATAAAAAAATATAAAAAACATTTAAATGAATAAAATAATAAACAATTAAAATATTTAATAATATTTTAATTGCTTCAATATTAACTCCTACTCCTAGGTCTTCTCTCTGTTGCTCTAATGTGGCAAAATACAAGCTCTTGTGTTTATAAGCAAATTTATAATTCTAACATCGTGACACGTCCATCCCCAAGATACCTGAAGGCAATATCGAGTGCTATCACAGTTAATACGGGACTACCTGAATCCACTCTTACATACCTTAAATCAAGGATACGAGGCTTAAAAAGTAGACAAGTATGTGACACTGATATAGATTAATTTTACTCTGCTCAAAGAGTGGAGTTTGTCCGAGGCAAGTTTTTTGGACAAGAAAACAATCAAGCCACAAAAACTGTTTTCACCTTCATGATTAAATCAACTGCTGGAAATATATAGATGTAATTGCCCTTGTTCCCGTGACAAAATTAACTGCGGAGTTCTTATTCACACAATACAATCCCATAATACAAAAGCTATGGGATATTGGTTTTGTAGTAGTTGCCCTGTCAGTTGACAATCACTCAGCCAATAGAAAATTCTACACCCAGTATCTGTGTGGACAGGAGCTCCAAACATCGATTTCTCATCCACTAGATAAAACTAAACGGTCTTCCTCCTTATCGATGCAGTTCATAACTTCAAAAATATATACTATTGCTTTCAAAAGACGGATCATTTTTCGTGCCCCAACATATACCTCCCAGGATCGCCATATTTACGCACTAACTTCGCTCATATTAGAGTAATTTATTATAAGGAATCTGCCTCTCAAGTAAGACAAGCTCAGAAACTCTTCCTCAAAACTTTGGATCCTTCATTGATCGAGAAGACAAATGTAAAGCTTGCGTATTCAATATTCCATGAATCCACCATTGGTGCTCTAAAATTATACTCCGACACTAAACCTAAACTTAGGGAAACGGCCGAGTTCATTGAGTTTGTATGAGCCCATTGGGATATTCTAATATAAACACCTCATGTTTGACATCAAAAGAGAAAACTTAGGGAGTCATTTCTAAGTCCACATGAGAGCTGTATGGTTTCTACGAGAGTCTGCAATGTTTTTAGACGAATGGAGGAAAAGTGGATCCAGGGGCTTAACTGAGGAAACATTTCTCGCGACAAAGCAAACATCATTGGCGGTTGCAGACCTATCGGAATATCTCTTGGAAACTGGCGAATTTGAATACATTTGACTATGAGCATGAGCAAAAAGTTGATTGCTAGACCAAACGATAATATTATGATCCAATGTAGAAAAAGGTCTTCCACTGAAAAAAAATGCTATCAATAGAAAAATTACCAAGATAAAATCATTAAAATAAGTTTTCAATTTTATATTTCCCCTTGCGATTTTTAATCTTGAATACTTGTTCGTGTCCTTTTGAGAAAAAGAATATTTAATAGTTATATGTATTTATTTATTTTTGAAATATATAATCTATATAATAACATCTATTTAGTGTAATTACTTTGTATGTATTTGAAGTACAGTATTTTCTTTCATCTTTATATTACAATAGTATTATAGGTAGAGGGAGCGTAGGCCATCGTTTGTAGCGTGCGCTTTTCTTTTTCATTTCCAGATAGTTCAGTATTCCTTGATTCTATATACCTTGGATAAGACATAGACGCCTGTAATCACGACCGGACATGCGAAAACATGGGTCCAACTACCTGTCTCACATGGGTCCATTGAAAAATAAAAATAGCAGCGTGTTTGCTAAGAGAATAGTTATTTATTGGGCTCTTAGTACTGCGTGTGATTACAATCATGCAAGCAAGTGTTGTGCTCCAGGATGCAGAACGGCAATGAGCCACAACAGTCGGGTGTTACTGTTCATCTGTGGCCAAACAAAGACAAAACCCGGACTTCATTTGCCTGGCTGAGGGCTATTCCTAGAGAAACAGATCCAAAGAACTGAAGACTTCCATCCCTAATCCTCAGGAAGAAACAAATAATGTTTATCTACTGTTCGATCTCATGCACAACTACAAAAACATTTACAACTGTTTCCAACGGGTGGAGGTGTTCCAGTGTCCATCAACGCTCAGAAGCTCTGGGACCTTCAGACCAAATTTTCCCCACCTCAAGGAGATTCACTTCAAGGAGTCTCACTTTAAAGTCAAACAGGCCCACAAATTGACCCTCAAAGCACTGAACCCTACAAACCTATAGAAGACTCGTGTGAAATTGGCTGATGTTGTGTTTCATGAGTCATCTATTGGAGCACTTAAATACTACGCCAAGGAAGGCAGCAGACCAGAATTTAAAGACACAGCCTTGTTTTTAGAGTTTGTTAGAACTATGTGGAATATCCTAAGCGTCAAGACACCTAGAGTTGGCTACAAAAAGAGAAATGAGCTTAGGGTAAATATTTGTTAATAGTATTTTTTAGCTTCTTATATATTTATATATATTTCTTCAGGTATTACTCATTCAGAAATCAAAGCTCTACTCGATAAAGACCTGATAAAAATTGAGCTCATCTTAACTAACTGGCAACCGGATGACCTACGAGAATTAGCTTTATAAGAAGAGAGTAATGATTTGTATTTTGTTGCCGGGTATATTGGTTTTTCTCTGAAGAAGAAAGGTCAGTTGTACATCATGCCAAGAGTTAATGGTCGTCAGAGATACTCCTCCAGAATCGATCACCATCGATGTCCCAACCAATCATCATGTAGATCTGAAAGAGTTCATTAACATAATGAGCAGACGGGGCTTGTCGACTCCATCCGATCTTCTCTACCTCTCCTGTCTTTATGCTGACTCTATGTTCTCCTACATTGCAGCTACTCCTGAAGAAAAAGACTTGGCACCCTAAATCTCAGAGTTCATTTGTTGCCACATTTACTGAAAGGATGCAAGACAGTTCCAACTCTGACATATAGCCGTTGTGGGAGTAAAATGTGAGGAAGGTCACTCGTGGTCGGCTTTTCTTCAAAGAATATCCTTCGTCTTGTTTAATGTAATTGGTAAAAATTTAATCGCTAAACTCAATGACATCAGACCCATACCAAAAAGATAAATTCAGGGAAGATATCCGATACAAAAAGAAAAACAGCTTAGTTACAATCGAAGTCTTCTGATTTTTAGACTTGTGCTAACTTTGTATTTTTTGATGGTGCTTTTTCTTTGTTATATGTTTTAAATATTTATTTTTTGTAATTAAAGTGTTAAATAAAATATCATTTTTATTAGAAATATATACTCTTATTTCCTAAAATCACTAAAAAGATATATTCCATGTGGGAAAAGCGTGAGCGCAGTGTCTTGTCCTGATTGAAGTAGTCCTTGGAAAGACCATAGAATACTTGACTATTACTGGAAATGAAATAGAGATGGGGAAAACGCTGGCCCACAACAAACTGGGGCCAAGTAATCTTAGAAGCGTGGTGTTTGTTAGTATGTAAAGTACTCCAAATTTATGTTGAATCGTGATTATAAATAGTGATTATGGTGATCAAGGCTATAGAAACAGGCCTAATGATCCTAATGTGAGTTTCCATCGATTTCCCTTAAAAATGCAGACATATTAACAAAATGGCTGAAAGCTATCCCAAGGGATACCTCAAACTAGACACCATGAAAAAATTAGACTTTGTAGCCTACATTTTTTTTTCTCCACGGTAAGATTTTAATTCAGCTTGAATGTATATGTAAAAACAATAAACATGAAACTGAATATAAAATAGGAAAATTGTGTTAAAATACATAACATAAATAAACATTTTAGTTTAAAATTATTTCCTTCTAAAAGATCTAAATATCTACAAACAAATAATACAATAAAAAAGTGATCAATTCAAGAGAAACATTAAAAAAAAACAATAATCATTGATAAATAGAAATTATTTAAACTGAAAAAATAGAATATAAAAAAACAGTCCTAAGCTTCGACGGTGAGTTTGTTGTGAAGTTTAAAATCCTATTCAACGCTTGGAGATGTCGGGCAGAGTTCGAAGGGAAATAGCGTATTATTCTAAATGCATATGTCCAGGAATCATCACGGGCATCGGGGATCTTAATTTCCAGGGCACAATATCTCGCTGCAGCGGATATCATAATTGCTCTTAAGTTATTAACATCTACACACTTACCATAGGTCAATTTTTGTCCTATATAAGATTTAAAGTTCCTAATAGCTGATAAATATATTTTCCTTCTGGAAAGTTACATTTAAAATGTTTAAAAGAGCCGAAGAGTATATAAGCTTTCAAAAAATCTAGCCTAAAATTCGAAATGAAAACATAATTTAACTCTAAAAATGACCTCAAAATAATTAACATGGGACAATCTACAAAAGCATGAAGAGTATCATTGTATAATTTTCCACAATTTTTACATGGACTGAAGAAGCGTAGAAGATTAGCAGAGATTAAAAATTGTGATGTAAAATGTCAAAGTTTTAAAAGAGAATGCCTAATCATCCGATCCCAAGAGGACGGGAGGCCAATAGCTTTTTTATAATATTCAGCAACTTTATTCGCGTCTGAGTTTTCCAATCTTGTACAAATAAACTTCATGCACCATGGAGTTAGAGGAAGATGATTGAGTGCACTTTTTCTTAGGGGGAACATGAACCTTCCTGTATTAAAAGCTGATTCTCTTTTCAAGTCGTGAATGGTAAAAGTGTTTGTTTGGATGGCTATGTTTTCGAGTTCTTCAGGAGAAGGTAAGTTCCTGAAGAAAGGAGCCTTATTAAATTTTTGACGTATAATATCTATCACACTGTTTGAATCGAAGCACGGTATTAATTTCCATAAAACTCTTTGAGCTGCACCCCATTCACTTGAGAAACGGACTAAAATATTATTGGATAAAGGAGTGCCAAACATAAGATTTTTAAAAACACAAGAACCGCCGACAAAACCTCTCCATTAGGGTTGTTCTTATTTTTCAAATGTTTGAAATGTTAGCGACTTTGTGGATTTTCTGTTTCTTGGTGATAAAAGAAGACGACATACAAAGTTTGAACAAAATCGGTCAACATTACGAGGTCGCGCAACGAGGTCAAAGTTTTAAAAATTTAGTAAAAATATAGTTTCCGCAAATTTCTTCAAAATGGTGGACGTTACAGACTTCAATAATAATTATTAATTTAAAGGAAATCTAATTTACTACCAGACGTATGTTTGATGTTTTTTAATGAAACAAAGTTTTCAGTAAAAACAAAGCAAGAAAGGGAGTGTGTATTGTTAGCTATTTCATAGCTTTTTTGTATCAATTAACTTCACTCGCCTGTAGAAGATGACTTGTTCGCTTCAGAGTAAAATAGTACTTTTAAGTTTAGTAAAACTTTAGATGATAAATCCAAAAATGACCTTGGTTGCATTCTATCAATTCAGAATTCAGTACAATCTGAGTTTACATCATATGATTCAGAGCCTGTATTGACCTATAAGAAATCGATTATGAAAAAAATAAAATAATGTGTTTTTAGATTTGCGTCAAGGTATCCTCTCAAAATTTTACTTTGTCTCTGACGCATTTATAATCCATTATATGCGTCATTTTGTACGCAAGATAGGCTTTTTTTAATGTACATATAACTCTCTACTTATTAAATTGACATGATTTAGTATACCAAAATATTAAAGCTGGTTAACCAAGCTTTCATTTGATATATTTTGTGTTCTAAAATCGCTATACTTTAAGAGATATAAGCAAATACGTACTCTCCCCCCAAAAATTGATCTTTTGATATGAGAATATACGATTACCATTTGGTAACGGCAGTTAGTGTAACCTGGATAGGAAGAAAAAAAGAAGGGAGAGAAGTGAGGCAAAATCCCTCCCTTCTCTTTCTCTTTCTATCCAGGTAACACTATCATAATTACCAGATGTTAAATATTATTTTATTATTTTCTTCTAAACTTAATATACTAACGAAGAATCGTATTTAAAAATTGTACTCATCATAAAGTGACCGTTTCAAAAAAACTCAAAATCAAAAATCTGGAAGTGCCACAGAAAAAGTAAGGCCAGATTTGCATTCAGGAGGTCTCATTTTAGTTATCTATGTACATTTCATTCAATCAAGGGAGATTGACCAAAATTTGTTGGCCTGTGTAATTAAACATTTGACATTTTAAAACGACTACTTGAATTTTTCGATTCGACAGTATTGGATCAGATAGTGACTTTAAAATTGTTGTTCATAATAGAACAAATGTCCCTTCTTTTTAATCTCCCGAAGAATCGGAGGTATTCACCGGGGCTTCTTTCTACTGCTTTATTATGGCAGAATGACAGTTCAGGCCTTTATAAACAAATTTACTCTTCAAATGTTCTAACACTTCCATCTCCACGATACCTCAATTTGTTTCTACTTTTTTTTTAAACGGCTGAGAGCTCAGAGAAGATCATTTACGCTATTTTCAACACAACATGTGAATGTGGTCACATGTGGTCCCATTATTAAAACTAATTACAACGGGTCTTTTAATATAATGGGGAAAATGTAACAACCAAGCTGAATGATTCGATCAGACTTACAAATCGAAAAGGATTATCTGATACTAGGAATGATAAACTAAAAAAATAAATCTATGAAAATAGAATAATATTTTTTATCAATAAAATAAGTTATTTTATTCATATTCTTTGTTGCATTTTTAAATATAAAATTAATACATTATGAGGTTACCCATTGTATATATAACAATTGTACATATTTTGGTATATTTTGGGCTGTATTTTCTGTACTGTGAATATATATTCTCAGGATAGTTATCGATGTTTGTAGCTTTGATCTAATATAGATATATAGATCATTTAAATAGTATTTGCAACGATTTGTTGCCCAATAACTCAGTTGTTAAGTTTGTTTCTGAAAATTTTAAAGTTTCATTGAAAAGTGATAAGAGCTCAGTTTTAGTTGTCAAGAAATGAAATGGGCATTTTAAATTTAATTACCACAAAATTTAAATAAGATTTATAAGAGATTGTTGTTTGAAAAAGTATCAGAGAGGGACAGTAAAAATATAAGGTTACACCTATATCCGAAATGTTTATATAAATATTGAATTATTTAATGGTGTCTACATAATTTGTATGTATTATATATTTTGTTTTGTATTTTGATATGTCAGCATTTGACGTGTGGGCGTGCTCTTTTCGTTTCATTTCCAGTAGTCCAGTATTCTACGATAAGACCCATAGTTCCCAGGGGCTCCAGAGGCGAAGGTCTGTCATAATAAAGGAATCCAGCGCTCCATGACCAACGTTACCAGATAGCAATGACGGGATCTATTCTTTGGCAATGAACAACGTAGAAATCCCTATTGAGCTTCATTGTTTTGATCTTTGTTTAATTGGCAGCATGACGAATATCAACAATACAACCTTTCAAAATACGGATGGGATCCTTCTCCTTAAGGATTTTTATTTCTAACTGAACCTATAAGAATTTATGTTGAAGAGGTGTCCAATTGAATATCAACTAACTATCCCTACAATGTACGACATGAAATCTGGACAGTCGATAAAATCATGCTGAGTTTTAGTATACATTCATCTTCAAATATGAAAGAATCTAAAATTTATATGGTTAAGCTATTTACAATTTATGTCATACATACCTAATATACGTTGATAGCTATAATAATAGGTATGTTACACGAAATTTAAAGAAACTATTTCTTACCTTATTTTGGATTAAACTGTTGAGAAATGGTCGATGGAAACGCTTTCGAGGATAATCACGGATATTTGTTTGACGGATTGGGCGTAATCGTCTTTTTTCGTCTCGAAAAAATTCCTCCTTTTCTCTTTTGCGATGCACATTTATAAGTCAACTGATTCTACGTTCTGCTGACGTAGACTTAATAAACCATACATTCTCTCAATTAAATCACTAACCCTCCTTTTTAAAGTCTTGTCACGCAACTTCTTTTGATATTTTTAATATAAATCGTATTTTTAAATATATTTTTTTCATAATTAAAGTAATAAAGGGACAATTAAATGACTACTGATTGGACTATAAAATCTGACTTTATTCAAGGTATAATAAAAAAATAAATTTATTAAAACATATTCAGGTCTCCTAGGAAAGGAAGGAGGAGGATGATTTGGAACCCGAATATTGGGGGTTGAGTCTTTGAAATTGCACTTTTCATTACACTTTTTTAAAAACAGATCTTTCATAGACGGGTATCTCCGGTGTCTATATTTATCATGGATCCTAGATACTCTTTTAATTTGGAGTTTTATATTATAGTCAGTATATATAAGTTAGTATTTATTAGTGATGATATTTCTTCATGGGTTGTTGCAATACTGAATTTCCCGATTGCCATGTAACATACATAATATGTCCAAATTGGATATCTTCTACTTGAGTTGGAAATGAGTCGAATTTATATTCTTTGAGCAACTCAATAACTTCTTTATCGAATAGTGAGGTTTTTCGATTTTTCTTATGGGGCATTTTTCAATCACAGTTATACGTTTTGGTTAGCTACAAACTTAACGAATGATTAAAGACAACTAGTTTTGAAAATTGAATAATCCTTGTATAATAAAAATCTTCTAAATATTTGCGAGTTTTTTTTTTTTTGAAGGAATGTCTTCATGTAAAAATCAGTACAGAGAGTGCTCAAACTTAAAATTGTTAACAAAATATGTTAATATTAAATGAAGAATACTACAATTTAACCTTAAAAGTGGTATATAGAACTCCCAAAACTTACATATTACCTTAATATGTAATTTCAACACATAATAATTTAGTGTTGAAATTATTAGTAACTATTCTTAAAGTATAATTTCTATTAAATCAATGTTAATGAGTTCAGGTTTTCTCGACCCCTTCCCTAAGGAGTAAAAATCATTGTAATATTCTAAGCCACTGGAACTATTTATTAAAAATTGATTCAGACATCTCAGTATAATATAATAATAAAAAATATTATACTCAAATATTTATCTACTAATATATTTGGGCAATTTTTTTGGGGGCGTAATTATTTTACTGTTTTATCTTTGCCTATTTTTCTGGACCAATTCTTCCTGGTCCATTTTTCTTGGGCCATTTCTTCTTAGGTGGTAAATATATCAGATATTTCTACCTAATTTAATATATTTATCATATGTAATGTAAATTATAAAATAATGCATGATTAAGTAAATTATGCTTTTTGCATATAAATTTGTAGAAGATTCGTTCTCCATTAAAGACTAGAGAGTTTAAAATATTGAAAAAGGTAGTAAAATGATTAAATTTACAGTACAGTAATTACATGTTCAAAAAATGGTTGTCCATAGATAACGTAATAAATAAT
Source organism: Caligus rogercresseyi (assembly GCA_013387185.1). Lineage (NCBI taxonomy): Eukaryota > Metazoa > Arthropoda > Copepoda > Siphonostomatoida > Caligidae > Caligus > Caligus rogercresseyi. The sequence goes on along the minus strand of CP045896.1, from coordinate 25,742,278 downwards.
ACAAAAATAAAAGCAAAGAAAAAATATGAAAAATATGAAATCATCAAAATTTGTATTATACTATTTAACTTCTAAGTAATTTATTAATATATATAATCTTTTATCAAAAATTCGTCGAAATATATTTAAAACAGCCAACCGCAAATGAAATTTGAGTGAACACTGATAAACAACCGAGCAGTAGCAAATAAATTGTGAGATGACGTCATTTTTGATTTGTGCAGTTATTTTCAAAAGGCTAGTTAACTATGAAAAACGGGTGCTAAAGAGTTGAAATTAATTGCAGAGGGTAGTAAAAAGATTAAATTTTATGGCGAGGTATGAAATTTGATTGGACACTGATAAACAACCGAGTAATAGCAAATAAATTGTGTGATGACGTCATTTTTGATTTGTGCAGTTATTTTCAAAAGGCTAGTTAACTACGAAAAACGGGTGCTAAAGAGTTGAAATTAATTGCAAAGGGTAGTAAAAAGATTAAATTCTATGGCCAGGTATGAAATTTGAGTGGACACTGATAAACAACCGAGTAATAGCAAATAAATTGTGTGATGACGTCATTTTTGATTTGTGCAGTTATTTTCAAAAGGCTAGTTAACTATGAAAAACGGGTGCTAAAGAGTTGAAATTTATTGCAGAGGGTAGTAAAAAGATAAATTTTATGGCCAGGTATGAAATTTGATTTGGACACTGATAAACAACGAGTAATAGCAAATAAATTGTGTGATGACGTCATTTTTGATTTGTGCAGTTATTTTCAAAAGGCTAGTTAACTACGAAAAACGGGTGCTAAAGATTTGAAATTAATTGCAAAGGGTAGTAAAAAGATTAAATTCTATTGCGAGGTATGAAATTTGAGTGGACACTGATAAACAACCGAGCAATAGCAAATAAATTGTGTGATGACGTCATTTTTGATTTGTGCAGTTATTTTCAAAAGGCTAGTTACTATGAAAAACGGGTGCTAAGAGTTGAAATTAATTGCAGATGGTAGTAAAAAGATTAAATTTTATGGCGAGGTATGAAATTTGCGTAGACAAT
>CP045896.1:25667213-25741137 GCA_013387185.1 Caligus rogercresseyi | reverse complement strand
AAACTTCCATTTGATACCACGAGTGTCTTCATGAGTTATGCCTACCTAGATGATTCATGTGGATTAACTGTTACATAATATGTAAAAGGGGACAAAAGAGGTCAAGGTGTCTAGTATATAGGAAAGAAACATCACAATGGGGTTTTTAATAAATAAAGTTGTAAAAGCCCCCGAAAAAGGGGTTTAGGAATATCTTATCACTGTTGGACTTATTTTGCATATTGTCGGATAAAAAATCCTCAAATTTTACTCTTTGTTAAGAAAACATTTAAATATTCGAGTTTCTGGTTTTTCATAGCTTAAAAATCAATGAGGAAAAATATTTTTATATAAAGATAAAATAACAAAAACCGGCCCAAAATAAATAAAAACATTTTTTCTCTTCAATTTTTAAAGCCTTGGAGAATCAGAAGTTAATCTATTTGAATGTTTTCTTATTAAAAAGTTTGAAAAAGTGTATTGTCAAGTATATACTTGATTGTTTTTGAAATTCACCCATTTTGATGTGTATACACCTTGATAAAAAAAGTTCCCGACATTATTAATAAATAAAAAAATACAAAGTTATTCATCAAAATCAATATTGGCTCCTTCAAAGTATAATCCATCGACTGCAACGCAACTTATGCCTTCGCTTGTTCCAATCCTCAAAGCACTTTTATATTCGATTAGCAGTATCTTTCGATAAGCGGAAAATGTTTGATTTTTCCATTAAAGCATAGAATTATCTTTCATCAAGATTTTAGTGTATCAACAACAATTGTTGACAGTTAATCAAATAATAAATGTCTTTAACTTTTATTTCAGATGCTGACATTTTTATATGGTAGTTGTCAGAATTTGATTACCTTCTCTCCAAAGAAGAAAGTATTAACAAACAAATTAAAAAAGTTATTGTTAAAAAAGAAAAATACAGCATACGTACGATAATTTACATAAAGATACAATCCTATTTTATGTACCGTATTGGCCGAATATAAGACGACCCCCCTTTTCAGGCTCATGTTTTGGGGGGGAAAAAATCATACAGCAATGTATTTTTTGAAAAATATTTGGGTACGGTTACTTTGATCTCCTACCGAGCTAGACAAAGAGAAACCACACTTCAACACGGCCATCGTGCTAACATTCCTCACAAACCTCTCTATTATTGTACTTATTATAGAAGAAGGAAAAAAAAAGTATTCGTCATCCAGAGTGCTCCTGCCTGTTCTTATTATTGTTACATTGATTCATCATTGCTTGGGATCAAATTTCTCGAATGGGAGTGGACGGGTGGCATGATTCCAGTCATTATATTTGCCCCGTCTCGTCTCATCCTCTCCTCAATGATCGGAGGAGGAGACGAGACGTTTGGGAGCTCCTTCATCAATGTGGTCGCTCCTAGCACTGACTCGGCTCATGAATATGTTCAACGGGACTCGCGGATCCAGATCCTTCTATAATAAGTACAATAATACAGAGGTTTGTGAGGAACACGATGGCCGTGTTGAAGTGTGGTTTTTTCTTTGTTTCTAGCTCAGGTAGGAGATCAAAGTAACCGTTGCTCAAGAAAAGAAAACTGCAATAAGAAACAACATAACAACAACCACAAAGTACGCAGATCTTCTGCATCGCTGTCACTCTCACTATCGTCGTCACTTTCTGTTGCTGCACTAGTCCCTCCCACAGAACGTCGTCGTCAGATCCATCTAAGGCATTGGAATGCAGCACTTCTTGAACCCGTGAGCGATGCTCTCAGGCGAATGGCACGCCATGCCTGGAGGATCCACTCACAAAGCAGACGCACCGCAGGCTTCTGAATTTTTCCAGTTGGTGGGAGTGCGTGGTTATCTGACAGTAGCCACTCCGTGTATCTCTTGCGTAGATGATCTTTAAATGGTTTGTTGACAACAACGTCCAGCACCTGTAGTTTTGTTTTTTGTCTAGTCCGCGAAAATAAGACGACACCCCTTTTTAAAGTACCATTTTTAGAACAAAGACCCCGTCTTATATTCGGGTCAATATGGTATATAGGTGAACGTACAATGCACAATCAATAAAAATAATAGTAATACATCCCTGTCAATTTATACTCGAACAATGCTAGCAGAGTGCCTAATTTAGCAAAGTTGTTATCGAATATAAATGCATCATATCTTTTTGCATGAAGAATGTTCATAATAATATTTTTGCATCGAATGTCATAAGAATTAATCGAATAAGTTCAATTATGTCATTTTAATTTGATAATTATTATATATTAACTAAGAAACACGGCCATTCTTCTTTAATAAGCTTATCGCTTTTTATGAGTTAACTTCAAAATTAAGGAAAAAAATCCGTCAAGATAGAAAAAAAGGATAAATATGTTAAAAAGGAGGAATTTGAGATACTTGCAAAGTAATAATAATTATTATTAGTTTGCAATATTATTATAATAATCGCTACAACATCCAATGAGCCAATTTGATACAAATTAATGCATTTAAAGCATGTTTCTACTAATCGATAATTGTAATTAATGAAATTGCCTACATTTAAATGACTTATTTTGAGTCGTCGAAATCATAAATAATAATTGCAATATTATTAAACTGTTTTAACTTAATCTTACATGTAGTTCCCATTAGATAGTCTTGAATCCATAATTACATATAAAAAAACTGGAATCATTAACAATATTGTTGGAACGCTTAATTATATTTTAAAAAGAGTTGATAATCCTTTGGTTTGAGTGGTTGTAGAATATCTGTATCTACCATTCGTATTATTCCTAAGTTAGTTTTATAGTATTGAGTTTCATCATCTGATCGTTTGATTTCTGTTCAGCTTGATTTAAAAAATCAGGGCCCTTGACAAAGAATAATTTGGGGTCATCTTAACTTATATATATATATAAATGTATGAATAACGAGTGATAGGATCCCTCATTGGACAGAGCCTCAGGCAATTGATTGTGATTTGACCCAGTCGGTAGGACCGCCCCTAAATCTTGAATTATGTAAGGGATTCTTGGGCGATAATAATTGTGTCCAGGGGATCATGTGTTAGACACGAAGGACTCAAACAACTCAGCTATAATCTAGGATGCTACTACTTTGAGCTCCAGCCCTTCTTAGAAGGAAATAATAATGTATTTTCTTCATGGAGGGACTCAAAACTCATTCATGATATAGGGATTCCGGTACTATAGGCATGCATATACGATTGACATTTATCATCATAAGGAGTCACATTTTTTGTACCAAAAACATAGACATATAAAGATATAGAGAGCTTATTCCCTTCAATAGCAGAGAAACACCGTTCAGCTGTGGCCTGTGCCCAATATAAACAAAGTAATTTGATCTACGTCATCGTAAGTTGATCATATAGATATAAATATTTGTTTATATTGGGCACAATGACGTACTTCTCTGAAGAATCCAATAAGTTTTCTTTATATCTCTTTGACCAAGATCAACCCCATTAACTTTAGTATGTAATTGGAAAATACAAATAATATAAGAGACTCTATCAAACAATACATAACATTTATTAGCTTTTTAAATGATAATAATATAGTAAATAGCATAAACATGATTCAATAATAAACATTTTAAATACCGAATTCGCAAAAAATATATGTTAACGATTTTCATACAATCTTTCTTATAAAGTAACAATATATATGATAAAGAAGCGGCGCGTATCATAAGAGCAAATAATTTAAAAAATAATTTCATAAATGAAATGAAACCCAACAGGAATATTTTTTTCATTGCTGTTGTATGCCCCAAAGACGACAATATAATAGAATTTAAATCAAGTAACGGATAAGCGCAAACAGTATTTTATAACCGTTTAAAAGATAGTTTTTTGTATGTGTCAAGCAATGATTATATAAAAATAATGAAAAATAAATGTATTTGGTTAGAAGGTATTTTTTTCTGTGGCCTTTAAGGAGTCCATTATTTGTTTTTGAACATTTAGAGACATGATGATTATGATGAAGTATTGGAAGAAGGGCGAGGACCGCCGTGACAAAGGAAAAGAATAGAGGAACTAATATGCTTTAATAATAAAATATTCACTCTTAGGAGAGAGTGACGAATAATATTAATAATAATATTTATGTTTGGAGGTACTTTGATTTTTTTTTAAATAAAGAAGTTATACAAGAAAACAGCACAAGGGATAATAATACAAAAACATGGGTGGGTCGTTCGACTCTTCGTGTATAATGCCATCTTCAATAAATAAAAAAGTCCATATATTTTTTAAATTCTTCTTACAACACTTTTCTTGCCATCAGCAGCACTCTTCGAGGAGGGACTGAATAAATTTTTCCAGGGGATTACCCTCGTTCAAGTAGTCCCCCACGAGTTTGTAAAAGAACAAGTGCTCCAAGCATTTAAGACCGATGGATCTGAGGGCTGGTAGGCGGAGAAGGAGCTTTGCAAAGCGGCTAGGTTCGTTCTTGTGCACGGAGCGAGTATATTCCTCCAGGGTGGCGTAGACCTTTTCTCGGAGACTCTCCACTTTGTTCACGTCGCAGAGACCCTTGGCATCCGGATTAAGAGAATGATGGCACGAAGACATCCCAACTCGGCCTTGTGCTGGAAGAAACACGAAAAAAAATTACGAAAAGGGCCTTTGAATATGTATATAGTGCTTTTAATTCAATGACACATGAATAATAATTGCTCAATAGCTCGGACTCTAATAGAAGCACACTCAGTCCCAAACAATCGAATTGTTATTAAGAAATATTGATTTAAAAAGCTATTTATTGATATTTTTAAAATGAATGGAATGTGGCATTGGCTTAAAAATCCCTTCAATACTTTTTTTAAACAGTCATAACTCGAACAAAGAATTTCAGAGTCCACAATAGTAGAGTTTAAAAATAAGGTCAGTTTTTTAGATAAAAATAACATCTTGTAATCAAATAGAAGAGCAATCGGTCCACAAAATTTTGAATAATTAAAAAGTACTCCTGATTAACAGAAAAGACGGCAAAGTATTTCTACCTAGAATGACGGAACAGTCATTTTGACTTCTCTTTTAATTTTTCAATTTGTTCTCAAACTATGCTTGATGTTATAATGAATAAAAATATATTGAGACTAAAAAATATGGTAAAATAAAAAATATAAACTGATTTATATTATTATTTATAATTGGTTTGCATTTTAAGAATGACAATTTTACATAATTTTCGATTTTCCATTTTTTCGGTACATTTCCAAATATGATTCTCTTACATCTAAAGCATTTGACACTAGATTTATTATTCTTGCATTTTCGCATTTGGCAAGCTATTTTCTTCAATTATCTCTTCTTCATTATCATTTTCTACACCACTGACATCTTCATCGTTTCCATCATACTTGGCTTTGTTCATGGATTGTAGTTCTTGCATGAGCTGCAAGATGAAAATCTTTAGACATATTTTGTTCCATTGATCTTATTGTATATTATTTTAGAATTGATGGCCACCATATCTAAAATATTATAGAAAACCTGTAGGGGCCATCGTATTGATGCCACCTTGTTGGTATATAAACGAGTCATCTGATCTATATTATCAACTCCAGATTTGGTCTTGTAAAAGAAACAATGTCTGGAAGTTTTTTTCGGAGTATCAGAAATACCAACCGAATTATGTACATAAATTAGGACTATAACGTTTTTGTAAGGCTTGCCTTGATAGACCGTAAAAGTGAAGTCTTCATGCTTCATACTTTTGCAGAATGCAGAGGCTGTTTCATGTTCTTAATTGCTTTGGGCACCTCCCTCCTCATTCTTTTCATAGTTCCCACAATACTCGTATTCTTTTTTCCAGTGATTTAGCTAATTTTAGTGAAGTGAAGAAATTTTCACTGGTGATGTTTCGTCTTGTGTTGCTCTGCAAGTTTCATTACAACCTACTCTGAGAACAACTGATTTTTGGCCGATGGTCATTTTTTCCTGAGTAGGGGAATCCATTGACTAAGTAGTGGGACTCAGCATCAAAAGACAACCAAACTTTGCCATGCATTGTGTAAATGGGGAACGTAACTTCGTTGAAAATAATTGCTCATCTACCGGGTTTGTAGCAGGCAATGCAATTTTCTATAAATTGGTTTCAAATTGTAGAAACAAATGCAATTTTTTTACTTTGAACTTGTTAAATTCTTAAAGATCTGATACCGAAACGGATATATTTCAGGAGCTCTTTACATTGATCGCGACTCATGGTCTCTCTGAAATACGGTGGACCCCAAACTTTGGGCCAAATACACATTGGGTGTCCTTTGGCAATGAGTCATAAGAGATTCAAACTTGTTGTACATACAAGTATACCTACTTGCAGCAATAGCGTTTTAACAGGTTTATACTTGTTACACAAACAGTATGTTTTCTAAATCTATAAAAAAGAAGTCATTTTGACTTCTCCGTCATTCTAGGTATAAATTGTCATAACTCATCACTGAGATAAAATATTTATGAAATATTAGATAAAAAACCTTTATTTTGTGAAATAATTAAAAGTCATAAAATTTGAAGCATATCGGACCACTGACATTTAAGATATTAGCTTCTAAAGTCGAAAAAAAACAGTCAAATTGACTTCACCGTCTTTCTAGTGTTAAATAAGTTATTACTTGGAATTTTATAAGCAAATAAAAAACAAGTAACATTGACATGTAGGAACAAACACTTGAAAGGTTTTTTAGATAGTCAGGACTCGGAAGCAAGATATGAGTACACAATTACAGAGTTTAAAAAACTACTGTTAGACACGAAAAATATGAAATTAATTAGGCCGGAAGACTCCATATATTGGTGACAATTTTTTGTACGCCAATAAAACCAGGGACTAAACCAAAGTTTCAAAAAATACCTCTATAGAATCTCTAGTGATACTTTTTAAAATATATATATATAAATGTTATGGTTTTTTTTTGCATCGTTTCGTGGAATATATGTATTTGTTGCTCTTTGAATATATGTATTTGTTTCCATCGTATATAAGATATTCCCTCACAGGGACTCATCCTTGAAATAAAGATGACATAATGGCTAGTGTGTTCGGCTAATTATAGATACATATTCAAATAATCGCCCTTTTTCTAATAGAAAAATATAATTAATATGAACTATTACAAGAGTATCTTTTCTATTGTATGAGCTAATTTTAATTGTAGTGCGTACTATTTATGTGACAGTGGGAATACAGTCATTCCGTCAAATTATACATTCTAAAAATATGTTATTGATTAATATTTACGGCCTTCAGTTAGACGTTTGTGATAATTAGCATTTACTAATCAAGTCTTCTTTTGCCTGACAAATCATAAATGTAGGAAATATAGCAAGTAATGTCTTAATAAGTCATCCAGGATGACATTTTTCTTCGGTTGATGCCTTCAGCATATGTATAAGACATGAGTTTTTGTTTTCTTCTCATCAATGGATACGTATATTATAGTGGTATAATGTAGAGGAATGGAGTTATTTAAATCCGAATATATTTACACTTTCAAGATTGACTCTCACTTTTAAGTCGTTAAAAATTTAGGACATTGTCTATGTTGTGGTGACTTGAATCGTGTATATAAATGTATCTATCTATCTACATATATATACAGTCGGCCCTCGCTACTTAGCCCCTCGACATATCGCAGTTCCTTTACTACGCGACGACGGCTTGGCTCCCGTTTTTTCACGGCGGTAGGTTTAAACGTCAGATGATGTCAAACTCTCTACATTTCAATATATATCGACATCGCGACCCTCATATATATCGCGGTGGTCGTGTAGTGGATCCGGGCCGTCGCGACTTTGCGAGGGACGACTATATATATATATATATATATATATATATATATATATATATATATCAATATGTGTGTGTGAAAATAGTAAATATATCAATTTGTTAAACTCTATAAAAATATTAATGACAGAAACACATATCACCATAGAAACTACAAAAATATTTGTTTGAATGGAAGATGTTTGACGGATCGAAAATTACATATATTTGAATATACAAAAGAAAAGTGTGCTTAAGTTGGAATCCTACATATTGGTGGTTGCCGCGTGCGATGAAATGAGCGATAAACGATAATTATTGCTGAGGTCAAACCTTTTATCGTTTATCGCAAAGTTTTCTAAAATTACCGCTCATTCACTTACCGTTAGTCTCGAAAAATGAGGAACGATAAACGATAAATTTAGAGACGACTTTTGTAAAAATACAAAAATGTGCACGGAACGAACGGGGGGAAAAATTGAAAGGAATTTTTCGAAATACTCCTTTCTAAAAAAAAACGTCATCACTTTTTTTGGAAATTCTTTTCTAAAAAATGTCGTCACTTTTTTGAAAATTCTTTTCTAAAAAAACGTCATCACCTTTTTTTGGAAATTCTTCTTTAAAAAAGTCGTCATTTAAAAACCCAACCTGCGTTAAGCGATAAACGATAGTGATAATTCCACTATCGTTTATCGCTTAACGCAGGCTGGGTTTTGAAATTTTTTACCGTTTATCGTAGGTTGAGAAAAAAATTATCGTTTTATCGTTATCACAAGTTGAAAAAAAAATATCGCAGAAACCACTGATAAATATGATTGTATTTAATTTCAAACGTTTTTCATTTTAAACATAATTTGTTTTAAAAATAATCAGCACGAAAATGGACGATGCAATGAATATGTTCCCCAGTACTACATGTATATTAAAAATAAATTTACTTAGAAACATATTCTGTAACATTTTCTATTTCCGGTTTTACATTTTCGAGCATCATGAGGTTTTAAATGGCACGTGACAATCTAAATTAAAAATATCTTCCTATTTTTTTAAATCAATGAAATAAACTAAGTTTCACTCAAAATACAGTAATTGGTTCCTATGACTGCCAATAATGAGAAAGCGTGAAAGAAAATTAAATAAGTCTTTGTGTCTATCCAACGGATTTCCAAAAGAACAAGCTAAACACATATTCATATATAGTCCTGTTGAGCTATGAGAGTATATATTTAGCCAAATCTTTGGCAATTTAAAAGAATGACTTCCTAAGTTAAGGAATATATTTGACAAACAAAGTAGTATCACAGATATTACGTTGTGGTGTCGTGTGATGGATACATATTTATTGTAAGCAGTAATAAATAACCATGAACACATTCGACTCTGAGAACGATGAAAGCAAAATACTCTGAAATTTAAGTTTGAGTGGGATCCATATCATATAAATTAAACTGTATAAATATAATAATGCTTGCCAGTGAATATATATCTTTTGGTAGCAGCTGATAAATAAATTAATATTTTTCTTTAATTGAGCATTGATTATGCAGGTCAGTAATTTTATCATGGTCTGATTCGATCATCAAAATAGCTCCCACACAATCTCCTGCCCCCAAAAATTATCGATTAAATATGTTGGCCTTAGAGATATTTAGCCAATATGCCAAAAAAAAACTATATACAATAATACCAAAACATTGACTAAAATCCTTACCATTTGCATTTCCTTCATTTTGGCGATGAGTTCTACTAGGACCCGATCAAAAATGTGTCCCACACCCGCTTCATGTGCATTTTCCCTCGTTACGACCGTTCCATTCCCAAGAAGAATCCCATCGTTGATCTTCAAGGAACGAAAAGCCAAACCCGCAACGAGGAGTTCGTTCCACCCGCCGCGAATAAGCGTTACCTTTAATTTTAAAAAAATCGTTGAGGCAAATACAAAATATTTTTTATATTGCCTCCAACTACACCAAAGAAATGACTGCTTAAAGATTTAATGATCATTAAGCCTATCACATTGCGAGTCTTTCTTGAATGTGATTAGTTTAAAGACAATGAACAGTGAATAATAGAAAGCATTTGACATTATGAAATAAGGCATCAAATTACTACTGGCTGAGAGAACAAATACTCAGAGCGAAGAATTTTATCCTTCAAAAGACTAATGGGCCTCGATTTATATCATTTACAAATATTTTGGTAGTTCCTATATCATCTATTGTTTATAATTAAATAAAGCAATCAGGTAAAGAATGAGTATTTGTTTTGATTATATTATCCTTTACCGAATAAATATATCCACATACTGCCGAAAAGACGTAAAAAACAAGTTGCCAAAGGAATGATGAAGGTTATGGAGTTTGGAATAGCTACGGTGGTTGATATAGTAGTTTTAATGATTCATTAATGCCATATTCAATTAGAATGAGTTTGCAAGAACTAAAATTTGTTTTTTTATTCAACGATATTTTCCCCATGATCATATCTAATAGTACGCATCATTCCATTTACCTGATCCTCCACTTTAAGCTCTGAGAAATGCGGCACCAGCTTCGCCCACTCAATGAGCTGATGTATGATTCGCTTTTCCGCAAGTCTAAACCTCTGCAACTCCATGTGTTCCCCATTTTCCATCATGAGAAACTCGCTGTTGTCCTGCTTCATCTCGCTCACATCCTCGGCCTCAATGATCCGCTCAATGGGCATATCCCCACTCGTGGAGGACTCCACCTCATCCCGGAGCACCGAGGTGACCATGGGATTCGTGGACCCAGCAGAGACGGCGCTGTTGCTGTTGTTATTATTATTGAGAACCAGCGTGCTGCTGTGATTCGCATTGGCTGTGTTGGCATTATTATTGTTATTATTATTGTTGGCGTGTCCATTGGAGGCGCTTCCACCACCTCCCTCCTCCTCCTCCACCTCCACCACCGCGGTGTCGCTCCTCTTGTACGGCCTCACGCTTCATCCCCGTGTCGAGGCACTTCATGTATCGGCAGTACTGGCATCGGTTCCGCTGTCGCTTGTCAATGACGCAGTCCCGATTCTCTCGACAGGCGTAGGTCAGCTCCTTTCGCACCGTGCGCTTGAAGAAGCCCTTGCAGCCCTCGCAGGAGTAGACCCCGTAGTGCTTCCCGGAGGCCCGATCCCCGCAAATGGAGCAAAAGTGCTTGGAGCCGGAGAGGGGATGGTTCGGAGGATAGGAAGAGTTGCTGCTACTCGTTGGGGGGGAAGAGCCCGCGCTCCGGACTTGCTGCTGTCCATGCGGCCCATGAGGATGTATCATGGGAGGAGGGTAGCCAGAGGAAGAATCGTTGAGAGAGTAATTGGAGGAAGGAGGAGGAACTGACAGCGGACTCAGGAGCAAGGAAGCATCGGGCTTCATGTCCACAGGGGACTGAGGCATGACGTAGCCGGGACTACTCATCAAATGATTGGGAGGAGGCGTGTTGGGATCCATGGCCTTGGCATCCAAAAATCACGGAGGAGATCACACTATTATTCTCAAAGGAAGAACAACTCCTCGATCCAGGAAGAACACCAATAAATACAAGAAGACCTCTCTTACACTCCTATTCTCTCTCTCTCTTCCTCCTTTTCTATTTCTATTTCTATCTCTCTTTCTCCTTCCTTCTTTCTCTCTCGCAACACACGTCATAGGTAGAGCTGAGAGCAAGGACCGTAGACAGGTGTCCTCATAGGAAGAAGGAGACATTTAGGATTCAATGACGTCAAAAAAGAATATCCCTTTAAAACGAAGGGTAGGGCATTTAAAATAATGATATTTGATTTTACATTCTGAAAAGAAAGACATAGTATCGATAAAATAACTGATAATAACTTAAAGTTTCATGACCTGCCTATACCATATTATCTTCTAAACATTTTCCGTAGTGACGTCAGTCAATTTTTAGTAACTTCAATAATTAGTGAGACACCTGTAGTATGTATCGTCGCCTATTTCTATTTAAGGTAGTTGTTGAGGAATAAATAAATAAAGTACATTTTATTAGATCTTTTAGGTAGCTCTCTTTTTTCATGTGATATAGATATATATTTGGTAGATATGCATCCGTATATATTTATTACCATTATTTGAAAGAAGGAAAAAATGACGCAGGCATCAAATGGGTGATGAAAATAATGGCTTCTGCCCTTGGCAACAATTTTTTCAAAAATAATAGGATGGCCCAGGTAGTCATCAGTCAGTCAGTCAGTCATCAACATGAAAGAGACTAATTAAGTTGAGGCAGTTGGGTTTTTTTAATGACTTGGATTTTTTTTAGCAATTATTGGTCTATGCTTTTATAAGTTGACAGTTGTACCTTCCTGGCTGTCTAAAAAGACATGTACATTTGTTCCAGACAACAGCACCTAAAACTGTGCCATGGTATTTATAAAAGGAATAGTATCTCCTTAGACAAGGACTTTATTCTCTTTTTTCTTTTTATAAACGTCATTTTCTCCCCCCCCCCCCCCCAAAAAAAAAGAGCCCCCATTACTCAAGGTACTTATAAAATATATCTTACGGAATACTCACTACTTTTTTTCTAGTCTATAGAACCTATGCAATTATATTTTCTAGTAAATGATGCTCCTCAAAAACTATTGTTTTTTTTGTACGAAGAATGTACTTCATATCATGAAGAAATTATCGTTAGAAAGTAAAGTGGAATCCTTTAATCATGATGATTGGGTCCCCCTTGCAAGTTAATATATATATATATATATATATATATATATATATATATATAGCTGGAGATCCATTAGAGTCGTTGACTCTCCTGGTAGACATCACGATCGTATCCTCTCCAAGGAATGACTAGGATCATGATCTATATCAGATCTATGAATAACTAAATATTCAATGAAGGAACAGAATGACTTCCCATTGAATACCAAATGACTAGGTTGAAACAATAGCCCACTTCTTCATCTTTGACGTCGCAGTAAATTTATGCATATAGTTCATTGGTAAATCCTTATATAACGTAAACATTTGGTATTTATGCATAACTTAATGCCTTTTTTTATACTAATTTTACAAAATGTGTTATTTACCCTATTACAGCGTTTCTGCATCGCAATTTTACTTTCTGACCGCTTCGGGAATAAATGTATGCAAGGGTCTCGGAAAATCCTAGTTTGAAATCCTGGTTTATAACAATTAGATATTCTGTTAAATATTTTTTTTCCTTCATTTTCATTTCAAATATACTCAATATGAAATGCAAAAAAAGTTCGGGATTGGAACCCTCCTTACCCTTGGTTTGAAAGTACTTGAATGATTATAATCTCAATCATCTTTACTCCATGAAGTAATATTTACATAATTGCACTCTTCCTTAAGATGTCTCAAGAGTCTTGGATGGCAACAAATGATGCTTTCTTCCATACACATGCAATTCATTCTTAAAATATGTTTTTCAAGCATTATTGTTGACGTGTTATAATTGTTTTGTTAAACTGGCCTAGAAATTATATTTGGCAATTAGTGAATCAGGTTCCGAAAAGAGAAAAAAACAATTGACATATGTCCCATAGTTTTTTGTTCTTGAAATACTCATTACTCAATAGCTAACTGACTAGACAGGAAAGTAATAATGGAGATCCTACAGTTGAAGATAATGTTTTAATCCTAATAAGTACATATTTATGGGATTGAGTCCATTAATTTATATGCATAAGAAATATTGTTAATCATGTCAATAAGTATAAAACTTAAATGAAATAAGATTGTCAAAGAGTTATTAGGTCTACCAGATCTTTTTTATCAAATTGGTAGTCTCTTGGACTATACTGAAAAAAAAATGGCGGAGTCATCGATATTACCAAGCTAACGAATCAAATATTTGTCGTCTGTAAGGATTTGTAGGTTTAAGCAACAGCCAAAGTCTGTTTAGGCTCTGTTTGTGTAAACTTGTAGATCATTTATCCAACAGTAAAGCTTGTATAATGCAGACAATCTACAAATCAACTTGTACAATATTTTGAATGCTTATTATAGATTCTAATAAAGCGTATTTTAGCAATTATAAAAACAGGTTCATACATAATTCGTTCATTTTGAAATAAAATACAAAATATATAAAGACTTTGTGTATGTTTCTTCTCTTCTTTATGGAATATGCTTCCTTACGTTTGTAAGATGTATTCATTATAATCTTTGATGTTATGTGCAGAAGATAAGATACTTCACTGAAATCGTATTCATTTCAAAAGTAACTTGTTTTCAAAACCCTTATGATATAAACATGTATAGAATCCAGAATATAACTGGATAGTTTTAGTCAAATATTATACAACACACAATTATTAGGTAGGCCTGATCTGCTCCTTAGGCAACTGATTAAACAAGACAGTGATGTGGGTCCTCAACTCGGCCATGGTGTTACATACAGTCGGGGTAGTCAAGGGGCCAGACGTTGAGACTGGTGTGGTTCTGCAAGTTCTCTGATAACAACTTCTGGGTGGTGTGAGATAATATTTGGACCTTGAGACGGTTGTACAACTTGTATCTAATATATTCACCGATACAGTTCTATACTGTCTTCCTACAAACACTCATTTCCTCGTTCAGCTTGGTGGACGACTTGCTGTGTTCGTCGTCGTTCTTTTTTTGCAAGTTTTCCACGAACTCCGGGGTTATCTAGGTGTTGGAGCGTCTTTGTTAGACTTTTGGTCCACTATATCCTCATAACTATGATTAATCTGCTCCAGCTTGGTCCTGATAGCTTTCAAAGTGTTTCTTACAGTACACGTTGCCATCATAATGTCACAATCCTTCAATCCAGCGCGTATCATCATAACTGCAGGAATACGTTTCCATCTCCCTAGTCTGATCTCCTTTGATTCCATTGTTGTCACATCAGCTGTTTTCTACCACTGACTCAACTCACATAAACTTTCATCTGTGTTTTTATTGTCATCTAGCGGCAACTACGAGCAACAAACTAAACTTTCAAATTTATCTTATCAACCCAGTATATAAAATTATGTTAATATATCAAAAACATAATTAAGGATGCCGATTAAATATTCTAACATAAAACAAATGTGTAAGATGATTTCTGGGGATTGCAAAATCATGTGTGGCCATTGTGTTTTTGTTTCTTTTTTTAGGTTTAATGGCTGTGATGTCAAATTTCGTTTCTTTAGACAATAATCCATTTTCCAACTGATGTACAACGATGATAAGATTTATTGCTACCAGATTTTTTGATTCAACAAAAAACTCATCCTACGCGTTTTTAAGTAGTGACTTGTGGTCAAGTATATATACAAGCAATGTTATATTTTATTGTTCGTTTGACTGCTATATATGTGCAGCATGATAATAATAGAACTAGTAACAAAACAATAAAAGTCGTTTGGAACACATTTATGAACTTAGAACATGAAAAAAAGCTTTATTTTATAACATTTTGCTCAGATGCTTCTTTTAAAAAATCAAAAGTTGTATCATTTATTAGTATAAATAAATAATTCGTCCTGTCCCTTAAGGATTCGTATGCTCTGATGACTTCCACGGGATCGACAGCATTCCACTCTCTCGTAATGGAGCTCTTCAGTAATACTTATCATAGAATAATTTAAAATATCTTTTTTTTTGCTTCTGTAGAAAAATTGTTTTATTGTTGTTGTTATAATTGCGTTGATTTTGTCGGCCTCTTCTCCCTCGTAGAAAGATATGAAGTCGTTCTGAGGGGTTGTAATCCTCCAGTGGACGATTTATGTTGTTTCTCCTTGTCTTGAGGAGTTTCCAAATCGACCAAGACAGATGTCTCAAAATTTAATATTTCTTTCCAGAGAAGTAACATTGTTTTTTCGTCTCCACTCCCAAAGTTGTTCCTAACTTGAATATTCCGCGGATGACTTTGTACTTGAGCCATTTTTCAATAGTAGCCAAAAGAGGATTTTAAAGGCTTTTATGCAGTTTGATAGCAAGACCTAACTAACTCCTGGAGAGGTAATTCAAGAAGATGAAAGAGTAGCCTCCGTTGCGCATCTCCTCAAAACTTGTGGGGCCACGTTGGAAAAAACTATTCCGAAGTATTTAGGTAATTGAATTGTATACTGTATAAACCAATATTTCTTAAGTCATTAAAGATAAAAATAAAAGGTAGATGTACTTAAAAAAATATATAAACAGCAATTATTGATTTAAAAAACTCCCAAGAACCGACATAAACGAGCGGACGTGATTGTTTCATTCGGATTGGATGCGGTCCATATCTGAATCACAGTTCTAAAAGGACAGAGAACGATCACCGTAAATTATTATGAAGGTGTTTAAAACATGTTAAAGATATACTGTGGCCAAAAAGCTTTAGTGTGTTCTATAATGAAAATTCCCCGTGAAATTATAATATTGAATTAACTAAATTAAATTCAGTTGAACATATGGCTCGCTGGCATTTTTTTAAAATATTTGATGCATGCAAAAACATCAGGCAATCTCATAATTCATTTAACAAAATCTGAAGCCTTTGATTAAGCTCGAAGTTTGTGACTATAAAATTGGCAAGGGATTACTTTATACCCGAATTGAACAATAACTTTTGGTGAGCGACAAACGAACGACAATATTCGGGAACGTCAATAAGTCTGATAGGAATTATTAATATACAAAAATATATACATAGTTTCTTTGAGAAAAGAGAAAGAAACGTCCATCTGATAATGAATTTATATATGAAAAGGATGATAATAGAGGAACAGTTAGGAGCAGAGAGACAGCGAGAGGGAGAGCTGTCACAAGCCCCGCAAGCCAGTCCAATGACGAAAGTGAGAATACACTTGAGCAAACTACAAACGAAACAAAGAAAAAACTGCGCGAAGGAAGTCTATCAAGCGAGGAGAGAGACCCCCTCATGCAAAAACCTACCTTAACAATTAATCACAATGACCCTGAAAATGAACGACACCGTCTACGAGAGAGTACAAATTTTACGGACTTGGACGATTGGTAACTACAAAGCCTTTTATCATACAACTAATGATCAATCACATAGTTGAAACGTATAAACATTACATTATTGTTACTTTAAACATAGTTTTATCCTCATACCCCACCCCTATTTATTTTTAAATATGACAAACTCTCTCAAGCTAATTTCTCTTAATGCAAACTCCATTTCTGACACACTAAAACAAAAAAGGTTTTAAATAAGTTTTTATCACTGGAACCTGATGTTCTCTCTACATATATGCGACACATGACTGAAAAAATATGAATTAAGGCATGATTTAACTTCAATTTACCAAGTAATTTTTGTACAGGCAGTAACAAAATTAGCTAACCACCATTCTAGGGGAATGTTATTGATCTTTAGGAAATCTTTTAAACCCGTATGTATAGAGGCAACTATTGTGTAGTGTTCATAACATGGAGTGGAAAGTTGATTAAAATTGTATCCATTTACGGACCTAATAACGATGCCCCCCAATTTTATGATAAAATTAATTTGGAAGTTTTAACAGACAATAATAAAACTTTTGAACATATCTTATTAATGGGAGATTTTAATATATCTCTGGATCAAGAAAGAGATACATTTAATTATAAGTGTCCAAACAATAAAAAATCTAATGCAGCTTTGAAAAAGTTGCTGACCGAAAGGAGTTTGGTAGATGTACCCATGAAATTTTCAAAAAAACCCATTCATTCTTTCTTTATACATACATAGACGGGACAGTTGTTAAAAGCTCCCGGCTAGACTACTTTTTTATATCGAGTGAACTTTACTCCAGCATTTCCAACTACCAAACACTACCTGCATATTTATCTGATCATAATGCCATTATGCTTGAACTAAGACAACAAGGAAAGCAATGCAGGAATCAATGGAAACTGAATACTAGGCTTTTACAAGATACTACGACTCATTCAAAGATTAAGGAAATAATCCGAGAGATCCTTTTTAAATTAAGATTCAATATTATTAAAACACCATCTCATACTTTGAAATTAATTTTAGACTGCTCTAGGAGAGAGTATATAAAATTAGGTGTTCAGTTAAATTCAACAATCAAGCAACAGTCAAATGCTTTGAATAATGTAGAGAGGAAAGCAAATGAATATTTAGCAACTGTTGAGAGAAATAAAAAAATGAATAATTTAAATGCCCAAGGATACTTAATACGAAGTGGTTTGACGACACTTCCAAGTGACCAAATGATTTTAAAACGTGTGAAAAAACATGAAGAACGTGCTATGTCAAAGAAGAATATAAGAGCAATATATGACACAAATGGCACTTTAATAGAAAACCCTAAAGCGGTTTTATTAGTTTCATTAGTTTGTAACCATTAAAAGTTTCTACAGTGATTTGTATAATGGTTATGATTATTTCAATGAAATAACCAAGACTAGTAAAACTTGTAAACCCAAGATCCCTACTTTCCTTATGAAGCTGGCAACCTTTGCAATCTGGAGAAGGCAAAACCATTCTTTAAACTATTAGAGCTAGACATTACATGTGCTGAGATTGAACAATATATATCAAATTTTAAAAACTCAATAAAGCTCCCGGCCCGGATGGCTTTCCAATGGAATTTTATAAAAAATATAATGAACTTCTATCTCCTCTTTTACAACAAGTTTTTAAAGAAGCAACAGTTAAAGGTACTTTTGAAACGTACTTAACAGGGAAACTTATCTTAATCCCAAAAACTGGAAAAGACCCACGTTTTATTGATAATTTATGTCCTCTCACAATGCTAAATGTAGCTTATAAAATATATAGCGGTATTTTAGCACAGATAATCAAGAAAATTTTACCAATAATTTTACATCCTGCTCAGAAGGGATTCGTGCAAGGCTGTTACATGGAAGATGTAGTGCGGGGGATCAAGGATGCAATATCACAAAACAGGGAACATAATTTAGATGTTGCTGTCTTGGCAATAGATTTAAAAAAGCGTTCGACAGCATTTCACATCAATGGATTTAGATTGTCTTCGTATAAATATACGTATAAGGTTTTAGCGAGACTTTTTTAAATATGATATCAGTTTGTTTTTTTAATATAAGTACATTTTACCAAAGAACAGATAATATTTTTAGTGTGAAAAAAGGATGTCGTCTCCCCGGCGCTATTTATTTTAGCATTAAATCCGTTACTTGATCAGATAAGTAATTGCATAGCTATTAAAGGTTTGGAAATTAGTAGTAAAGAAATCAACATTCAAGCTTTTGCTGACGACATTACCATGGCATAGGGTGGCACCCAAAGTATTATAAATAAGTCGATTGAAGAAACCTTAAAGCTTATTGAAGCATATGGAATATATTCTGGATTGCATATAAATAAAAAAACATCTATTATTACTTCTGCCACCGTTGAATGAAGAAATAAAGATATTCAAATTGTTCCTCGTTTAAGAGTACTCGGCACTTTTTTAACAATTGATGATTCCGATCTTTTAGAAAATGAAAGAATAATAGAAGACATTTTAAGGACATCAGCTTCAAAATTTACAACATTTTTAGGGAAAAACCTACCGTCCAGAATAGGGGTTTGGAACTCTCTTATAATGCCAAGAGTCGTACACATTTTAAAACTGACTCCATTTTCTGAGATTTTATCCCTAAAGGTAGAATCAATTTGCGACAAGTTTTTATTTCCAGAAGGGCACAGTAAGTTGATTTTATGGAACCGTATAACATCGGCCAAAAAATGGGGCGGACTCGGCTTAGTAAATTTCAAGAACTTTTGGAAGGCTTTACTATTTTCTTGGTGTAAGAGAATACTTACTAAAGGATCAGTATGGAGGGAAATAATAAATAGTCAATTAGTGGATTTAAAAAATAAAGAAATTGACAGTGTAAAAGGCAATGGACCGGGCATCATTTTTGAATTGGCAAAGAGTATTAACGCTTTTTGGAAAAAAACGATTGAAAGGAGTGTAGACATAATTTATAAAGTCCTTGAAAAAATGAAATGGCAAGAACCTGTAACTGACAATGGGCGATTATCTTTTATATCCACCACTTCCATTAAATGGAAACTAAGTTTTTTAGGTGAGATTTTTAATGACAATATGAGTTTTAGTTCGAGTGAAATTTTAGAAAAACAAGGAATTTTATATAAACTAACTTTTAAGAAACGAGACATAGGCCCACGTGACTGTTTTTATAATTTTTTAAGTTCTTTTTCTAATAACAATTTTAGGAAACTTTTAACCAACAAGCAATCAAACAAATGTTTTATCCAACAAATTTCAAGAAGAATATTTTTTTTTAAATTGATGAACCTACCTCTAAAATATTAGTAATTCTGAATTCCAAAGTTTTTGACCACTCCATGTACTGGTTAAAATATAAGATCATCACAAATACTCTAACTTTAGGAAATACATTCGGGAAGACTAAATCTGAAAGAATCTGCTATTTTTGTGAAAATGATTTTGAAACCTTAAAGCATTTTTTAGTTGAGTGTCCGCCTATAGTGATAATTTGGGAAGAAGTGGGAATACTATTCCTTTTAAATCACAATTTAATTCTCCAAAAGAACTTGTGTATTTTTATATTGGCCCCAATTATGAACAAATCAATTATATAGTTTCAAAGATTCAAGTAATTCTCTATAAATTTAGATGTTCGAGAACCCCCTTACCAGTAAATTTGAACCTTTTATTGAGGACGTTGTTAATAATATGTAGTTTTTTTAGTTTTCTTGAATGTTTAATGTAATGATGATAAAATATAAGTTAAATAAATTTGTTGTACCCTGGGTACAAAAAAAAAAACTTTTGGTGAGCGACAAACGAACGACAATATTTCGGGAACGTCAATAAGTTTGATAAGAATTATTAATATACAAAATATATACATAGTTTCTTTGAGAAAAGAGAAAGAAACGTCCATCGCTCCTTCTGATAATGAATTTATATATGTGACGTGAGAACACTATGTGAATACAGGATTTTTTTGGTGAAAATGAGATGGACCCATAATAGTATTCTTCATTTACTCTTCTCCATTTTGTATTAGTATTTTTTTTTCAATTAGCCCTCTAATTGATGCAATATTTAAGGAATAATTGTCAATGAAGAAGCTAATCAAATAAAAAATTGGCCAGGAATGTTGGCATCATCTTGAACGCTCTTGTGTTTTTAACCAATCATATAACGTTGTTCATAGTTAATGTACGTTTTCTAATATTAAAATGGAGTAGGCAGTAGTCTCCCTTTTTCCAACCTCTTTTTTAGTAGATTCACTACATTATTAAAACTAAGACAACATAGCTAAGGACGTAAAGGCTCTCAAAAGAATCAGGAAACCTCTAGCAGAGTAGGTCCAAGGCGGGGAGGGCGGGGAGGAGGCACAACAGCTGCTGCTCTGAAAACGTTCCCAGAAAATTGTTCGTCCGTCATGGGGAAGAAGTGCTGTGTCCCGGATGCCGGTCGGGCTACGCCGGCGTGGTTCCTTCCGTGGTGAGCGGGGGCTGTGTGTCCTCGACCACGTCTTCAGTATCCCCGCCGACCGCCTCCTCATCCTCTTCCTTGTCTCCGAGCGTGGGTACTCCGGTTCCTCTCATGTGGAGGTGCTTACTACAGCGGCCATGTGGAGGAAGGAAGTCTATCCCTCTTCCTCCGAGGGACTCGTGAGCTAGCTTCGACTCCCGGGAGCTCCCCCTCTCATGCTTCCCTTTTTCCTCCGTCTGGAGCCACCCGGGGACGCACAGCTTCAGCATCGGGGTGGAAGTGGAAGTCTTCAACACTGCACGGGACTCGGAGGTCTTTGGCCGGTAGCCCGCACGCGTCGAAGAGCTCCGGAACAACGTGGTCGTCCTCTGCAGCCCAACCTCCGCCGGGGAGCTCCCGGGCTTCAACCAAGTGGTCCACCAGGACCGCCGTCGCCCCCGATCCAACATGCCAACATCCAGGACAAGGACTTTTATTACAATTGGGATCCCGCAGCCCTCGGAGATGAAGGACAATTACGCAGAGGACGAGGACTCCCACGCCGTCTTTGTCAAGTCCATCAACGCCTGCTCCGTCAAGTACGAGCCCGCTAAGCGGTCTCTGCGGGTCGTGAGCACGGACGAGGACACGCAGCGGAAAGCCGCCATGATCCAGGGCATGCACTTTCGAAACTTCACACAGAAGGTCCTCCTCAAGAGCAAGACGGAGGAAGTCGAGCGGCCACGTGGATTCAGAGCACCTACGGCTACACATAGGAGTTTCACGTGCCCAGTGAGCTCATGGGCCTAGCCATCGGAGCCCACGGGGCAAACATACAGCAGGCCCAGAGCGTGGGCTGCATCATCAACCTGGAGCTCCAGGAAGAGACCTCGACCTGTCAATGTTAATGAAATGTCAAATAGAGCTCAAGTGTGCGAAAAATTGCTAAACTGCAGTCTTAATTGCTGAATTTACATGTAACTCCTATATTTTTACGTTAATTATTTTAATTTTACTTCGTTCTTGGACAAACTGACTGCGAATATACTGTTTTGATATGTGCCTAACAAATTTATTTATTTAGCGCGTTCATTTTTCCTTCTGTTTTTAATGGACCTAGTATACAAGCAGCTCTCGCAGTCTTTCCGTCCGTATATATGTTGTCCGTGATTAAAGCGGCATTAACAATAATATTATTCAAATTCACTATTTGCTTCTGCTTTTGTTATTTCTATTTTCGTGGATTTTCAACCATTAAAATGGATAATGTTGACATCGTACTTCGAGATTTGGATGAGGAGGAGCTTCAAAAGATTAATCAATTTATACTCAGTCGTTGCTTCTGTGTTCTTTGTCCTTTGGATATAAATGGGCAAAAGACGCCATGTTTTTAATTGGTTCAATCGAGAAGAAGTCGTCTATTGACGAGAACAATGCCTTGAAATATCTTTCATATCTCCATCGAGCCTTGAAGCATATGCCTTAGGACATTTTTCAGTAATTAATATAAGCGATAAAAAGATCAAATTCCAAATTAGTGGTCAAAGAGTTTGTTTATCCACCTTTTCTTCTTGGGATGAGTATCGTTTCGAGCCGGTTCCCCATCTTCAAATTCAATGTGATAAGTTTGGGTATGGTGATGATAATATATATTAGGTTTTATTAGTTAAATATCAATTTTATTTTGCAGAGGCCAAAATAAAACTAACATTGGATTCGCTGAATTTATGGTGAAGTGTGACCTATTTGGGGAGATATCTATTCATTTCCTCGTTGAAAATCACGCTAAGTTTTCTCCCGACCGCAGCTTTGGAGTTATATCAAAATCTTATTATAATTATCAAAAATCGATGTGTTATAAGATATGATCGATATGGTTGCTAAAGCATCTTCGAAATTCAATGTCATATCTTCGAAAAAGAAAGGATGCCCACCAATTCAGTGGTATGACTGGAAGAATTTCCTTCATCCCTACTTCCGTCCTATTAAAGGAATAAATAAATTTCATGTATTTACTGTGAAGTCAGCACTTCCTAGAATAGTGACATTAAAGGAGTGGTCAGATAGCTCAGAAAGTGTACAAATGAACTTTCTGAAACGTGGCATTTGTTATTCATATGTACCTACATCAATAAATGATGATTTCTTATTGGAAAAGCACGGTTTATCGAAGGAAGGGAAGGAATACCTTATGAAGAATGTTGTTCCTCTAATATCTTCTGGAACCAAGAAACAGCTTTTCATCAATTCTATTGCCAGTGTAGATGACTCGATCAGTAAAGAACATCAAACCAACAGTAAAACTAAAGAAAATGATAGTTTGATTGAAAGTAAATTCATAACTAACATAGCAATAAATTATTCTAATGAAGTCTTTTTTTTAGTTGTAGATACTTCTGTGTAAGCTGACAAATCTTATAATTCTTCTGAATCATTTAATGTGGCATTAGAATCAATATCCAACGAAGATTATATTATGATTGAAGGTAAATTCATAACTAGCATAACAATAGTGTATTAAAATAAAGTATTTTTCTTTAGTTGTAGATCATTCTGTAAGTGCTGTGGAGGCTGACATATCTTATGGTCCTTCTAACTCATTTAATGTGACACTTGAATTAATAAACAATGAAGGTGATAGTTTGATCGAAGGTAAATTCATAACGGACATAGCATAATCATTATAATCAATGCTTTTTGTAGATACTTCTGTAAGTCCTGTGGAAGCAGACGGAGCTTCTGGCTTTCTGATTCGTTCAATGCGGACAAAGATGGACAAAAATTTAGATGTTTTTAATGTAAAAGTTGTACTTTATACAAGCAACGTTTAATTAAGAAAATAACCAAATGTTATAGGTGCAAATATTGTCGTAATAAACATTTTAAAAAGCAATGCAAGAAATTCACCTGTTCTAAAGGCTCGACAATTTAGACAAGAAATCCTATGTGAAAAATTAATAAAATAACGTAAATTTATTAACATTGGACCAAAAATGTGTTACAAAGTATAATTAATAGTTAAATCAAATGTTTTTTAGATTATGTTTGATCAAATGAAATAAACTAATACAACAAAATACGCACATATAGCTTATTATTAGGTTGAACCATGAATAGTCTGGCCCAGTAAAACTCATCATTTTCATCAAATTAATATTAAAAAAACACTTAAATTAGAAAATAAAATCCCCTCCGGTTGCAATGACGTCGTAGCAGTGCTCCCAGAGCCTCTTGAGTTGGTCGAACAGCTCGTCTTCGCTCACCCTCTTCATCGCCCGCTGCACAGCAGTAGTGGTTTCCTCATGCCCCCCAAACTCGTCATTACGGAGCAGATGCTTCAACTTCCGGAACAGGAATCGGTCAAAGAGGTTCAGATCTACGGGTTCTGTTTGACCGGTTTCACGTCCCTTTGGGCAAGGAGTACTAAAGAGATGGAGGGAACACTCCTAATGTAAACAATAATATTTGTACCTATGTAGTCACACTTTACACAGTTTATACTACTAAAAGAGATGAAATTAAGTTTCTCAACGACGATATTCGAGTCCAATAAAGAGGAAGAGGACTCCACGTCTACTTACAACCCCTAAGGATGAAGTTGAGGATTTGTGCCGGTGACTAATCAGTCCGTGGAGTCTATAAGCTTTTGGAATCGTCGTTGAGAAACTTAATTTCATCTCTTTTAGTAGTATAAAACTGTGTAAAGTGTGACTACATAGGTACAAATATTATTGTTTACATTAGGAGTGTTCCCTCCATCTCTTTAGTACTCCTTGCTTTGGGTCAGAAACTCCCTTGTTTAAGCGGCATCGTGAGGACGGGCGTTGTCCCACATCAGGAGACAATCCTTTTGGTGAATCCTGCGTTGAGGTTGATGAAGTGTTTCCCGGTCGTCTTCAGGTACTCTCTAATGGTCTTCCAGTCGGCTGTGGTCCCTCCCGAGAGATAGTGCCTCAATGGAGACTCGCTTCAATTTGCAGCTGAACCCCATCAGGATAATTGTCTTCCTCGTCGTCAGCTTCACACGTGGGGTTGAGATCCGAGCCGCATGGGATCCATCCAGACCTGCCTCCGCTCCGCCGAGTCCAAGTGGAACCAGGACTTGTGGATTCGGAGGCACCTCCGTTGTGCCGGAGGACGACGAGGATGGGATCACCGGGGAGTATGAATCCTGGAGGGGGAAGAAGTCCTCGTCTCCGAGCGCCAAGCCCTCCATCGCGAGCGGCACGTCCTTTTTGCGAGCGCCAAGTCTTCCTTTGTGAGCGGCACGTCCACGAGATGAAGGATGTACTGGATTCTACTGGGCTCCAGGACTTCTGTTAGACAGCCATTTCTTAGACGGACACTTCTTAGACGGACACTTCTTAGACGGACATTTCTTAGACACGGACACTTCTTAGACAGCCATTACTTAGACGGACACTTCTTAGACACGGACACTTCTTAAACAGGGACATTTCTTAGACACCCATTAAAAATGAACTCACAATTAAAATAGGCCCTCGGGTTACGCCGAATCGGGGTGTTTTGGGGTTACAAACCCACCGCCAATGGGCCTTCGGGTTCCGCCGAACACACTCGGGGTGTTTTGGGGTTACAAACCCACCGCCAATGGGCCCTCGGGTTCCGCGGAACACACGCGGGGTGTTTTGGGGTTACAAATTCCCCGCCAATGGGCCCTCAGGTTCTGCCGAAAACAATCGGGGTGTTTTGGGGTTACAAATCCCCCGCCAATGGGCCATCGGGTTCCACCGAACACAATTGGGCTGTTTTGGGGTTACAAATCCCCCGCCAATGGGCCCTCAGGTTCCGCCAAACACAATCGGGCTGTTTTCGAGTTACAAATCCCATAAGAAATGTCTCATAACATACCGCGAATGAACCCTTAGATTTGTATCTTGCGACTATGAGTGTTTTAAACAAGCTCCAAACAAAATATCGGGATATGCCAAGGGTATATACAATATATTGAGTTTTAAAACCTAATCCCACGTCAATTTCCCTAATTATACCTAATTCAAACCCACCGCTTAAAGAATCTGGGGTCTTATCTGTGTTATACATTATTTGGGTCTTTTTAAGTATGGATGAATGAACAGTTGGATTTTATTTCCATGGGGTAATTAATTTTTAGCCGTTAATTATTAATTATTGTGACTGAGGAATCAAAAATTCTAATTGTGCAATTGATGCTGCTGGCATTCATTTATGTTGAACATTTTTGCGAAAATGTTTTTTACTGCACTACCACATACAAGAGTATAATTGCCTAGCATAGCCTAAAAATATAGTTTTCGTTTTCTTGTTTCTTTAAAATGGCTTTACGCTTGCCTTTTCATGAGGAATAAATGAATTTATTTTTGTTTGTCACACATAACTTTATTTTATACATTTATACATTGTAAGTAATACGTTCAAGGTAAGAGAGAATAGGAGTTTGAGGTGTGTAATGGTCCACAATGCCTCTGAGACGTTGTTGCATAACTGCATATTTTTTCTCTTTTCCGGAAGAACCCGTCCAGACCGATACTGTGTCAGTCGGGCTTCTTGATACTTTTGCTCATCGCAAAGAAAGCCAAGGAATGACCATATATTAGAATGGGCACACATATCCGTCTGGAATCCCCTATGCCATCCTTCAACACAGTTGTTGGTTTTGGGGAGGTTCAATCGGATGGTCTGGTATACGTTCCACATTTCTCGGGGAAACCTTGGTGCACGGATTACTCCATGAACATCTCGGGCACCAATCCAAGTGCTTTCAACGTAACGCAAAATGCCTCGGGTACTCTGAAAAATAATAAAGTAACGTTAATAAAATTGTAATTAGTTATATAGTCTTAATTTTGATTGAACTTACTTCTGGGAGAAGCTCGGCATTTCGAAACTCTTCAAAAGCCTCTTCTACTCGATTGACGGGCACACACGCCAGAGCACCAAGCATATTGATATGCTTCCTGAATGATCCATCGGTCTCGTACAGACCTTTCCAGCCTCTCTCCTGTACCTCACGAAGAATACACTGCTTAAAGTGAAAAAAAACATCCTTGATGAGAGGTTGTTGGGAAAATCTCTCCAACAGCTCGAATCATCGCCTGCTCGTAGTCCGTCGTGAATGTCGTGGGTGAAAATCCCCTCACTGCCTCCTTGAGCACGTCAAGCATTGCACGATAGGCGTCTACTGTTTTATTTGGAAGCAGTGCAAAAACCAGAGGGACGGATGACGTACCAATGAGGCCATGAATGGTGTACAGCTGTGCAAACATCGGTGGTGTAACCTTAAATGTGCCATCAGCATACCAGTGATTGCATTGGCGCAGAAATGAGATGTTGTTTTGTGTGGCAAAAATAATAATTCGCATATTATCTCCACCCGAATCAAAGTAAAGGAACTGCTCTTGATCAGGTTTTAGAAGAGTGAGTTCGGGAGGAATAACGAGGTCTCCTCGTGTAGCAGGTAGTGCGGGCGCATTGTAGGCGTTTGTCCGCTGCCTTCTCACATTTCGCTTCATATTATCGATGCCAGTAAGTTCAGTTACAGAAGTTCGATGACAGTTGCTGAGGGAAGTTGAGACGATTGTCTTGGGCTTGAGCCGAGTGTTGAGGGCCAGTTGCCGGCCAGTCGCCTTGGCTCGTTCAGCTTCTACCTTATCCATATTTCCAAAATGGTTGTGGTTGTCAACACAGTGCTAAAAAATAAGAATTGTTAAAGATAAACCGCTTTTTACATACCAAGTGTAACGAGATACCTTTTCTAAATCATCCTCTCGTGTAACGGCGGTAGCTCGACAGTTATCCTCTGAGCATCTCCAATACCTCTTTTCCCCTCTTGTCTTGTTCCGATAAAATACGAAGGAACCAATTATGAGAATTGGTCGGTTTTTCGAGGAATTAATAAAGTGGTGGTTCATTGTATGAGTTAATAGTTGAAGGACACTTGAGTACAGAAGCATTTCAAGGGGAAAATGAATAAAAAAGGGGTGATTGAGACGCGTCTGAAAAAATAAATCTTGGCGCCATGAATTATAATTTGAAAAGTACTCAGATATTCAAATCATGGGAAAATGAATCAAAAGTTATTCATGCCTTTAAAATGAATTTGTTACTTTTCATAATGATGTTCTTAGTTTCAATTCTTAATTTTTTTAAATAATGGTATAATTGAATACATGAGACATATTTTTGGCATTACTTTTATATATACGTCAAAAAGTAAAAGAGCTCCGTGGCAACGTGGATAAGACTCCAATTTGGCCTAATAATGTCCAGCAGAACCCGCAGGTTCATGAGGACTCACTGAAAGTGGATTTGCAACCCCAAATTTGCCTTACTTGTGTCTGGCAGAACCCGAGAACCCATTGGCGGGGAAGTTGTAACCCCAAAACACCCCGATTGTGTTTGGCAGAACCTGAGGGGCCATTGGCGGTGGATTTGTAACCCCAAAACACCCCGATTAGGGTTTGCGGAACCCAAGGGCCCATTGGCGGGGGATTTGTAAACCAAAACACCCTGATTGTGTTCGGCGGAACCTGAGGGCCCATTGGCGGTGGATTTGTAACCCCAAAACACCCCGATTGGGTTTGGCGGAACCCAAGGGCCCATTGGCGAGGGATTTGTAATCCCAAAAACCCCGATTGCGTTCGGCGGAACACAATCAGGGTGTTTTGGGTTTACAAATCCCCCGCCCATTGGCGGTGGATTTATATCCCCAAAACACTCCGATTGTGTTCGGCAGAGCCCAAAGGCCCATTGGCGGTGGGTTTGTAACCCCAAAACACCCCGATTAGATTTGGTGGAACCCAAGGGCCCATTGGCGGGGGATTTTTAACCCCAAAACACCCCGATTGGGTTTGGCAGAACCCGAGGGCCCTTGGTGGAGGATTTGTAATTCCAAAACACCATATTTGTTTCCGGCAGAACCCGAGGGCCTATTTTAATTGTGAGTACATTTTTAATGGGTGTCTAAGAAATGTCCCTGTCTAAGAAGTGTCCGTGTCTAAGAAGTGTCCGTCTAAGAAATGGCTGTCTAAGAAGTGTCCGTGTCTAAGAAATGTCCGTCTAAGAAGTGTCCGTCTAAGAAATGGATGTCTAACAAAAGTCGGTTCCCATTCTACGGATGAAATCTCTGCATAGCAACACACAATCAATTCGGCAAAATACAATCCACGATTGGATTCCGAATTGTCTATCCAATTTGATTCGAAGTATGTACATGAGAATAACTAATTAATAATGATGTATTAACAAGAAATACATGATGTATTGTTTTGAATTTAGATCCCCCTTCTTTCTCTTTCTCTCTCTCTCAAAGCTAGCCATTGTTTTGCTGGAGCATGTGATTGGTGGAGATTCATATCGATGCGCAGGGATTTTTTTTTTTGTTAGTTAGAAATTTATTACTGTTTACAATAGACAAACATATACAGATATACATAAACTAAAGTAAAGAACACAACCACACATTGGGGTATCTGTGTTACGACAGTAAAAGTAAAGTAATCATATTTATATATTAAAATTTTTCATTATAACATTTTTCATCTTTGTACATTTTAAAAACTTGATTATTTTTGTTTCCTCATCCTCCTCTTGCGAAACTAGGTGCCTTTCGTAGGACAAAGCGGGGCATTTGTAGATTAAATGATGAGCAGTCTGTGGTTCTTCCAAACAGAGATCACATATTTCACTCGTGTTTTTCCATTTACTCAAATGAGAGAGAAATGGTCCATGTCCGGTATAGGCTTGGACAAGAAGTTGGGCATCTTGATGTCGGTGTTTGATGGTTTTGGCTTCGGGGTTTTAAGCATGGAGCGTGTATGCTTCATCTTTTGGTCATTTCTATATCGGTGACACCATTGCGCAGGGATACCAGCATAAATAATTTGTAATGATTCCACGACAAATTACGGCCTTCCATCTTTGGAAGGATATTGCGCATTGAAAACCCTTTGATTGTAATAAACAATCGAGATAAAACAAACTACAAACCCCCAACTAATATGATCGAAAGTCCATATTTTTGCTTTTTTGTACATAGAACGTATAATTTTAAATCATAAAAAATGGAAGCATCATCGTATGAAGTAAATATAGCCAAAAATACGTATAATAGTTTTTCTCCTTTTCTTATATTTCGTTCTGTATTCAAATAGTGTTCTCACGTCATATATGAAAAGGATGATAATAATGGTGTCCAGAAGAAATGGACCAGGAAAGAATGGACTAGGAAGAAATGGACCAGGAAAGAATGGACCAGGAAGGAATGGACCAAGGTAGAAAAGGAAAATTATGACTTAAGGAAGAAATGGACCAAATACATAGGTAGGCAAGTTTTTGAGTGAAATATATCTAAGTATTGTACAAATACTATTCCTCATATAAACTGAGGGAGGCAACTGACTCGAGGGGGCCCAAGACATTGTCTGTATGTGTTGAGATGCCTTCCTTCGGCTGGATTGCAAATTTTGATTACTCAACTCGGATCATTGGGGCTCTCCCAATTTATTATTGTTGACTGTGACGTTACCCTTCACTCTATCTCTTCAAATATTCCATTTATAACAATCGTGCCCGAAATTAGGCATATATTTCTTTTTCTTTATGTATTAACTTTTTGAGTGCTTCTAACATCGGTATGTTCTATATTTAAGACAATGCGTATTATTGACCATAATTTGGGGGATTTTGAACTACAATTGACATAAAGAAGATATTATTTATCTAAAATTGCAAAAATAAAATCATTTTATGTCATTATTTAATCAGTTTCTATGAGAAATAGTATTTGTACAATACTTAGATATATTCCACTCAAAAACTTGCCTACTTATGTATTTGGTCCATTTCTTCCATGAGTAATCATTTTCCTTTTCTACCTTGGTCCATTCCTTCTTGGTCCATTCTTTCCTGGTCCATATTTCCCTAGTGCATATTTTCCTGGTCCATATCTTCCTAATATCGATAATAGAGGAACAGATAGGAGTAGAGAGACAGCGAGAGGAAAAGCTGTCACCTACACTTCCATTACGTTTTTTAAAGGTAGAAACCGAAAATCAACTCCTTGGATCACTCTAATCGTAATCGGATATGCTTATAATACGTACCTTTCCTTTTCATATATTTTCTAATATAACATTTCTTATTATAAAGCATGTTTGTTCTGTGCAAAAGAGAGCAAAGAAACATTGACGATGGAGCGCTTGCTCTTGAAGAAGTGAATAAAAATTTACATTTTTCCAATAATAAAATTGAAAAAGATCAGAAAATGCATATATTTAATCACATCGAATGTCTGTTTGTTTATTTTTGGGCACGGAAAAATGGGCAAGGGATTACTTTATACCCAACATGACATAGAAAGAGAAAAAAATGCTGTCGATTAGAAAACATAGAGTCATCTTTCTTGTATCTCTTTGATTATTGTATCAAATTAATCACAAACCTCTCCCTTTTTTCCATTAATAATGAGCTGTTGGTTTTAATATTTTTTCATTATATTAAACATCTTAAGTTCTTCTATTCTGAAGGAGGAACTTTGATACGGATTTCCCTCCTGTGTCCGGAGTTACTTATTCCACAGGACTCGTGGACGAGAGGAACAAACCTGTGCCTTAAAAAATTAATAACATTTATAAAGAAACAAGCCAAAAGCTGTTGTTGCTTTTAGTATTGCGTTATAATAAACAGCTTGAGTTCGTCTATTCTTCATATCAGGGTTCCTCCTCAAGAATAGAAAACTCACAAGCTGTTTATGATAACGCCAAAATAATAATAGCAACATCTTATTAATAATAGAAAAAAGGGAGAGGTTTGTGATTATTTTGATACTATAATAATAAAAAGTTGCAGGAGAGATACAAGAAAGATGTCTTTTTGTTTTCTAATCGACAGCTTTTTTTCTATTTATCTTTCATATCAGGTATAAAGTAAATTATATTAAAATCAATATTTTTTTAAACCGTCCTATTACCTACTGCATTTCTTCAAGAAATATGAAAATGATCTTGTCATATAATCAGTATTACATTTAATATAAAAATATCTCTGTTAGTTTTGATTGAAAACATATGAAATTGAATTCAATTTAATCATAATAATTTTCGATGATTAAAGATTAAATATAATCTACAAAGCCTTAAAATCAACCCACTTATGCGTCAACGTTTCATTCCTCTTGCATCAAGAAGTGCAGGAAAGATAATAAAAAGTAATTTATATTCATGCTCTTTTTTGGCACAATGTTAGCCATAAGGACAATTGAAGAAAGAAACAAACTAATATAATATGGTGCTGCTAACGTGGGCCATACATTCGTAAATGTATATACGTATGTAATGCACTTTTATCCTGATATGATAGATAGGCTGCGACTGCCCACGTTTATCACTTTAAGATACAATTCGGATTTTAATTGGGATTCTACAAAAATTTTATTTGAGATTTCATCTTTTACAATAATAATTATCAGTGTTGTGAACGGAACGTAAAATTGAACGGCGTTCCGCGGAACGGAAGAAATTGAACGGAACAATGAACGGAACGGAAAAAATTGAACTAAACGCTAAAAGTTGTCTTTTTGCGTTCCGTTCAAATAATATTCAAGAGGAAATCACCCAATCTCGATTTTAGTATGTATTATATATTTTTATCAGGTTTGTTGTCGGTCACTAAATTGAATTATTTAGTTACTAACAGAACTTTATTTATTCCGGTAGTTATCCCTTGCGATCATTATCGTTCTGACCTCCAAATTAAGGAGAAGGAAGCTGCGTGCTGGTGTAGGATGTTAATTGATGCACTTTCTTTTGGGATCAAACGAAGATTTGGAGCCTACTTTGAACGTAGGGAGATGCTAAGTGCTTTAGCATATATGTTTGAGTTCAAAGTAGGCTTTTTAGACATCGCAAAGCAAGAGTTAGCAAGAAATCATTTACTAGAAGAGGCCGAAGAACTAGGAGATTTTCCTTTTAGTCAACTTTCGCAAACACCAGCAGCGGAAGAAAAAGGCAATTTCTTTGCCAAGAGGCCGAAGAAGACTGACTCAGCTAAGCAGGAGGTTGACCGCTTCTGAACCGATGAGTCTGAGGCAATTGAATCAATTATTGCATATAAAAGGATTAAAAAGATTTTCATTCGATATAATGTTATACTTCCCAGCAGAGCCAGTTCGGAGAGACTCTTCTCCAAATCTAAACTTTTATTGCGTAGATCAAGGCAAAAGATAGGAGATTAAAATTTCGAAAAACAACTTCTTCTAGCAGCAAATACATAGTTTAATTTATAAACTAATGTTAGTCTAAAGATTGTAAATAAATAAACTTTTCGTAATTATTCTCGGATAAAGCAATAATTATGAGTAATATCGACCAAGAAATTCGGTGGACTATTTGTGGGTGGGATTTTTACATGTTTGACTTTTCATGTTGTAACATTTTTGGGTCGGGGTAAAAAATATGTTAATTTTCGGGCCGAGCCTCTGGTTCAATTATTTTATATCTTAAATATATTATCGAAATTTTAGGATCCTTAATTGCGGTAACTAACTTCAAGCCCAAACTATTAAAGCCTGGTTCAAAATTTATACCCGATACATACGAGGATTCAGTGAAAAGTAAAGAGCCTTTTATGAGAATTTTTTTGAAATCCAATTTTTGAACGGAACGAAACGGAACGGAAAGAATTGAACGGAACGATGAATGGAACGGAAATATCTTATCAAAGATTGGAGTGAAATTGAGGTGTCGCCATTTGCAAAAGGGTGATAGTAGTGATAGTTTGAAATGATCATATTTCAACGGTTTATGCAACTAATGTGACAACAACTAGCTTTTTCCTCTACAAAAGCTATGTGATAATAACAATGCTGTTGGAATTTTTGAACTATTTTGTTTACTTATGAAAATAACGACTCTAGTTCATTAATTATAGTACACCCTTATGCATTAATGATCTTATCTTCAACAAATGTACCCGTTTGCACTTTATTAATGCATTGCATGTTTACTAAAGAAGCATTCCGATGCCGTGCATTCATTTTTCTTCTGACATGTGACTTTGGGATAGTTAAATTAGTAATGTTTAGTTAGAAATATTGAGCAGTTAAAGTATAAAACATATTTTCATTATTATAAATATGTATTTGAAAAGTCAAATAAAAACAATATTACTTATTTTCCAATTGATTTTTCAAATCGATCAGAGATCCATTCATATTTA
The DNA here is from genome assembly GCA_013387185.1 of Caligus rogercresseyi. Classification (NCBI taxonomy): domain Eukaryota; kingdom Metazoa; phylum Arthropoda; class Copepoda; order Siphonostomatoida; family Caligidae; genus Caligus; species Caligus rogercresseyi. Next base: position 25,706,747 of record CP045896.1, on the reverse strand, counting down.
AAGTTAACATCGTTGATACCATGTCACTCATTTGTGGATTTTAGTTCGTACCACGGAACTCATCTATGAGTATTTTTGGAATGACCTTGATACAAAAAACTAAAATAATGTTAATATATAGTGTTAAACATTAAAGATTCACATGAACAAATAATTATTAGCGTTTTTCTTGTGTGTGTGATCTAGTTAATTTGAACGCATTACAAATGTAGTACTTCAGCTAGGAAATATTAGCTACTCTAAAATTTTAAGATACAGAGGTAAAACATTATAAAATACTAAATGTTATTTAGAAAGTGTAAAACAAAAAAAATAAAACAGAAACAAAAAAAAAACAAGGACTAAATTGTATTAAGATTAATTAATATAAACTATTCTATTTATATTTTCAGTGCATTTTTTTCTCTGTAAACATTGAATGTTAACAAGTTTGCCCCTTAATTAACGATTGTGTCTTTGCAATGCTGGAAATGGCTGAATTGGTAGCGGTCGCACAAGAAAGAAAGCTATCCTTTGAGGACCAAATGATGAAAATATACAGTATTTTTTAGTAAATATCAATTATTTAATAATATAACTAATTGCTTTTACGTAGATCTCTACCAGCTGATGGTTTACTGTAATTTTATTGCGTATAAATTCTTTTTGGACCTTTAAATAGCCGTTTTTTGTCGTTTTGTCGCTTGCTCTTTTATAATCAGTCAATTATGGGTCATAGTCAGTCATGGGACCCCCGACTAAGCCTGCGAGATTAGGTGTACAAAGTAAAAAAAGAAGAACGAGGTAAATGCTTCACTACAAAAAAGCTTTGCGACAAAAATACCGACGACAAAAAGAAGAACGAGGTAAATGCTTCACTACAAAAAAGCTTTGCGACAAAAATACCCACGACTAAAAGAAGAACGAGGTAAATGCTTCACTACAAAAAAGCTTCGTGACAAAATACCCACTGAGAAAAAGAAGAACGAGGTAAATGCTTCACTGCAAAAAGTTTCACGACAAAATACCCACGAGAAAAAGAAGAACGATGAAATTGACTGACTATAAAAGAGCAAGTGAGGTAAACACCCAAGGCAAAAAAATGGCTTTAAAAAGGTCCACGAGGAATTTATGCGCGATAAATTTACTGGAAGCCCCAGCTGATACCAGATTAAGTTCTGGTGTGGTAGGGCTTATCTAGGAGTAAAACAGACAAACAAGTTTGGTCCTTTTTTAGCTCTCGTTCGACATTCAGGTTTTGAATATTTAATAATATATGTTCATAGGACACATTTTCTTTCTTTTTAATCTATTATTTTTCAATTTGCATACAAAATTGAAAAATAGGATAGTTGGTTGTTGAATTGTTTGCTGATATGGGTAATAAACTAGTATGTAATCAGTTCCTCTCTCGTTCCAATATTTTATCTCGAGGAAAATCCTCAGAGCCCATTAAAACATGATTTTTTAAATTAAAACAGTCGATTTTAGAATAAAAACATTCAAATAATCTTAAAATAAACAACAATTTAAAAGGGGGGAAATCTAGCACGCACGGTAAATTCTGAAAGTTTTCATGTAGAGATCGTTAAAAATATTAATCATTTTCAGAAGTATTAATGCCAACAAGTCTTATTTTTATACAATCGTCATTGTCATAGGTGGTACTTACTGAAACGTGATTGGTTGGAAGAAGAGGAAAGCGAATAATAAGAATAAACAGTTGGCATTATGCTAAAATGCTATAGAGCGCGCTAGCTTAGTGGAAACGTATTAAACTTTCAATGATGAAGATGCAGACTTAACTCATGGTCTTGTTTCGATATCATTGAACGTGGGCTTCATTATATTATTAGGAATCAGTCTTATAACCGTTCATTGTTCGTGAACGACAAAGTTTTTGACGAACGACAAGGAAAATTCCTTATCGTTCGTTTTTGACGCCAAAAAAAGACAAGGATTTTTCATTTTCATGGGAATTTTTTTTTAAAACGTCATCACTTTTTTTCAGAATGGCGAGAAAAAAATTCCGTTCTATAAAAAACGTCGTCAATTTTTTCAGAATGACGAACGACAAACGAACGACGAAAGTCAACAAGCTGGTCAGGAATCATTTATATACAAAAATATATATATATAGTTTATTTGAGAAAAGAGAAAAAAAACGTCCTTTGTTCCATCTGATAATGAATTATATATGAAAGGGATAGAAATAGATAAGAGCAGATAGAAGCAGAGAGACAGAGAGAGCTGTATGTTACACTTCCATGATGTTTTTTTTAAATGTAGTAACCGAGAATTAACTCCTAGCATAGCTCTAATCGTAATAGGATATTCTTATAATTCGTACATTTCCTTTTGATATATTGTATAATAAATAAAAATAACATTTCTCATTATAAAACATGTTTGTTCTGTGCTAAAGAGAGCAAAGAAACATTGACGATGGAGCGCGTTGCTCTTGAAGAAGTGCGTCAAAATTTATATTTTTCAAGTAGTAAAATTGAAATAGATCAGAAAACACAGCTATATACATACATATATGTTTGTTTATATTTGTGAACGGAAAAATGGGCAAGGGATTATTTTATACCCAACATAACATAAAAAGAGAAAAAAATTGCATCTCTTTGATTATAGTGTCAATTAATCTCAAATCTCCCCCTTTTTTCTATTATTAATAATCTGTTAGTTTTAATATTATTGCATTATATTAAACGACTTAAGTTATTATATTCTGGAAGAGGAACTTTGATAAGGAGTTCTGTGTCTGTAGTTACTTATTCCACAGGACTCGTGGAATAGAGGAACAAACCTGTCCGTTTAAAAAAATGATTAATAACATTTATAAAGAAACAAACTAAAAGCTGTTGTTGCTTTTATTATTGCGTTATAGTAAACAGCTTGAGTTCTTCTATTCTTCATATCAGGATTCCTCCTCAAGAATTGAAAAGCTCAAGCTGTTTATGATAATGCAAAAATAATGTTTGCAACAGCTTTTTAATAATTGAAAAAAGAGACGTTTGTGATTAATTTGATACTTTAATCAAAGAGATGCTAGAAAGATACAAGAAAGATGTCGCTATGTTTTCTAATCGACAGTTGTTTTTCTCTTTCTATTTCTTGTTGGGTATAAGTAATCCCTAGCCGAAAAAATATTGAAACATTAAGTCATATTAGCCTATTGTTTAAATGAATTCCAAGTAAGTAACATAACTTCTATAGGAGTAACTTGTATGGCTTTACAATTATGGGAGAAGATCCCTTATCCGACCTCGAGTTGTTATAAAAACGAGACTAATGGTTTAGAATGAAATATTTGGTTTGCTGCACAGGTTTGTCAAATCAATGAATACTAAAACAATAAGGAAAAGAAGGCTCGTGAGGAAAATACGATGAGGGATCTAAAAAGGAAAAAGGAGAATACGCGTACATTCTCCCCTTTCCTTATTAATTTCATAACAAATTAGGATTTTGAGAACGAAATATATATTTTTACTATTTACAAATTTTATGGACATATATTAAATAAACATAGATACATTTAAGACATTCTGCAAAATATAATAACATACATATATTTTGTTTATTCCTTTAAGTTTTTTCAATCTCTTAGAATTATTTGTCATATTTTGACTGCTTGTTTTTCTTTTGTTTTTGTGAATTTGATCATTGATATACATAATTTTTGGACATACAATAAAAAATTTAGCAGCGATTTGTGGAATAAATTTTTCAAAGGAATGGTCTTCTTCGCATTCTGCTAAAATAATTTCCAAAGCGTAAGTATCATTTTCCAAAAGTTTAATAAACGAAAGAACAAAATATTTTTTGAAGAAGGGGAAGAAATCAACTCTTTGAAGATACTTTTTGAATTTTGATTTCTGAAAAAAATGCATAAACAAAGGAACACATTAAAAAAAGAACATCAGAGGACGAGTCAGCCCACCTCGATTAATTTGATCTAAAAGTTTACTTTCATCATCAATATTTTCTAAGGAGAATAATTTTACATCGAATTTTTTATTTAAAGCTGTCAATAATTGTTGCAAGAATGACAGGCTATAGTTTTACATAAGGAATGCGCGATATAACCAGAACAAAAGTAAACTATAGATACGTCATTAATATATTTAATGAATCTTCAAAAGTAAAATGTTTTAAATTGGAAAATATATTTAAAGAAAAAGACTTAATCTTTTCATTTGTTGAATTTATATCCTCAGAAAAATGATATTCCAGATTTTCAGTGAAATTTTGCCTAAACTTATGATATTCTTCATTCGAAGGCATTTTTCTGAATCCAAATATTGGCGCACGCTTAATTCAATGTTCGTCCCACATCTTCTCTTATAGAGTCCAAACCGAGCTTCAATACAATCTGAATTGATGTGGGCAAGAAGAACGTAATTGACATCAGTTTCTTCGAGCAAATCTTCAGCCAATTCGCATAAGCCTTTTGAAGTTTGTTTAGCTGCTAAAAAAGTGTCACGAGTAAGACTTGAGGCTTTATCTCCCGCTGCCTCCCATTCATTCAGCCATGATGTAAAGTCTCGCAAATATTCTAATTGGGAGGAATTAGAAGTAATGGCTCTTTTCCAAGGGTTTCTTTTATGAAAGCCTATTTGCGGAGAACGGGTATTAATTATCATCCACCACGTCCATATTACCTCCAAAAAATTTGCCGTAACCATCCAATCTTTTTTGTATCTTCACTCCCATAGTGACGTAAAGCGGCAATGGTAGACTCGTGAAATAGACTGTTCGTCAGCTTAACGTTCATTTTTTCTAATGTACGGGGGTACAATACTCGTTCTGTGAGCTTATGAGCTATTTTAATGGTTGCCCTAATTCAAGATTGTATAGATTTACAATATGTGCCATATTTCCTTCTATTTTTTGGCCTCTGAAATTTGGACAGACAAAATGGCCACGAGACACGAAGTTATTATAGAAGTTTTTCATAATGTGAAAAGAATCAAACAATAAATACATTTTCCTATCCGGAGTCAGAGGATGATGAATAAAAGTATTGATGCTTCCATGGCATAATTCTATGGAATATGTTTTCTGATTCACTTTGTGGGCGTCACAAATGGTGGCTCGAACAATAAATCCAATTTTCGTTACAACTTTGATCACTTGATCAAAGATGATCTTTTAATTGTTCCAGAATTCAAAGTCGAAACAGGCTGCATAACTATCATGTCATGATAAACTGAATGAAGGCTCTTAATCATGACACAAAATAGGGTCTTAGTTACTTGATCATCATCCACCCCAGCAAAATATTCAACTCGTTTTGTACAATATGTTTCGTCAAAAATTATACTAATATTTTTATCCCTATTTTGACGTAGAGCCTTGAAGCGAGCCTTTAGGTAAGTTATTGTAGAGGCAGCCAATCCAGTTTCTAAATTCAAAGATGAAGAAAGTTCCGTAAGGCGACGTATTGTAGGTAATGTGAGAACTTCTTTACGTAGATCTCTATAAAGACTCGTTGAGAAACCTTTCCAGGACATAGATAAGGCGTACAAGGAAGGACTGTATCTCCGTTGTTGTGGACATTTAAACAACAAGGATAATTGTTCAATCAAAAAGTGTAATTTCTTCTCTTTTGCTTCGTCCAAATGGGGCAAGATATTTGTCAAATGATTTAAAGCTGTGTTTAATTCATTTTCCAAGCCAAATAGTTGATTGGTGGAAGAGTTTGATGTCAATGAATTTAAGAAGGGCAAAATATTAAGAAGGGTGTCACATTTTGTAATATGATTGTTCTTGGTGATATGTTCGAGATGATTAAAGATAGATCTCTATCTTTCACCCTGAAAAATACAACATAGCAGGGAATAAAGTCATCGTAGTTGTATGAATCAGTATTAATAAGAAAATACTGAGGAATAGTCAAGTTTTGATATGTGAAAAACAATACATAAATAAAGAAGGTTAAGGAATGAAGTTTGGCTTACCGTATATGGATTGACATTTCTTCATTAATCTTTAGACTGAAGTCTATTGACGGTCCTCCATGACTAAAGTTCATCTTGAAGAACCATAGCTCTTTATCTTTTTCATCATAATGTTCTTGAACGCCGCTCGGAAGGCAAGTCCTATCCATTTTAATTTGAAGCTCTTCGAGTGTTAAAAATGAGTTGGCCTCTTCAAAAGCCTTAATCTTTTTTAAAATTCGCTCGTTTTCATTAAGGAGTTGTGAGGAGGAGGTTGAGGTGGAGGAACGCTTTGGAGGAGGCTTTTTTGAATAGTAGTGAGGAAGATTGGAAAATTGGAAGGGACGTGATCTTTTTTTAATGGATTAGAGTCAGTAGACTCTGGCTTATAATCGGAGGGCATGAAATGTACGTCACACAACGCAGAATGTCTTGAAGGTATCTAATTTTTCGCGGAACAGCCTTTGTCCAGAGTTGGCGTACGGACTCATCCTTGGGGAACATATGAAACCGTCTCTTTTTCCCCTCATTGCCCTTTGCTTTGTAGCCACTCTTGCAACCCGGAGCAACACAAACCTTCCCCATTGTCGTCTAGTTTGAAGATAAATAGGTAGTTCTAAAACGATTCCTCTACACACTTCCACAACTTCATTCACGCGGCAATAAATAAATTAGTCCATCCCACTTTGTATTTGTGTTTTGAAAGGTTGCGCGACTTTACCATTCCTGATTGTTTTAGTATTCATTGGTCAAATATATTAGCATTTATTAACTAACATAACACGCAAATATGATAGATCCAGTCGAAACAGTATATAATATTGAGTCACCCTACAAACACTTTAGTAATAAAATATTGCATGTAAATTACTCCATGATTGATAAGCTTACACGACATTCATGTACAAATAAGCTTTAATTAAGTATCATCATACTTAAGTTAATTGATGTAAATTCACACGATTCCCAGTATGATATGTTTCAGAAAATGTTCTAAAAATGACTTACTAATAAATTAAATATGCATTACTACAATTATTTTTTATTAATGATTCCACTCAAATTATCAGGGAAACTCTCCCTTATTTGATTTCTCACCTTTAATCAATGTAATAAGACTCCAATTCAAACCTCGGTTTAACATTTCTATATCAGAAATCCATATTTTCACATCCTTGGCTTTATTGCAGTAACAATTTTCCCCATTTTCAAGTAAGAAGTATTTTTTTCCTTTAATTCTAAAAAAATATAAGTTTAAAGATGCATTCGGAGCAAATAAATTAATTATCAAAATGTATTTAATTTTTTTTCCGATTATATATACATATATATCTGATGCCTCAAGTTTTCAAATCTATAGGTGTTTATATTTTTGAGGTTTATTACCATATTTAGGAATTTAACAAATAGTTCATTCCACTCATTTTTACGGGTTATTATGGAACAATGATAGCTCAATAATTACGCCAAAAATCTAAACCATCTTAATCAAATATCCCTCAAAGTAAGGAGTATATATCTTTCGTCCTTGAAGCCTGTCCCTAATATGATATAAATGCCGGCCTTCTAGCACAAATATTGCTAACATATTCTCAAGGATAGGAGAATATAAAAAGCTCCTTAATATCATGAGAAAAATTTGTGTTGCAAATTCCCAACTCTCTTCGTCTTCAAAAATGCAGAGCCCTCAATGAGCTTATGTTGTTCAGATTTGTGTGTTTGTACAATCCTAAGTATGCAATGACCTGTTTTTACTTGAAGGCTTCAGTACAATATCCTATTATAAAAAGGACAATAAGCCTTTTCACTTCCAGTGTGCGTTGCGGCATAGATACAATGTAGAATGCCATAAAGCCCATTGTAATTATTACTCAGATACTTATGTTCAATATTTACAAATAAGATCATTCAACATTTCACAATCTCTCAAAGATCATCGGGATAATGTTCAAGACCTACCTCTAATCCTTTGTTGCCGCGGATCTCCTATCTTTCTCCACTGAATTCTCTTCAGATCCAAATCGTTTTATGCATCACTAGAGAATTTCTATAAGGATCAAGGAAAATATAAATATTCTCCTTGATATGGATACTCCCACGTTCATTTGCGTTGAAATGAACAAAATCTATATTTTGTGTATAGTTTAGATATTCAACTAAACACAGTACTATTCTTTCTGTACACAACTCTAACTGGAGTTGCTATCATTTTAGAATGCAAGGCGTTCGATAAAGCATCATATTGTGTAATCCAAAGCCTGACAAACCCTACAATCAATTGTTAAGCCAAATTCCCAAGATAAGGGATAAAAATTAACATTGTCCGACAACAAGTAAAGTAATTTTTCAAAAAATAATTATTAATTTTGTAATAAAAAAGTATACAATCTGAATACCAGTAAATACATTTTCTCTATTAACTTACTTTTTAAGCCTTGTATGAAGCCGACCGATAACACTATGTAACAGGATTTTGCCCCTGGGCTGAAATTTCTAAATTGAGTCCCATTTTTTACGTAGATTCCAAAAATGCCACTCAAAATATCGTCTGAAAAAAGGTTTGGACTTTATGGCCTTTTTTTGAAAATCAGGATTTTCATCATTTCTAATGGTTCAGGCCCAGTTATCTTCGTGCAAAGTAAGAATAACACCAAATGTCAGTAGTATTTATTTTCTACTATATCTCTGCATTTCAAATCAGTTTTTATAATTTATATCTTTCGTACAATTCGAAATAATCGGCTTTATATTTCAAAAAGTTGACCATATTTTAGTGTTCTATTCAAGCGGCTATATTTTTTTGTTTCGCGTCTATTGACTATAATCAATATGTAATATATTTTTGGTATATGTCCATACATTTCAGAACAGTTTTTATAATTTCGATATCTGGCATGAAAGTAAAGAAAAGATCAATTTAGTAGGACGAACTACACTACGTAACAAAATTAAGGTCTTTGTTTGCTTCGTCCTACTAAATTGATCTTTTCTTTACTTTCATGCCAGATATCGAAATTATAAAAACTGTTCTGAAATGTATGGACATATACCAAAAATATATTACATATTGATTATAGTCAATAGACGCGAAACAAAAAAAATATAGCCGCTTAAATAGAACACTAAAATATGGTCAACTTTTTGAAATATAAAGCCGATTATTTCGAATTGTACGAAAGATATATAAATTATAAAAACTGATTTGAAATGCAGAGATATAGTAGAAAAATAAATATCACTGACATTTGTGGTTATTCTTACTTTGCACGAAGATAACTGGGCCTGAACCATTAGAAATGATGAAAATCTTGATTTTCAAAAAAAGGCCATAAAGTCCAAACCTTTTTTCGGACGATATTTTGAGTGGCATTTTTGGAATCTACGTAAAAAATGGGACTCAATTTAGGAATTTCAGCCCAGGGGCAAACAAAGACCTTAATTTTGTTACATAGTGTAATAGATGGCTAACCAAAAGGAAATAGGTATTCAGTCATATTATTCGTTTTAAAACAAGCAAATGACAGTTCGAGATTTCGTGATGCGCTTCTTCATTTTCAGAGTAAACACAGAATCAACAAAATGGCTTCCAAGTTGTATGTATTGTTTATTATTGACCTCCCTTTTTCTCCATCGTTTTGTACAGTACATTGACGGATGGTCAAACCATATGTTAAATAAATATACAAAACATTTATAAATCAATTTATTCATTATCTAACAATTCGTCGTCCTAATTTTTCTGATTAACTCGAATTAGATACTTACAGCCAACACACGCAATGATATACACAAATATGCAATGATATACAAAGAAAAATAATAATCAAATTTGCTAAGCAGTTAATCATAGAAATACTTTTACGAGTAATAATATAGGCCAATCACAATCAGACAAAGCTAATATTATTGTCAATTATAATAAAAATAAAGTTTAAGAAGCATGAATAACCATTTTGGTTGAGAGGGTACTTAACCAAATTTCAGAAATGTATCTTTTGTGAGGTTTTATATACATACAGAATAGCACGGATAAATTATGAACATTAGAGGTATTTCCCCGAGTTACTATAGCAAGGTTTGACTCATGGCGATTGACTGTTTTTCAAAGGCGATCGAGGAAAAGGAGTGAAAATATATTCGTTCCTCCTACGTTATGAGTAATGTTTGATATTTAATTATACCTTTCATCATGATTGGTACCATATTTATATATATATATATATATTTTTTTTTTAAATATATATATAGAAAAAAAGTTTTCGCGGTTTTTCGTTCTTTAATTTGTAGTTCTAAGCAACATACTACTACATCATAACCTAGCAAGAACCACATTGGCCATCTACAAATAGCTTTGTCGGACCAAAGAAACAATCGTAACTCGAGAAAATATCTGTAATATAATACGTTTATATATATATATAAATCATAATTGATTTTTCATTGATAGATATTGGAGGGAATGACGATCGTTAACCCTTTTTTTTTTTTTTTTTGCTAACATTCAAATAGATTTTTTTTATTTTCCCATGTCCTTCACTGTTTTTCGAGGTGCCTTCCTTAGGGAGTAGCTTCGGGGTAAAGTTCCGTAAGGAGAGACCTGGAAGAAAAAATATAAAGATAACATTAAAAGTGTTCAAAGTTCGTGCATAATAATTTTAATAGTATAAAACAATTATGAAGTGAATTAGTGGGATGGGATATTCGTAATTATTATTAATATGTAGTTTATCGTGACGTGGATGTTATTATTGTGATGTCATTTTTGTGTTTTCATGTGGATAAGAAGGAAGAAAGGTTGTGAAGTATGTAGTGGAGGAGAATGAGGAGGTCCATTAGTGTTACAAATCTGAAGATAAATCCTTCCATTACTCTCACACATAGATTTTTAAAAATTAGTGTAGGAAGATGTAAAGAGGACTAATGGGGAGAGGGACAAGGAAAGAAATGTCAGAAGGCGTCAAACAACCATAGCAGGAGGAAGTGTTAATGGATACAGTAGAGGAAGTACTTAGTAGTCCAAAGCCAACCTAGTAGAGCAAAGTATCACTTTTTCTTATCCCCGACCGACTTGGTCTTGATGTTGGGGCAGTTGGGTAGATGGGAAGCCATGTGTGGATGGTGCAATGCGGACATTTGGAATTAGGCGAGAGAGTAGAGGGTGATGAGCTGGAGTCCTTCTTTGATGGTGGTGAAGGTATGGTATTTCGGAGCTTCGTGGGTGAGGCCCACCACCATTGTATTACTCCCACTAGGACAGCGGGGGGCTCTGGAGCTTTATACCTCTTGGGACTGAGAGACTGTTGTTGGCTTTGACGCTCTATTTTCTGAGAAGCCGACTTGAGCAGTGACTCAGTGGACATGATCCTGCTCCCGGCCTCGGGGGTTCGGTCTTCATCCTCATCTTCGGATTGAATGGAGGAAGGGATTTCTTCAAATGTGTCCGACCAGCTCTCATCCTCTTCATCCGGGTTGTAGGAGGGCGTGACGGTTCCCCCCGTGTAGATGCTGTCTGAGTCCTCAGGAGTCCATGAGTGTCGGTATGTTGGGAATTCACTGGCAAGCTAGCTGAGTGATTTAGGGGATAAAACCCAGCGCTCACTTTATGCCAAAAAAATACAGCAACATGGGAAAATAAACGAATTAACAGGTTGTTTCTTTTAAGGTGCACGCATAGGTACACTTAAGTGCCAGAAGTATAAACGTGTATTAATCGTCTGTCTGTCATCTATGTACCCCCTCTGGACCATAAGGTTTGACGAAGAAGTAATGGATTTTCCATGTCACCAACACCAGAATATTTACTAATTCAAATTAATTAATTTACATTCAGACATCAAAATTGTTTTGACTCTGGTTGTCATTGGCTATTAGTCACAATTTGGGCGGTGATAGGTAAATTGGACAGTTTATTATACACTGAGCCCCTTTCAATGAGTTGGAGAACTGAGGTCATCAATTAAAAACATGGATCCCTATAGTAAGAGTCCTGTATATAAGATTGATGACGTCAGTGTCTCATTTTCATTTAATCTAAATGGGAATTTTATATCAAATTTGATAAAATACATAGAATAGCTACGTGGTTATTAAAAAGTACTTTTATATACCATAATTGTCTAGCATTTGAGATATAAAAAAATAAAGCACAGTTTTTAAATTATGAGGAAACGTTAGCCCCTTTTAACATGTTTTCCTATGTATTGCACTAGTTTATATTTAAATGCAAATATGAATTATTAAATGGTTGATACTTATCCAACCTTTTCTTAATGAATAAATTGTACTAAGTATAATAAAATCCTCCTTATGCTTAGTCCAACCGCCCAATTCAACCATTCAAAGCTATAAAAACCCTATATATACACATATATGCACAAAAAACCCACCCTCGTCAATAAAACTCCTACTTAAAATGATATTCCCACCAAAATAACCATGGGCATAGTTGTGAATCAGATACGCAACCGGCCAGACGTAACCGCCTTAAATATCGACCCTTACCTACGTTCTTTCCATATTAAAAAATGGACAACACAAATAGTGATAGATAAATTAGCATTTAGAGGAGTAATCCTCTAAATGTTTCTAGAGGTATATTAAAGAAGACAGAAGTTTACGCCAAAGAAGAAGTTCAAATGAATATACAAACTTCATTTTGATAAAGATTTTCAACTCCCACGTTAGACCATAGAGATATAAAGATATAGAGAGCTTATTCCCTTCAATAGCAGAGAGACATCGTTCAGCTGTCACCTGTGCCCAATATAAACAAAGTAATTTATTGTACGTCATCGTCAGCTGATCATAGAGATAGAAAGATTTGTTACTATTGGTCACAAAAACGTATTCCTCTGAAGAATCCAATAAGCCTTCTATGTCTTTTTATATCTATGCGTTAGACTGACAGACTGGGTCTCCGGATTCACAATTATCATTACATATATCATCATCAGCTGTGGCTTCACCTCTTTTTTCCGGCGTGAGTTTGTTGCACCGGGCTGACGTCCGGATGTAACGGAGGAGGCACTGCTTCCGCCTCTAGAGATGGGAGTATATCGCCTATGTATCCGAGGATCATATATTTCATAGTCCTCAGTGTCCATAACTTCTCCCACGGCAGGAAGAAACTCAGAGGTACTGGAGTATCCAGAGCTGAACTCACCCGAGGAATAGACGTGGGGCCTAAAATAAAATATTAAAAAAGTTACTACAAACTAATTATAAATATAAATAACTCGCATATTTGGCCGCCTACGGCGCCCATATGTTCGCCCTTCGGTATGGGTAGGTTTTGGAGCTAGTTTGTGAGTGAAACAGATTTTAAAGAATATAAGAGGAGAGAGAAAATAATTTTCTGTTTTGTACAAACATTCCTCATAAAAAGTTTGACTTTGTACAATGAATATGTTTATGTCACATGAGATGCTTTTTTCTTTTTCTATTTCTCTAACTCCTCCTCCTCCTCCTTTTATTTATTTTTTCATCTCTTTACCTTGAAAAGTAGGTAGTAAAATCAGACAAGGTCTGATTTTTTTCAGTTCAGGGCCCATCACTTTACAAATAGTTTTATTAGGTCCGTCTTGATCCAAGGATTTCATAGGTACCTTCAAAGTTCAAATCTGACCATAAATGTGGGAGGAAATAGCGTGCAGACATACAAACGGACAGAGATTGGTGAATTATTATATAGATTCAGAGCTCGGACTTCAGATTAATATACAGTTTTTAGAAGATTGGAACTAGCGGTGGTTGATTTCTTTTATCAATATATATATATATATATTTAGATGGAACTGTTAGACAAATTCGAAAATACTATATCATTATATATATCTAACTTAATTACCACATAATATTGATATACTTAAGAAAAAATAATATATAATTTGTGAAAAACTTCACACTAATTAATAAAACAAACAATAAATGAAGTATGAAACGAAATAAGATTGTGTACAAAATCATAGATGAATTGAATGTATTAAAATGAGTAAAATAAGTAACACAACTTTAACAGTAATTTTAACAGGCGCCGTTTCAATACGCAAGATAAAAGCTACGAAGACGTCATTAACATATATCATGGAGAATATAAACCCTTTTAATCAAATGATTAAAATTGTACGCAGGATATATGAATTCATTTAAATGCGTTGAGTGAACCGAGATATTTTATTTAAGAAACTATTAAAGGTTATTATTGTGTAAAATAATATATTGATATGGAGCTAATTATATTTTAATTTAATTTGATAAAAATTAGGTTTATTGCTTCATTAAAATTATATACAACCATCTCCCGAGTTTTCATGGTATTAAATTAGTGAAGCAAGTAATAATTGACAAATAATCTATTGGCTTTAATTCGATGAATCTATTCTGTATATTTTTTAATATTTTATACTGTATACATAGTTTAAAATTGTTGGAACCACAAACCTTTTTTGCAAATATTCGAGAATTTTAAGCCACAAGCAAAACATTGTAACAAGGATATATTCATATGGTTATAAATACTAATTGATTTGACAGCTTTTGTCTACACTAGTTAATATATATTCTGCCAATGTATTTTTTATTTATAAAAAGTAACTATAATATCCTTTTTATTTATTATTATTCAGAGAATTATTCATTTGATACTTTTAATTAGTAAGTAAACACGAATAATTCAATACCAAGATAATGTTTATGATTTCGTTACATTATTCTTCAAATGATTCGATAAAGAATATGCATATCAATTATACACAGCCACAACAATATTTTCAAACGTGCCTGAGCGAGTATCGAAGAGCAAGGTGATCAACATTGATTAAAATAATATAATTAACATACGTGCATCATTTAATATTGTTTTTTATTATCAAAAGTTGTAAAAATAGTTTAAAATATGTCATAATAGATAAGATAGTTAAAAATAAACCTATAAATAAACTATCAGCCATTGAATAAATTCAAATTGTTTTTTCAACATCTCTTAATCTATTTTTTAAACGAAACAAATCGATTCCGACCCCAAGACTTAAGAATTGGATAAATACGGCAAAAATAACAAAAAAATAAATTGTAAACCCTAAATTATAACCAGAAAAAAATATACAGTACTTGGGGAAAAATGCAAAATGACGAATAAACATCTCGAGAAATAATTTAGTATTATATCATTTAATTTCCGATATCTCAGCTAATAACACCCTAATCATAACTCTTAATTGCACTTTTGAAGGCTGTGTTTTGATTGGTTTCTGTAAACTCGGAACTATTTTATTTTACTCACCGCAACCTATAATAAAATATTATTTTATAAATCAATAGGAAAAATTATTTTTTGGCCTCTATGCCCTATTCAGGTCAATACTACCAATAGCTTTCCATAATTGGCAAAACTTTCACTTTGATTGATGTGTACACAGTATTCAATTAAACTTAAGTAAAATTTGAGAGGATACCTTGACGCACATCTAAGAAACACATTTTTTTTTCATAATCGATTTCTTATAGGTCAATACAGGCTCTGAATCATATGATGTAAACTCAGATTGTACTGAATTCTGAATTGATAGAATGCAACCAAAGTCATTTTTGGATTTATCATCTAAAGTTTTACTAAACTTAAAAGTACTATTTTACTCTGAAGCGAACAAGTCATCTTCTACAGGCGAGTGAAGTTAATTGATACAAAAAAGCTATGAAATAAGCTAACAATACACACTCCATTTTTACCTTTGTTTTTACTGAAAACTTTGTTTATTAAAAACATCAAACATACGTCTGGTAGTAAATTAGATTTCCTTTAAATTAATAATAACTATTGAAGTCAATAACGTCCACCATTTTGAAGAAATTTGTGAAAAACTATATTTTTACTAAATTTTTAAAACTTTGACCTCGTTGCGCGACCTCGTATTGTTGACCGATTTTGTTCAAACTTTGTATGTCGTCTTCTTTTATCACCAAGAAACAGAAAATCCACAATGTTGCTAACATTTCAAACATTTGAAAAATAAGAACAGCCCTAATATATATATATATATATACCCATTTTCACCGTACATCTACCAGGCTACTTCGTTTTTTCTCCTTCTCTGATAATGACCATCGGAAAAACCTGAAATATATGTCCTTCATGCATATATTTTGCGCAAGGGTTTCACATGATACATAATACTCCCTCCTCCCTGCCTCTCACAACTATCGTACACCCAAAATTCTCCTCTTTCAAAGAACCTTGAAAAATATGTAAACGGTTTTTGTTTGCAAAAAAAATAATAACTAACAGTACAATCATACATATGGTATTCATTTATAAATAATGAAAACGTCTTATAGGTTCAAGGACCTACCCTTCCTTCTTATATCTTAAGCAATTTATAAAATACATTTACCGATATTCTGTCAAAACGGAGCATCGTTAAAAAAATATGTAAAGTATTCCTTTCTTCTATATCTATTTTCTCTGGTGAAGGTGATTCATATTAATTCATTATGACTTTTTCTTCATCAATGCACCCACTTACAATTTAATAATGCAGCCGCAATGAATGTAAAAAAGTATTCCTTAGCTAAACATTCATTTACCTTGTGGCATATGTGGCCTTTGGTGGGAGGGAATCTTAACATGATTCATAAAAAAATCAAAATACTTAAAAGGAGAAAATGACTTGATTCGTCTGTTTTGGCTATAAGATTACAAATAATGTTTATAGATCTTTCTAATAAATTTATAAAGTTACACAGCTTATTTTTAATGTTAAGTTAGTATTTTCTTGCTATTTTATAAGCATCGAGTATTTATCTTAGATAGTTTTAATTAGTTTATCATTAAATATGTGTAAATATATAATTTTTTTGATGGTAACTCATTTTTTTTTCTTTGCCACATCATCATTTTTGAAGATCTATTTATCGTCATCAGATAATAAAACTAAATAAATAATTATATTTTTGAGTGTGCGGAGTCGCAATATTAATTAATGCTAAAATGGTCCTTTAAAAGGATTAACATGGATCGAGATTTCACGAGAATATATTTCTTTTTATAAACTAAAGCATTCTTATGTATACCATATATTTCGATAAAGCAACAACCTTTTTAATACCTTTTCAAATAAGAAACTTATAGAACACTTAATTCCAAATATACTGAGCTACGCATGTAGGTATAACAAGTTAAGTTTCTCACAATGTATCTTTACTATGGAGTCGTATTTACTAATATTTCAATATATATTTTGTTCCAATATATGTATTTAGTCTCTACATCTAACATAACATTATATTAGAGTAATATTATTGTAGACTCAGTTTGTGTCTTTTAATAGAGCAATATAAGTTTTATCAAGTTTCCCCCTCGGTTGTGAAAAAAATATGGCTGTCACCCAAGGTATGATTGCATCATGTAAAAAAGGTATTGCATGAGAAATTCTCCTATAATAACAATTGATCATTTTCACTGTCAGTCCCATTGTTTAAAATGATTTATCGATATATAACAGGGGTGGCAAACCAGTGGTCGCACGTCAGTTCCAAGTCGATCGCAAGACTTTTGATGAAATAATAGTCTCTTACAAATACATATATATCAGGCTTGTGAACGGAACGCAAAATTGAACGGCGTTCAGCTGAACACACGTTCAATGAACGGAACGCAACTTTTTTTAAAACGCTGAACACAAAAAAAGAGTTTTGCGTTCAGCGTTCAATTTTTCCAAACATTTCTTGGACTTTTTTTGGAGATTCTTTTCTAAAAAAAAGTCATCATTTTTTTTGGAGATTCTTTTCTAAAAAAGTCATCACTTATTTCGCAAAATTCTTTTCTAAAAAACATCACTTTTTTGGAAATTCTTTTCTAAAAAGACCCTCTTATGTTGTGAATATAGACGTTCTGCGGACCCCAAGGTTAGATCCAGTCAACAAATTTATATCATTTGCAAATCGGTTCGGGCTCATTTTTAAAATAAAAACCCTAAATAGTACTTCCATTTTTCAAAATTACACAATGTTATTTTTTAAAATATTTGAACGCTGAACGCTAACGGAACGCTGAACGCAAAAACATTGAACGGAACACTGAACGCTCACAAGCCTGATAATTATATATATATATATGGAATTATATCTGATTCAGAGTTGACATCATTAGTCGAAGCTCGGCAGCCCATTGAGATCAAATCAAACAACCAGGGAACCGAAAGGGGTATTTGGTTTGGCTCGGTACCCGGCTGTTAGCTGTCCAGCCTAAAAATAATCGGATAGAAATCTACTTTGACAATAGTGCCGCAGAGTTTTTTCTTCTTCATATATTTATATTCAATTATTTGTGCCATGCCTAGGACGAAAAGATTACTGCCCGGTCGGTTTTTGTGATATGGTTATATGGGTAGATCTTGGGACTCATACAATTTCAAAATAATTACCCCTGATCTATATAGCAGCATTATGGCAGCTTTTTATTATTATAATTCAATCAGTCATAACGTACCCTCGTCTCATATAGCCCACAGGCTTCTGACCCCGATTGGTCTCCCGTGCCATTACGTGGCTTTCATCGTCTGTAAACAAAGGAAGAACATTAACGCACTATACATAGAGGGGGGGGGGGAGTTCTTACTTAGTCGCAAATTTTGAATTGCCCTAGGCTGACTGCCGGTATCTTCTTCAGAGGCCTCATCAAGAGTTGCAAGGTCCGAGAGGCTGTAGCTTCTCTTCAAATGCGTTATTATACCGCCTCCGCCCTGTAAATATAAGAGCAATGAATTATAAATAAACATTATAATTACTAATGAATTATATATTAAAAAAACGCTTATATAGAAAATAAAAATACGAACCTGATTAACGAACTACTATCCATAGGTTCCCTTGAATGCAAGTATGTCCAATCAACCAATTCAATATAACCATAATAAGGAGGCCGGACAGACACACACACACACCACACAACGGTGATCCCACAAACTTTAGTAAATACTCCAAGCAACCGAATCATATATGTACTTTCTACCGCCTAAATTAATAGCCCTTAGCACATTATGTCCAATCAATATATTTTTATTACAAATCTATCGATTGAAGATTTTTTTTAAATTTTCCGGTATCTAGAAGAAATCTACCCCCCTAGTATTGATCAGTATTCTCAGCGCTGGAAACAGAAGTTAATCGGGGGGAAAGCCATTCCGTTGATGGGAATATTGGTTACAGCATTTTCCGAGTTATAAGTGTCACTTCTTATTTTCATAGTTTTTAAACAAAAAAAATATATGGTTTAAATTCACTTTTTATATTCTTAATACTTGATGAAGGAACACGATATCATTCGGAAAATACGTCATATCGATAGTAGACAAGGGTTAGTTACAGCAACCGCGTGCACAACAATGATAATGTGTAAACTATTATGATGTATTTTAATGATTTTCTAGGTGAGTACCAGGATATAAATAAATAAATATTATTTAGAAAGAAGGCGATTGTCATTTTTTTGTTGTCTCTTTTTTCTTTCTTTGTCGACTTTGGGATCGACTTGGGGCAGAGGAAGGTTGTTTCTTATTCGTATTGGCCGTATTTCGTTTATTGATCCTTTTAGACCGTCTTCGTTTGGTCTGCGGGCTGCTGGAAAAGGAGCTCTGGGCAACATCCTCGTCACTCATGTTAAAGGATTCAGTCATCAAATCCGTCATACTAACATCGTCAGGGTCCTGAGGCATCAAGAACTCATTCTCTTCCACCTCAAAGACTCGAGGGTGTGCTCTCGTCGTCGCCCCTTGATTCGTTATTTCCGGAAAGTTCTAAAAACATTCAAATTACAAACAAAACAAAAGGAAAAAAAATATGCAAAGATTCGTTGTTAAGTGTTAAAATAAGGGGGAAAAAGGTATTCAAGCAGAAGAAGTTAATAAAAAAGCAAGCAAGCGAGAAACACATATAATAATGAAGCCTCGAGTTCTCACCTTAATGGCTGTTTGCATGACCATGCGAGTAATGAAGTTGAATCCTTCATTGGAGTATTTCCAAAAGGTCTTGTAGCCCTGGTTACCAATCATCGTCAAGTACTTATCGATTTCCTAAATAAGAAAAATAGAGAACAAATTAGAAATAAGGAAATGGTTCAGAAAATAGTAAGTCAATCTATATGACATTCATCTTAAGACAAAATAATTTATTTTTAAAACAGCAACATTCAAAATTGTGGGGTCTATAATGGCAGTTAAACAAGGCTGACACAAGGATTCTTTGGGCGAACCGATTTGAAGTTGTCACTTTATTTTTTACAATTCAATAAAATATATCGTTTCCTCAGTAGGTCGTCTTCGGGCTTAATATAATTATAAGCATTGAAGATCTACAAAAGGCATAATACTTATTAGGGTTTTTGCATAAATGTATTATGTCGTCAGAGATGAAGTTGATTATTGGGATCGTTTCTCTAAAGATCAATATT
This sequence comes from Caligus rogercresseyi, assembly GCA_013387185.1. Classification (NCBI taxonomy): domain Eukaryota; kingdom Metazoa; phylum Arthropoda; class Copepoda; order Siphonostomatoida; family Caligidae; genus Caligus; species Caligus rogercresseyi. The sequence continues at coordinate 25,686,377 of CP045896.1, read as the reverse complement.
TATATTGATTAAGATCAGTTGCATACCATTGTATAAAAAATATTCAGAAGACTGAACGACACCTTCTTCAGTCGTAAGCTGTCTTGGCCGAAATAGCAATTTTTGACGTCACGGTAAAAACAGCAAACACGATCTTCTTATGAAAGATTGTTATTTTACCCGAGCAACAAAAGCATTATAATTAACTCTGTGTTATTTTGAAAAGGAATATTCACAGCTTTATGTATGGTAACACTGGTGGTATGCAATAAATATTTGCATTGGCTAACCAAATAGGAGTGTTTGTATAAACTCATTTTCTTTCAGAATAAGAGGTTCTAAGAAGCATAATATCTGCTTGCTACGATTTGTACTTTGAACTTGAAGCCCATACATTAAAGCACGAGAAAGATATTAGACTGATTTTTGAAATTCAATGGGTTCACCATTATTAAATTAATGCATATTCAATTTAACAATATATATATATATATATACATTTAGTTTATAAAACCACTACATCTCTATAAATTTCAACATCGGCAAATGTTTTATCTTTAACGAAATACTTTGAATATTAATTTTGATTTAAGTCGTATTGTACACTTCTTTTCTTTGCCCATCAAAAGTTCAATCTGTCCTTCAAATGCTGAATACTACATTAAATATTTACAAACAAATAAATGCAAATGTAAAAATCATTCAAATTATTTTTTTGTTAATCAAACCATATCAAAATAAGACAAAATGAACGACGAAAAGTGTTGATCTGTAGTTTTGTAAATAAAGAAATACATGACTAATTAAGTTGTGCGTTGAAGCAGTCATATAAGGTCTTAAATGTGTTCCCATCCTTGGATAAATAAGTATTTCTCTTTCTTTGAGGCTATTTTCTATTGTTATAAAAAATATTTATTGACTTTGTAACCAAATAATTACCAAATATACATTATAAAAAACAAAAATGATTAAGGTAAATAAGTTGAAGCTGAATAATACAAGCTTTAGTTTGTCATACTAATTATGTTAATCTAATTATTATAACCAGGATTTTGAGAGATCTCAGGATCCAGGATTTACCCAGAATTATAATTTGATGTAAAAAAATGACTTCAGTTTCATGAATGAGCACACCTAAAAGCCCTTTAAAGCAATTTCAGTCTCAACTTTGATTTTTAATGCTCATAACAAGGTCATTATACTTATTTAAAGTACTTTTAATTACAAATAAATCGATTACCATAAAATTACATGGAACGACAATTTATTGACCAGAAATTACAATTTTTTTATCGACTTTTAAACATAAAAATACTAATTTTATGGGTAAAACGATACTTTATAAGTTGCAAAAAGAACATTCTTTAAATATTATTTTTGCTCACTATTATTTTTGGCGTATTTTCAAGTACCAAAATCATTGAATGAATGTATTTAAGTTGATGTCAAATTTTGCAGATATTACGGAGTTCGTTATTCTTAGGTGATCGTTTTTGAAGAAATAAAACTCAGTGCCAAACAATTTAATGTCAAATGAAGGCAATGAGTGACAATCTGTTTACTCACTAGGAGTCAGATACAAAACCGATCGAGGTTTGTTGATTTTCATACTTTTTAAAATGGTTGCAATCAGTTGTTTTTTGATATATTTTTCTTGACAAATTTTTATTGAGTATGTTGAAAATATATATTTATAGTGTTAATACTATTATATGAATATTAAAACATAGGCAATCTCCATCCCAATAAGCTATTGAGAAAAGGAAGAACTGGGATTCGGTAGATTTATTATATTTCTACCGAATATGGATCGGTGCAGTAGATAAGAAAGAAAGAGAAATTTATTTATGTATCTGCTCTGTAACTTGTTCATATGTATTTAATATCGGACAATTTATAACAAAAGACAATTAAGTACATAACATGTTATAATTTTTTAGAGATTATTTGAAATTTAATACATATATTTTCTGTCTCTTAGTTACTGCGTTTTGATGTCCATCTTGAATAAATAATTATTGTTATTTTATATAAATCATATATGAACTCGGATTTTGAAGGAAATGGAAGGTAATAGCAAACAATTATTTCATTAACTGACATGTTATACGTTGTCTGATATTAAATGCGCTTTCAGCTCCGGAGTTGTTGATTTATTTTGCAAAGTTCAACTTCTTCACACCAGGTAACAACGCTTCCAATTCTAAATGCCGATTTACATTCGGTAGAAGCAGCTCTGGATAAAGGGCCTTTTTCTTCCTATTGTTATTATTTTTCAATGAAGCATCATTGAATATTGCCTCCATTGCCTATAATTTCATGATTCTTAGTTCCTAAATATAGTTCTATAAAAAACCCAATTCAGGATGTCATACTCACATCTTCCTCCTTTAGTAAAAATGGATGAACAAACTTCCTGTAGGTAATGCTTGATCCCGTGAGCCCTCGGCTACTGGGGACAGCAACCACATGAGGATCACTATTTTAATTTCATAGTAGAAGGGAAACCTGCGACGGGCGGCGTTCATGGAATGAAAGTCAGTAAGTTAATATATATTTTTCTAAATAACAATAAGTCCCTTACCAAAAAGCTACAAGATGTCCATAAAGGACTCGATCCCGGTGTACAGAGCGAAAACGATCCAGTACATCATCCATTTGACCTGGAGAAAGAGAGGAAAAATATGAGTAAACTGATATCTTTAACTCAAAGCTTATGTCATCACATGTATTTCTATTATAGCTAAAATCCTATCAAAATGGGTTACTGCATGATAATTAAAACATTTATTGATTCTTCAAATGAGGAAACTGATATAAGGCTCTATTTTTGCGTTAATTATATATCAATCACCGATATCCCTATTAGATTAAGTTAAAAATATCGGATATTTTCATTTTATTTGAAGTTTCTGACAGCAAATGATGAAATTTGCCAAAACTAAATATTTAACAATACTCAATCTTACAGACATTTAGGTGCTGTTGTTTCTGCTGGCCAATAGAAAATCAGATGGACATCAAAACGCAGTAACTAAGAGACAGAAAATATAAGGATTGACCAGAGTTGTTGACATTCGTTTTAACGATTTCTAAAGTTGTCATTCGTCGTTCATTTTAAGATTGAATTGTTCGACGTTCATCATTCAGAATAAAAGTGACGACATTTCTTTTTACAAAGAAGTTTTTTTCTCATCAAAAAGGATTGAAAAAAGTACAATACTGAATGATTTTTTAAACGAACGACAGGAATTTTTTCGTAGTCGTTTGCCAGTCACCAAATTTTTGTCGTTCGCTAATAATTACAATTAATGACGATCAACAAGTCTGTGACTGACATTTCACCTATACAACTAAAGCTTCGACGTAGTTATAATGCTTTAGACTTGCCAAGTCACCAAATAAGAAAATCTATTGCTTATCATTTACATATATTTTTTTGGTGCACAATAGGAAAGAACCAGATATATTGAAATTATTTATAAAGGGTTCTTTTTGCGGTCTCATTGAGTAATAGTGGTATTGCAAAATACCAAAAGGTATTTACAGGTAATAATAGACAAAGAAGGGTACCTTGTTCAGATCTTGCGATGGTGAGCCAAAGATACGCCAGGATATTTTATATATGTATAAATTTTCTTAAATAATGCGAAAAATATTTTGTTAATTATTATCATTATTCTCAAGGATCAAGATATTATCATTACTTAAGTATGTACATACTTTATTATTGATAAATAGAAGAAAACATTTGATACACACATATATATATATATCTTTATACTTACAGCGATATATATGATGTGCCCATTTGTCTAAATAACGCTTTTAATACTGGATGAAGTATATAAATCGACAAAAAGCCTAAAAACAAATACTTACATATTCTCGAATATTTTTGGTTTTAACGGCCTTAAAGGATTGGAATCCAGGATATAGCGTTCCGAGGAGAAGTCGACAAAGCACATATATTGGATAGGTCATTGTTGAAGCATGGGAGGGAGTACTCTCTGATACCTTATTATTATTTAATGTATGTCTTTAATCACAAAGAGATATTCTTCTAAGATTTCACTATAAAAATCACACAACACAAAGCTAAATAATTATCATTTATATAAGATAGATTTGCTAAGGAATTGAATTATGTGGAATTAGCAAATAATTTATATATTATTTATCACAGAAACCGACGTTAGTTTAACTGAAGACTTTTTTTTGCACTGGTAGTCGTTGAGTAGATATTTAAAAGATATATTCTCCTTGTGCGTGATGATGGCTTTGAGAATACACGCTTGTAAGTGTAGGAATGAGTGTGTGTTTTTTCGCGAGCGCTTTTTTGCAACGATTATAAGTCCTCCGAATAGGTCCACCACTAGCTTTATTATTATTATTTATTCCCCACCGACTTGGATCGTAGCTTCCATACTGTCAAATGCGATCCACAAAGCTGAAAATATGAGATAAGAAAAATATAAGTAATTTTGTTGTAGTGATGATTGTAAAAATAGAAAGTATTGGCCGAAAGCAGGGATTAAGTGAAATCTAATAATAGAATGAGTCTCTTTGATGCTTTTTGAGGAGGGCAGCAAATATCTTATGTGTTTCTTGGGGAATGAGAGGCTAAGCAATTTATTAGAGATCAAGGCGAAGCATAATAGCTACTGACTTAAGAGACTTGTTTAGTCATCAAACAAAGAAGAACACTCCTTGCTTCGCACTTATTTATGTATGTGTGCACAAATAACTTGTGCAATTCATAATAGATCAGTCATAGAGCTCCACTGATGCAGTGAATAAAGGGTGTTTCAATAGGGTATTGAGGAATAACCATAGAGAGCTTATTGGATTATTCAGAGAAATACGTCACTGTGTCCAACATAAACAAATCTTTCTATCTCTATGATCAACTTACGATGACGGTGTACAAATTACTTTGTTTATATTGGGCAATGGCGACAGCTGAACGATGTTTCTCTGCTATTGAAGGGAATAAGCTCTCTTTACATCTCTATGGGAGTAACCAACTAGGCTCTTGAAAGGTGAAAATAAGTATTGAACCCCTTCATCACTGGGAATTGAAGACAATTCTTCTATCGGCAGCGGTAAGGTATGCCGCTTTAGCTCCAAGATACCTTTTCGACAATTCGTGAACCAGGGCGTCGGAAGAAATTAAATACATACCCCCCATCGGTGGCACTAAATCAACGATTTTTTTAAAGAATAATTTTAAAAAGATTTTCATTAAATGTCATTTGTATTCTATAATATTACGTTGATATAATGATTATTATCAGTGATTTGAAGTAGCTGCCATTTGTTTTATATATATAATATCGTTGCAATGTAATTATCTATTTTATTATCAGTAGTTTTAATTGGAATGTTCTCTGTTGAGATAAAAAGTTTAAACTATAATGATCATTTGTGTATTTTTTGCGTATTTACCTCCATAAATATTTCTTTTCTGTGTGTTTTTTAGAACTGTTAAATAAATATAAGTGTTTTTAGCTTTGATTTTGTGATAAAAGACCACGGTACGATTAATTAATTTCATAAATATACAACAGCATAAACTGTATTCCTTTTTTATTTGATAAGTTGCTGGTTTTTTTTTGTTGATAGTTTGGGTAGGGCCTGTGTGAAAGTACTAACACTTATGTTATGTCATACCGAACATTACAAGGCATGTCAGTCGTTAGACTATCGTACATATATTGAGCCAGTTGTTCCCAAATATATTCTAAAATGCCTTAGAAGATGACTTGTATGCTTTGGGTGTTTGGTTTCATCAAATTAATGATCAGTTTAGAAATTTCTAAATATATAAAAGCAGGCATGTGAGCGATCAGGAAAAAATACGATCCGATCAAAAATAGCGATCATAAATAATTTGCGATATAGCGATATAACGATCAGGGATTTTTCTCATCAGCGATCCGATCAATTTAATTGCGATCAACAAAAAAATTACCTATGTATTACTCATTCTAAGTAAAAATTTAAATGTATATACAGTCAAAAATTTGTAAGTACCTATTCATCTTTATATGGCAATTGAATGATTGTTTCCCATAGCCTATGAGCTCCAAAATAACGACTTCTCCATAGGCGCCTGTCTGTATATTTTAGGACAAAAATATCAGAATGATTGTTTCTCAAAGCCTATGAGCTCCAACACTCTGGCTCCACAATTGACATATGTCTGCCTATTTTAAGACAGGAGATGCCAGAATAAATGTTTCCCATAGCCTATGAGCTCCAAAACAATGACTTCTACATAGTCGCTTGTCTGTATATTTTAGGACAAAAAATATATCAGGATAGCACACACTGGCTTTTTCTATTACTATTAGTCTGTATTTTGTGTTTTCTAAACAAATATTAGTTGTTGGAATGGATTTTGGTCAATGTGACAGCTAGTTAAGTCTTAAGAAATGTAGGGGTTGTCTCAAAAATCCTTATTACTAACATTTTTTCTTTTTTAGTTATTTTATACAAATTGATCGGACCGCAATTTTTTAGTGATTTTATTACGATCAAAAGATATAAAGATCAGGACCTTTTGCGATACTCCGATCAGCGATCAAATATCGCTATTGATCGCCGATCAGAAAAAACTCCGATCAACAAGCCTGTATAAAAGTAACTATTGAAGATTTGATTTTTAACTATCACAAGCTGCTCTAGAGATTTATATCCTTTTGACGATAACATGCAAAGATACCTGCCAAGGTTTCTTGAGTTCTTCATTTATATATTTTGTTTTAGTCACCTACTTTAGTAGTCCTATTAAAATGATAATAATATTTTTGGTATAATTTTCCGCAACAGTAATTTTACTTCCTATAATTAGAGCATCAATTAAGCCCCAGTACATTTTTATATAAATAAGTATATACCTTGAATATAACAACACGACAAACTCACAAAATAATAATTAAGAGTTCTTCATTAGGATCCTCACATTAAAAAATAAATAAACGAAAGCAGTTTGATAAATGGAAGATTCCTTTATTTGTCATTGAAATGCATTCAAGTTCATTTGAATAACCAATCTTTGAACCCAATTTGGACTACTTTTCCCCATAAATTGACAGCAGCAATTCCGAACCACTTAATCACTCTCACCCCTTTTGTGATACATTTTAATAACTTGCAAAGATTCCTCGAGTCTCTACTGCTCCATGAAAAAACTCCAATCATTATTTGAGATCAGCTGTCAAGCAAGCAATAACCAATTTGGCGTTGTTCTCAAAACCTATCAATGCAAAATGTGAGCGTCCCCCTAAAAAAACTCTTTATAAGATAAATCTACGAGCTAATGAATTTAGTATACGACATACGTTATGGGTCACCTGTCGATGAAGGCCCATAACAAATAATTATCAATACTCCTTCATAAATAAAAGGTTGTGTGATTGTCCTTTCTGTTTCTTTTTTAATCCTTATTACTAGGAATGGAAATCTGGAGCTTAGTCTTGGTGGTAAGCTCCATTTCTCCACTTATTTACTTATATCAGGATAAGTATTTAAGATCTATTTGTTTTGGGTTCCCTTCCTATACAAGAAACACACTCAGGGATTTATCTGGAGAAGCTATATTTTTTATCTTTAAGATATTTATATCTATTTTATTCTTTCTTAATCAACAACGGCGACAGTGTTAAATAACAATTTTTTAAATCATTTTTGAGGTTATTTAAAAGCCAAGATAAGGAACTATTTGTAGTTCTAACTCTAGGAAATTCAGAGGATTGCAATTATAATTCCTTGCATATATATATTTGCATACGAGATTCCTTGCAACTGTTTGGATAAGGATGTCAAGAAATCTATGTTATTCTGTACGTGTAATCTACATAGCATTGTTAGTCGTTGTTGACATGCCCACGCTGTTCTAATGTTTTAATGGTGTGTTGGACTATATTTTGACCAAATGCTCACAAAGATCAAGTTACCATTATTGCAAGACAATAAAAACAACTAGAGGTCAATACTCCCAATTATTGTGGGAGATTCACTGTTAGTTGAACACATATATAAAATAAAAATCTGCGTAAATGGCTATTATAAAGAGTAAAGTACTTTAGAGTTTTTGGTTTAAATATAAGTTGTTTGACTGAATAATGATTTTAATGTACGTTAAACTATTCAATTTTAAAGTTGTCTAAAGGTGCATCATACAAAATAAGATATACTTCACATTAATACAAAAAAGTAATAAAATCAAAGGAGAATCTCGTTAAACACATAAATGTACACTATTAATGTAATTAAATGTAGCCACACCCTTGTCAGGCGAGCTCATGAATTATAATGTATAAGATATATAAAAAAGCGTTCTAAAATTTATCAATAATGGAATTATACATGTATTCAAAAAGTATTATTTTATTTTTTGGCCGGAATAAAAGATACTCATTTAAATTAGTCCAAAAATAAATAAAAAATGTGTTTTGAATGATCATCAAATTATCGTAAATGTGGGTACATTTAATTTTTCTTCATATTAATATTTAGTATATTTTTATGAATGTGCATCATTTAAACCACCTTCCCTTTGATTGCTTTTATGATGTCATTCATATTTATAAACGTTTTAAATAATGTAAAGGGCAGATAAATTTTTATTTGTCGAAAAGAAGTATCCAATCTCAAAAGTATGAATTCCTTTAACGTGACGTCATATGTGACGTAGGCATTTTATGTCGTTTATCTAAAATAAATGATTATTTCTAACTGACTGAGTGACTCCCCGTTCATTCATATTATGGTCGATCCTTGCTCGTCTTCAGTAGAGAGACCAAGTTAATCCCTCGTCGATCATTGGTCCTCTTCAGAAGGAACGCCATATATTCAACCAATGGAATGGATACCCTCGACATAAATTGTATTTTTGCGATTCTTTGTTTTAATATTATCTTTTAGGTTGACTTTATATTGACATAAATCATAAAAAAACTTGTTAAAAAAAATCTTTTTATTCATTATTAAACCCTTTTCAGTCTCAAAAGAGGGAAAATGATGTTTCATTGGTTGTAAGTTTTTCTAATTTAAATATATACCTTAAAAAGTATTGATTCCTCCTGTTAAAATAAATACATAAAACGAAATGAAATACTTATAACTTATATATTTGATGTTATTAATATTTTTTAAAGATTACATTTAATTGGCTAATATGTATTATTTTTGAATGGTCACACCAAAAGCCTTCAATGTGGAGGAAAATTATAGAAAAAAATTGTTAAAAAAACTTTCACAAAAGTGAATTGCAAGGAACCTAATATGAATGAGAGGTAGTTTCTAGATAAATATCTTGGCAATTTTTATAGAATGCAATCGGGAAAAGTGTGCCAAGAACACTATATAATTGGATACGATTATCAAAGTGTTAAAATGCATCCGTTTGGCAATGGGATGACTCAGCAATATTGCGGGTGAAAATATGTATGCTGGGATATCTTTCATTGAATCAAAAACACACACACATATATTCATAAACTTGATTCAACATTGAATACCTTGGGGAAGAAGGAAGATATCAAATATCAGTTTGATTAAAGGGGGGAGAGACCTTGACTACAAGAATTGAACTGCATATTGCAATAGTTGAGATACCTGTCATCCACAATGAGAATTACTTCAAAATCATTCTTGCAAAGAAAAAGTATATATTTCGTATGATATGTACGGTTTTTGATGGATTAGAGGTTATTCCAAATTATATAAGTTGAAGCATTAGAGCTAATAGTGAAATATAAGCTTGAAAAAATGACTGCCCTCGAACAATAAATGGAATGAGGGAAATAGCCGACGGGATTAATGAAAAAAAAAACTGAATTCTGGAACAATTCCTCTTAAGAACATGTAACTACATTTGTAAATTTAATATTATACTAAATTATCAGCGGTTTAGCTCCTTTTTTTGCCTATATGGTTCTATGGAATTGCAGTATCCAACTGGATATAAATACGCATTAGTGCATTAAAATTAGTCTATCAAACCTAGCTCTTATCAATGAGGTAGCAGACCAAAATGACCATCCCCTCTTGGGAGTATTCGAACTGGTCCCCCAACATTGAGAGTTGAACATGCATTAATGCACAAGGCTATCGCGCTCCTAGCGGTCTTATTACTGGCTGATACCGGATTGAGTCCCGGTGAGTTGGGCATGATCTAGGAGCTAAACGAACAAGTTTGAAAATGTTAAAATATTAAATTATATTTAGATATAATATTAATAAACTATGATTGGACTTGAATTTATGGAAAATGAGGCGCCTTTCTTATCCACAAACTTGACACTGAGTCATTTATTCGTGCAAAAGTATATTTTATTCGTCATGGCATGACTCACTTATAGGATAAAGAGAGACTAAAGTAACATATGTTTCATTTTTATCGAATTGGGTTATTATATATATATATATAGCTGCTACTGAATTGCCTTAAATGTCAAAATTGATGCCGCGAAAAGGAAGCTTGCTTAGTTACAAACAAGCATCAAATCAAGGGATTGTGGGCGCTAACTGCAGCTATAACTTATGTGTCTTCGCAATCATAATCCCTCTAATATATATTATAAAAGTATAATTTATAGCCACATCCATTTAATTTAATGACTTACATCTGATGAAAAGAGACAGCCAAAACTATAAAAGATTAATCTTCAAAGTCAATCATCATTGACTTAACAGTCCAGGTGGGAAATGTTTTAAATTAATTTCATCGCATTTAATGTATGTACATTGGCTAATAATAATAAAATGAATCCAAATGTTTACTCAATTATATATTTAAAAAATCATATTAAAGGATACTATTTTAATGCCTTTTTAAACGTAATAAGGTATAATACAACACTTATTTATTGTTTGCATCACAACAGCAAATATTGATGGGTAATGTCGAAATTGTTATTTTGTGGGTCGGCAGACTCCGATTCCCGCATGAAAGGCTATCAACGATGTTAGGAACCCCTCTTGACATCTTGAAAGGGTACGATGAAGAAAACAAGAGGTGCAGCGTCGGGCCTGAAGATATTTTATTATATTGTTCTGAATGTAGACTCCTCTTATTAGTAATATTGTTATGTATTCCTACTGGCATCCCTGTGGGTCTCAGCCATCTATTGGCATCCCTTAACCTTTGACCCTTGTCTAGTTATTTTCCTTTTTCCTTTTCTCTTCACGTTCCCCTTTTATTATTATTTGCTTAGTCAGTCTGTCTACGCTTTGTCCTGTGCACCCCTTCTACTTCAATAAAGATGTCCTCAACCTCCCCCTCGTGTTCTCAGTAACCCTCTTGGCCGACGTGTATGGGATTACTCTAATAGTGACTCCTTCTATATCCTCAGGTATATTAGTGTATTAAACACCACAAATATCATCATTCCTTACCCAATCAATGAGGGTTATTCATTCCAGCTTTTTAAAATGAATTGATGAGGGCATAAGCCCGGTAGTAGTTACTGAAGCCATGAATCATCTTTCTTGAACTTTAATAGAAAATAATAATGATGGGTGCGCTGGGTATTTTTGTTGTTTGACTGAGTGAAAGGTGGGGTTTATCATGACAACTCAAGACTAAGAGAAAAATAAAGCCTGTAAAAAACACACACACAAACAGAACGGAAATACTAGACTGCCAACATGTAATAGCAGATCTTCTTCCCCTTCAACGGATGATATGAAGCGTAATGAACCATAATATTGTCCTGGTTGAATATCCAAACAGGATTTCAGCCACCAACAGAAATTAAGGGACTTCCTCTTTCAATTGACATCCATCCGGTTTTATGAGATGATGAGGAACGATCCCTCATTCATATACAAAAAACAACTTTGATGTGTTTATGTATGTTTAAAAAATCACAATTTAACAAACTAATTTTATAATTAAAAGAATCCAAAGTTGGATTTGAATAAAAATATTTTTTAAGTATTTGGAATACTTTTATATGATTTTTTTCTTCCAATTATGATGAAAAAATAAATATGAGTTTGTAATTCAATATTTATCTAACTGATTTGCCTAGTCTCATTGATCGCTATGTCTTCATCAATTATATAAACATACCGGGTGTCCGGTAAGTCTTGACTTATTTCTAACTTCCAATTTCATTAAGATCTACAAGGGCTAAAAGTAGAGATACAGAGAAATATTTTAATAAAAAACTTTGCTTTTTGATAATCTATATGTTTTTAACATTTGGCCTTTAGCTTCCATGACAGCCACAACACGGAGACGGAAGGAGGAGCAGGTGTTCTTGATGTAGGTGGGGTCCATCTTGGCCCAGACCTTGGTGATGCTGGCCTTGAGAGCTTTGGTACTGCTGTGGCCTTTTTTGCAAGCCTGTCTCTCAATGTGCACCCAGATTCAGGTTCAGGGGAGGAGGGGGCCAGAAGTCCTAAGGCCATAATTCCACATTCTCCTTCAACCACTTTTGGGTGTTCTTGGCTGTATGTGCGGGTGCCCCATCCTGCTGGAAACACACCCTCTTGCAAACATACTCCTTCCAGATCCATGGGACCACCTTGATGTGGTCCTCTGAGGTGAGCCTGTAGCCCTCTTGGAAGAAGACTGGAGGCATAGCTTTACCATCTGAGCCAACATCTCCAAGCATCATGATGCTGGCTGAGTGCTTGGTCATGGACACATATTTCTTAGATCCCACATGACCATTAAGGCTAATGTAGCGATCATTATTTCGGTTGTAGACTGGATCCACTGTAAAAGTTTTCTCATCAGAAAAAATGAGAATTCTGTCCCCATTACTTTTCATGTTGTTCAAAATCTTCTTGCATCTGATGTATCTGGCCTCCACATTGGCTATGGACAACATGGGACGGGTGGTGCGGACCAAGGACTTGCCCCCAATGTCCTTGACAATGTTGGCAGCATTAGTCCTACCCATGTTGTTCTACTTGGTAATTGTTATGATGCTCAGAAGAGGGTTTCTCTTGATCTGGACCCTGATCTTATTCATGTCTTTTAGCTTCCATGTCAAAAATGATTATAATTTCGAAATGTTATTGGAACCAAACTTGTTAATATAAATACGGGTTTTAACTTTTATTTACGTAACATTTACGTAAAAAGTTTCTGAAACCTCGAAAAAAGTCATCAAAGGTATCGGTCAAGACTTTCCGGACATCCGGTATAGAAAAAATGATGAATAAATAAAGCAATAAAGTCCTATAGCCTTTGACAAATAATAGCCAAACTTATTTAGGATGCAGTAATTGAGAAATATTGTGACTATTTTGGTCTTCGTTGTTACAAAATATATATATATATAGGTTTATTGTTGTAACTACTTTTGATTAATTGTATATTTTATTTGTGGATTCATTCTGTTTTGACTTTAGTTTAGGGTTTTAATGTTAAACTATAATGTTTAATGATATATAAATATTTATATGCAATAACTGAAATTGAATAAAGTCAATATTAAAAAAATATATATTGAAATATCTCAATTGCCCGACTACAAGGTAAAAAATGATGGCTCTCTAGAGAGAGATTGAACATAAAATTATCCTTGGAGGATTATATCTTTAAAACATACAAATATGTACTTTAAGACAACTTTTTTCAAAATTAAAAGTTTCTAGATGGGTTTACATCCGGCTGATCCTGGAATAAGCTCCGATGAGGTGAGCCCAATATGGGAACTACACAAATAAACATCTTAATAGGGCAGCTTCTTATGACTTTAAGCTAAAAATTAGGACATATATATGTACAATAAAAGGTCCATTATTTTTCATATGGCGACTGAAGAGTTTTTATTCGAATAAACTTGAATAAATTCCGTGAATCCCCTCTCTTCTCCTCTATTATAATTAAGATGTAGTAATGAAATAAGCACAAGTTTTTCATAATGATGTGGAATGTTTTTCTTGAGCAAATATATGATATATATATCTAGGGATAACCCAAAAAATTACACCTCTAATAAACATAATTCAGTTGGTAATCCGGGTTTCTCCCTTTTAAAGATCTAACAGTCCCCTGACATTATTCATTTATTGACAGATGATATATTGAGAACTAATAAACAACCTTTTTTAAACCTCAGTATGAGCAGTGAGTCCATTTAATAATAATAATACGTAATATTGGATTAATCCATTCGATGGATTCGCAAATGACATGGATTGAGATCCATAAGAAGACACGATTTGAGTTTTTTTTCCTATTTGATTCCATAGAATTGCATTATCCGATTGGATATAATTAAGCATTATAGCATTAAAATTAGTCTATCGAACCTAGGATCTTATCAATGAGGTAGACCAAATCTTTGACCATCCCCTCTCGGGAGTATTCGAACCTGCACCCCAACATTGAGATTTATGTGCAAAAAAATATCTTAATCGATTCATCATTAGAAGTTAATGGCATGATTATAAAACATTTTTTTGCCTACTTGTTTCGATATAATTGCAGTATCCAACAGGATATAAATAAGCATACTAGCATTAAAATGAGTCACTCGAACCAAGTATCTTTTCATTGAGGCCGGCCAAAAATTAACTTCTCTCGAGAGAGAAAGGATTCGAACCTGGTCCCCCAACATTGAGAGTTGAACATTTTTTTTTCCTAAGGATGACATTCTCTCTTAATAATATTGGCACGTCAATTACTGGGAGTTGAGAGATGATTTATTTAATAATGTGAGCTGTGTATCCATGACGACTCAAATGTCATCGATATATGAGGCAAATGCAGTAAACTTTGTTTATTTCAAATAAAGAACAAACTTCAAAACATATAGACAAAACTTGTTATTAATCCTGGGATGGTTTTGTGGATCTTCTTTTAATGTTTTAATAAGAAGAGCTTCCTAAAACTGCTATTCAAGATTCACTAGAGGAAACAATGAGGAACTCAGCATGACATGATAATAAAAAATCCAATTATGTTCCTCAAATGTAGCGGATTAAGAGGCCCAACTGAAATATATCTAAGGGGTTCCATGAATATATATCTTAAATGAATCATAACATGACACGGCCGTGATCGAAAGCTATAATATTTAAGCATGATTTATACAAGATACTTTTTATGAGTGTAAGTTGTAGGGAATTTAATATCTATCGCTTATTCCATTAGAAGAGCAACAAAATAATTGTTCATATCAAAATTAATTATAAGAATTCTTATGTTGCATATTTCAATTGTGTACTATTGTTTATATATAATTACACACACACAAACTATATATATATATATATATGAATTACTTGACGCTGTCCGGGAATACCGACTCTGACCAAATATTTCCTTGGCACCTCAAACTTATCAATTCGAATCATCCAGAATGATCAAATAATACTAAAACATACATCAGCACCTAGAAGTCAGCCACAGATAAATGGACCAAATCTAACTTGACTTTTAAGAAATCGCAAAAAATCAACATTTTGGTGAATAAAATGAATAGGGATGTCAGCGGTTAACCGGTTAGCCGACCGTTAAGAAAAGACCGGTTATGCTTAACGGTTAAACGGTTTCATTTACATAATAATATTATCGCATACTCGCATTGTCCTGGTATTGTGTTGTGTTGTTTGACTATGGGCATGTGATTTCGTAAAGCAGACACTGAGTGGCGCAAGAGAGTAGCTTATCCAATATCACATGGGAGCATGGTCATTTCCGCTTTTCATCATCACTGGAGCATGCATGGAATGTAAAGCGCGAGTGACAAGTCAGCGAGACGAGAGCGTACAAAATGCCCCCCAAGCGTATAAAACGGAGTGCTGTCTGGGACCACTTTACAAAAAAAGGAGATGATATCGTGGTATGCAGTTTGTGTGAGGCTGAACTCAGATATAGCGGTGGTACGAGCACCATGAGCGCTCATTTAAAATCAAAGCATCCGTTTGTAGTACACGAAGAAACAAGCACGGGCAGCAGGCAACAGCAGCCACTGATTAAGTCCTTTGCCCAAGGCCCACCAAGAAAATGTGACCGTCGTCGGTCGGAGGAAATTACACAAAGGATCTGCAAAATGATTGAGTTGGACATGCTGCCTATCAGCATTGTAGAGGGAACGGGCTTCACCAATTTAATCAACTTCCTCGAACCAGAATACGACATTCCGTGCAGAGCAACTATCACCGCTAGAATTGAAAAACGCTATAAAGCGATGGCACTTGATCTAAAAGAAACGCTGTCAGAAGCCGACGGTGTTTCTCTCTCAACAGACAACTGGACCGCATTGACCACAGAAAGTTACATAACACTTACGAGCCATTTCATTGACGAAGAATGGGAGATTAATTGTGATGTGTTGTTGACACAAAGTCTCACAGTTAGACACACAGCTGAGAACTTGGCTGAAAAGCTGAATAGTTCTGTTGATGACTGGGGACTTACTGATCGTGTTGTCGCTTGTGTACACGACAATGCAAGCAACATTGTCAAGGCCAACTCCCCGGAGTATGTGAAGTGGCAGTCTGTTCCCTGTTACGCGCACACATTACAATTGGCCATCAACGACGGGTTTGCTTTGCACTTGCATCGAGTCATTGCTTCTGCTGGCCGTTTGGTTAAGCATTTCAATCACAGCACTCCTGCAACACACGCGCTGAAAACTAAGCAGGAACAGTTGAACATGCCCCACAAATCCCTGATCCAGTCCTGCAAAACCCGCTGGAATTCAGTGTATGATATGTTCGAGCGACTGATAGAGCAAAGGTGGGCAGTAACAGCCGTGTTGTCAGACCGCACAGTAACTAAACTAGCGGAGGCCAGGGCGCTCGACCTCTCCAGCGAGCACTGGGACCTGATGGAAGAGATCCTGCCAGTGTTAAAGACACTTAAAATTGCCACCACAGCCATGTCCTCGGAGAGTAATGTCTCGGTCTCAAACAGCTACCCGATCACATTCAGTTTCCTCCAAATACACCTCATCCCCCAGGCTGGTGAAGGACGAAGAGTGACGGAGTTCAAAGAAAAAGTCAGCACATCTCTGGCAAAACGCATGAAGGTATATATTAATGTTATTATTTGTATTATTATTATTATTTAACAAACTAAAACATGTGCTTTATTTTGCTAATAAATTATCTTGTACTAATATATTTTTTAATTGTTTATCCATTCTATGCAGGTTAACTCTGATGAGTTCATCTACAGCGTTCCTCTCATCGCATCTGCGCTGGACCCCCGACACAAGAGCCTCCCGTTTCTTTCAGTAGCACAAAGAACCGACGTTACATTCAAATTGCTTAACATGGCAAAAGATGTGGATTCTACAACAAGCAGAGCAGCGGAGGCCGCTGCTGCAGCTGTTGGTGCTGTTGATGAAGATGAGGATGTGAGCGAGGGAGAAGCAGCAGCGGCGGCCCCTTTACCCACCGATGAGAACGCTAACAGCAGTGCAATGCGACTGCTGCTTGGACACAACTACGTTACGTCCTCGGACAGTGGGCCAGCAAATGAAGTGGAGAGGTACTTTAGAGAGAGTCCTGCTGCATTGGAAGTAAATCCATTGCAGTGGTGGAAACTAAACTGCACCCGTTTCCCCAGACTGGCCACTTTAGCCAAGCGCTACCTCTGTGTACCCGGGACCTCGGTCCCGTCGGAGAGAATATTCTCCGCAGCCAATCTGACAGTTAACAGGCTGCGCACGCGATTGACACCAGAACACGTTGACATGTTAATATTTCTTAACAAGAATGGTGCGCCGAAAGCTAAGCCAAAGTAGCCTATATAAGCGGCCAGTGGCATGGTTAATTGCTCCCTTTTAGTTCTATTTATTTTTTGGTGTAGAGACTGTAGACTCAGACTGCTGTAATCGTAGCGCATAGTGCACTTGAAACAAACAGTGGAATGTCCTTTTGCTTTACTTTTCTAATAAGACAGCGTTATATTATTGGCTATTTATTATTTGTTTTTTTGTTTTTGAGTATAGGCCAATACTGCTCTGCTGCTGTAGTCGTCATTTGCCAGTAGCACCGGCTGCACAGCAGCTGTGCGCGCTTGAAAGTAGAATGTCTGCGCGTCGCTCACAACTCCGCTTGTTTTTGAATGAAGCGAGTCTACAGTATACAATTTATTTGTATTGTTTATGCTGCTTATTTGTTTGGAGCATCAATAAATGTTTACCATTTGCCACCAATGTTAATTCTGTGTACGTGCATATTTAATTTTAGGTTGATTTATGACAAATCACCGAAAAAAACGGGGGGGGAAAAAAACCATTAAAACCGTTAATTAACCGGTTAATGGTTTCGGTCAACCGGTTCGGGGAAAAACCGTTAGTGACATCCCTAGTATTAAGTATGTATTTCGAGAGGATTTATTTGTAAAATGTACAAGCGAAATAGTGGCACGCGTTGAACGCGTACCGGAAAAAACCCTCCTACTTGAGTGGGGAAAAAAAACAACAGGTAACTCTTCTCCCTGTGGAGTGAGTACCCTTTTCCGAGGAAAGAAATCCTTATATTACGCGGATGAAAAAACCTCCCTTTGTTCGATACTGAACATAAACCGTCCCCCTTCTGGAAGAGAGTAGAAGTGCCCAGACCTACTTTGGGCGGGAACTATAAGCATGATGCAATCTTCTTTATAATTACATGCATGTTCGGATATGGTGAGGGAGCCAGATTCTAACACAACCTGTTAATTTTATACCCCAACTAGCAAATGATTAAAAAACAAACGTCTTTGACAGTTTCTTTACGAAGGGGAAAATGCCCAGGATGAGACAGAGAAAGCCTACAACTTCCAAGCAAAGAGCTGCATTTAACAGACAATACCACGAGTCCTACTTAAATATGGATTTATTGCGACAGGTGATTCCCACGCACCAGCCGCCTCCTACTATGCAGCGACCGGCTCTCGAACGAGGCAATGAGCCTTCAAACTCCTTCGCCACTTGGAGACCCCCAACATCCTGCATTAAAAGACCAGCCTTTGGAGTATTTTGAAAGAAAAAACTTGAACAAGAATGACAGAAGCAATTACTGAGGGCCACCACATCAACAACTGCCAGTGCACTGAAAGCATCATACTTGGTGGCTAACCGTATTGCTAAGGCTAAGAAGCCTTTCATATTGAGAAGAATTTATCCTGCCCGCCACTAAAGACATTTGCCTTTACTTCTAGGAGAGGCTGCGGTTAAAAAGATAGCACGGTGCCTCTTTCGGCCAGCACTGTCA
>CP045896.1:25604890-25667113 GCA_013387185.1 Caligus rogercresseyi | reverse complement strand
TCGTTGTTCGCGAACGAAGAACAGCAACAAAACAATTCTATATCCTTTAAAAAAATCATACAGAAAGTTTTAGGTTCGTACGCAAAATACCTTTATGAATGTCTACCCCTGGCGCCCAAAAAAAGAAAAGTACTTTCAATAGACTAGCAGTGTTGTAATTTTAAAACTCGTTTTTGATGATAAATAATTACTTTCTTTAAAGCCTCGTCGCTTTTATAATGACGAATGACAAACGAACGATAAACGATTCAATCTGAAAATGAACAACGAATAATAACTTTGGTGAACGATATTTTTTGGTAAACGTCAACAGGTCAGTTATAATATATATATATATATATCTATTTATATATATATATAACGTATATATATTCAGTGTGTTCCATCAGAAATGTAATTTTTAAATTGCGAATTAGAAGTATTTAAAATAATTCAAATCGTATTATTGATACGACATTTTGTTCATAATGAGTGTGGACAAATGATAATCCTCGAAATATCTGCGAAACAAATGATAGAAGATGTTAAGGTAATAATCTTCGTTGCCATTATTAATGGAATGGTTCCAATCGTTCATACATTCCTTGAAGATGATGGCCATTTGTCGTCGGATTTCGGTGTTCATATCTCAGATTGCTCCAGGACATAATTTGGGCCAGGCTGTGCCATTTTGCAACTCGTTCTTCACTTTGGTGGATGCAAGACGGCGCTCCACCACATTGCACAAATACAGCTTTAGAATTTCTAAATGAAAAGTTTCGAGGCCGAGTCATCAGTAGAAGGACGTAAAATCCCTGGCCAGCTCACAGTCCAGATCTCAACCCTTTGGACTTCCACTTTTGGGCTGCAGCACAAACTCTAGTTTATAATGAAAAACCAGATTCTATTGAGTCTCTCATACAATGTGTCCAAACATTCGCTGAAGGATATAGCAGGAGACGATCAAAACGTTTACAAGAATGTCCTGGAGCGTGAGTCGTTCTGTCTTCAGGCTGGAGGGGGTCATTTCCAGCAACTTTTGTAAGGCCTCAGATGTGCATCTTATGATATAGGACAATAAATTTTTAATAATCATAAAATACATTCTTTTCCTTTAAAATGATGTATCTATGAGGGAATTTGACGAATTTGAAGTACTTCTAAATCGCAATTTAAAAATTACATTTCTGATGGAACACACTGTTTATATATATATATATATATATTACCAACAACAATCGTTTTTTTCTTCTAAATGTTTGACAATACCTTTGACTCCATTGAGCCATTGTAAACAAGACCAATAACCCTTAATTCACCTTTAAACTCTCTATTATGATAACATAATAACATAGTTTCTTGATATGCACATCAGGGAAACACACAATGAATACAACAATGAAGAAGACGAAGAAGAATACAACAAAATTCATTACTAATTCAATTTATAAGCCTAAAAAGTGCATTGGAAAATTAAAGGCATTTGTATTTCTTGGAAAGCATCCAGGTTAGGCAATTTTTAATATTAGTATTTTCATTAGTCTCCCGTGTAGAGAAATAGAGAGATATGTTGATGTAGTCAATGGGTGACAATCGGATTGTTATGCATTCTTGCACTCAAACAATGAAACAAGAGAGAAAGACAGGCTGCACATCGAATGCAGATCCAAAAATACTCAAAGTCGTAATGTCTCATGTATTTGTTTAGTATTTTAAAAAGTAAATAAAGATGTCAATTATTGAAGTCCTCATTTTCAAGGATATAATGAAATATTTATGTCCTATAAAGCTGTGCAATATTATTCTTCAGTTGGTCGAAGTAATTGGAGTTGAACACTTTGAATAATATTAATGCTTAGTTCCAAACGTGTTGATTTTTTTGTTGAAGAGGCCAGATTTGGTATATTAGCAAATATAAAATCCAATGTGGGTAGCAATGAGTTTAAACATTAATTTGCGAATAAAAACTGATTTTATCAATTTTTATTTGGTTTTACCAATAGATTTAATTGCTATCATTTTGTTGACGTTAGTTAGTGTCTTCATTTGCTATAGTTTTTTATAGGTCTTTATTTCATTTGTTACAGAAGATACAGAAGGTACACAAGTAAAAAAGGCAGTAGAATGTGTATAAAAATAATACATAAATAAACATTATAGTTTAAAATTAGACTACTACCGGATGACCTAGCTACAATAAGGACATAACAAAGTGTTAAAAAAGTTTCACAATATATATACTAAATTTTGTTGACACTTTACAAGACATAATATAAAATGACATTTAAACAAAAAACAACAATAATTAAAACTTTCGGTTGTAATAGTAAAAATACTGTTTAACAATTTTCTTTAGATGGCTAAAATATCTGTAGGAGTTCAGCCAACTGAAATTCACCAAGTCGATGGCGTAGTTCCATGAAGACCCGCTTTGCTCGGGGATTTGATTGCTATATTAATTTACAAACGGAAATATATAATTTGAGATCAAATCATAAAAAGTTAGTTCACTTTTTTATACAAAGAAAAATATGGATATTTCACTTGGCCTGGTATAGTTGTTGTGTTGTATTGGCGAAACACCAAAAATAAAGTTTTTCCATTTCCACTTTAACCTGTTAAAAGTAAAAGGGCAAAATAACAAGATTTTTTTAGACTGGTGTATTTTTTTGAGGAATTGACTTTTTTGCATATTTGGATTGCATCCGTTTGGATATAATTAAGCATTGAAGTGTGTAAATTACTCTATCGAACCTAGGATCTTATCAATGAGGTTGACCAAGATTGACTTATTTTATTTGTTATCTCCAAATACAATGATCCTATGATTGATGTTTTTATTATTATCTGTATGACAGTATTTAGGGTTTCATCTATTATTATAATATTCACCTTGACACTAAGCTCATAACTTTTTAAATATTTTTTTATGTTGCTAAATATGTTGTAAAAAGAAGAAAGACAAAATATAATTTCAAACCTTATCTTGTATTCATTTCAATATATGTCCATATTATTATATAAACATTACATTTGTAACATGGATTTTAAAAACAATAATTGTTTATTTTGATGAACTTATTTAATTGAATTGATAGACACAATTTAAATGGTGCACCTTTTGAGCTTTAGTTTCCTGTTAGCAACGGATGGGGGCGAAAGGGAGTTTACATTGACATGGTCTTAATTTGTTTACTGTATTTAAACAAATCAAGACATGAGGTGTCCATACTGCCTGAATCTTTTTGTCCGTACAGCGTACCGTTCTATGTCGTATGGTGATGTTGAAAAATCCCACAAAAAGATATTTTTGTATATTCTTCCACACACCATTTTTTTTATTTTATTTTGTAGTCTAAATAGACAAAGTTTAATAATAAAAAATCCTACAATCCGATTGTGGTTGTATTATATTAATATCTTTCAATGATCCTTGGGTTTTTTTAAATAACCTCCTCATATGTTTTTCTTAAAAGAGAAATTTAGTAGTGGATTTCTTTAAGGTATATACAGCAGCTACTATAGGTGGATAAGATGATGCACAATGCTTGATTTCTCTTATTTCCAAAGGTGAATAGGCAAGCATGCGAGCAGGCAGTGAGCCAGGCAGCCTACCTGGAAGACCATGCTTTATATTTATTATTATTATTATTGTCTGTGCAATCTTTAATATCAAGTCCGAATAAGGTGGTGTGTGCTGCAAGTAAGAGGCTGCTATTTCACTTGGAATTGCAGATGAACAAAAATCTCATAAAATCTCTTTTTCTTGTATGAGCATAGTCTAACTTTATGCAAAAATATATAAATATTATGACAGACTCATTTATGGACGTCGAGGACCAAAGGAACAGTATTCATTGAAACCACACCCCGCTACAAAAAACAACGTCAGATGCATAAAAAATGAGCGGGAGATGTTGTATGATTTTAATTGATACATTTTAATAAACATGTCTTTATCCTTATTGTGTTCGTGTTTTAATATAGATGAAAAATATATATTTTTGGGAAATAATTTTGAAATGCGTTATATACAATCAATTATGTGAATTTCTCTAAGTAATGAAGCTTAAAATGTAATTACTTTACATAGCTATTTGCAGAACAGAAAAACATACAAACCAAATTATTAACTGATCATTATACAACATATTATCATTTTATTTATTTACATCTTCTCAAACGTATTGATCTATTATATATACTAGATTATGAGATATATATATATATTCTATATATATATATATGTATTGTATATATATATATTCTCTATATATATAGCTATATATATATATATATATATATATATATATATATCCTATAGTCCTGGTTGGACTCTACTTACCCTGATGGCAATTATGTACGGAAACAGGACTTCGCACCTGCCCATAGCCCAAAACTCAGGAGTGGTGTAAAGGCAAGTGGGAATTTTTGGCCATGGCAAATGTGGCCACCCTCATCTTCAGATCTGGCCCCCTTAGAATATGGAATTTAAGGCGATCTAGAGAGAGGGAATGCAGAATCCGCCATCCAAATTTGAAGCCATGAAGGATACGGTCAACGAGCAGTGGGCCGCCATATCCGGGGCCACCATCATCAGGGTCTGTGCCGCCTTCTGCCCCCGTTTGGAGCGTATATTGGCTGTAGAGGGTGGACATTTTATATTATTATAACCTCAGAAAGTTTATTGTTGTAATAATTATTTTTCAAGATATTTATCTTCAATGTGGATCTGATTTTTCTGCATTTTTTTTAAACGCACTGTATATATAAATTATGTATATACATATAAATAATAAGATAAATATATATATATACATATATAGGTATATAAGAGTTCAAAGATGAAGGAATTGCAAAATGTATTATTATTATTCCTCCTTAGCAAAAATATAGGTTAACATTTGACACAAGAATACTCTGTGCATGCATTGAGATTTAATGCTTTAGTCCTATTTCCTTGTTTTGTTGTGTGTGTCTTTTCTTCCAACAGAAAATATATACATTTATGCATCAGAGTATTAGACATTGGATGTTTTGTATGCAGAGCTAAGAATCTCTATTATGTATGTACAACTGTGCATATTTCATAAACTATGAATGCTATTTTTGCATGTGAAAGTACAAAGAGCTTGAGGAGAAGCAATCAAGAGCCTCATAACTTTTCATTCATATGCCTCATTCTCTTGCCTTCAAAGAGATACATTCATATATTCTTAAATCAAACGTCTCTCTAAGGAAGCCGTATATTAAATATAATAATCAGAACAAGTCTAGGAATAAATAAATGAGGCTCTAAAGAAATGTAAATATTAGCATTTCTTGATAACATTCAATGCTATATAGGAAGAGTCTACATTGGCCTTCCAAAATCTTAAAAAGGGATTAGAGAACATAGAATCAAATTTAAAGGTTATTAACCAGGTACGCAGGACTGAAAGCTTAACGAAACCGTTTTATTTTAAATGGTGAATCCAAATTGTCCAATCCATCATATTAAAAATAACTCCAAAAAAGTCAATGTCGGCGTGGAATAAATACAGAACATTATAAAGGGGTGCGATAGCCGTGCGAAAAGGGTGCGATAGTCGTGCATGTTAAGGCGTGTTCAACTCTCAATGTTGGGGGCGCAGGTTCGAATCCCGAGAGGGATGGTCATTTTGGTCTACCTCATTGATAAGATCCTAGGTTCGATGACTAATTTTAATGCTATAATGCTTATTTATATCCTGTCGGATGCAATTTTATCGAACATGTAGGCACAAAATCAACCCTTGATATTATAGAGCCTTATTCTGGCAACAGATTATATTCTCTTGCATCTACACTATTATTTTCATCATCAGCCTGTTCAAATCTTAATATCGTATTCTAGTTCATTGGGTCTTTGATTAGCCTCAATTTGTAGCAGAAATTAATTATTTAGTTTTCGAAAATAGGTCACAACTATATAATTTGGAATAGAAGTTTCTCGCTTCTTCAGAGACATATGATATTTCACAAAAACAGTTTTTATATTAAGGGTTTTTAAAGAATTTGAATAGTTTTTTTTTGCCTTTGATATTAAATCAGAACTGCCCGATGCCTCATTGTGATGAAGATTTCATATAACCTCACTTTAATATGACTTTTATTTGAGACATACCATAGTTCAATATCAATGAGTCCGTTTGTGGACCTGTATGTATATTGCCAGGTTCCCCTACTCAAAGACCCATTAGATTCACAGCTTATAGATAGTAAAGTTCTACAAAGTTAGAGTTGTAGATAAGCATAATTTATTCAATAAACTAGTCATAAATTACAAAACATTATCAATACATTTGGTTATCATGAAACGAGTTCCTGGTCCCTTGTTGATTTAGGTTTAAAAAACATTCCTGGGACGTTTACGTTTTGCCCTTTATTTTATTACAGATTTATTCTTAGAACAATAAACACATCTCTTTAACGCAACTTTAAGCTTTATATTTCATCTTCACTCTATAAATCAAGGTTATTAAATGATCTAAACAAATGTTATATTTGTCATGGCAGCATATAATGATAACTCTCGGGAGATAGAATAAAATCTGAAATCAAGTTGGACCTTATAAAAAAGTATTTTTTTTTATCTTCATAAAAGGAACCATCACAATGAAAGATCTAACGTGCTTTTTCCCTTTCTTAATCATGAAAAGAAATCTGAATTATTTGAAAGAACCCTGAGACAACAGTTTATATTATTAGCCAATCAGTATTTTCATAACATAACTCAATATCAGAGAACGTTAACAAAAAATTTGTTTTTAAATGTAAACAAGATTGTGTGAATCTAATCACACTCGCTCTGAAATGTGTTTCAAGAACTATGAAAACAGAGAAAGGGGGAAAAACTGGAACTTAGTAAGTGTACTCGCTGATAAATAGCAGAATGTAGTGTTTAAACTGAACCATAGACTAAATATCGTTCTCAGACAAGAATTCGTGGCCTCCCTATTCTCCCTGGACTTTAATTTCTTGGAGCAAATTGAGTCTAAGGTGTGTATTGACTGCAGCCCAAAAGGCAAAGCCCTCAAGGCCAACGGCTGTCTTAAAACGCCTGGAGGCCATCATATGTGTAAATAGTAGTCAGATCATAATTAAACTTCTCAGATACCATACAAACTATCTATAAAAAATGTGCATCCACTTTTCCACTGGTTGTCTATATCTTATGACAGTAACAATAATATAAAAAATTCGCCGTACCCAGTAACATATTTAGAAGTAAATATAAGCTAGGTGTTAATGCATTAGTATGATTGATTAATCTTAGTCGTGAATTCTACGCTTCAAATATAGATAAGAAAGCCATTGTCGATGATTTTTTATTCATGTCATTTATGTCAGCAGAGAGATGCTGATATTGATTTATTTTCTTTTTAAAGCAAATTTCGAGCATTGTTTCAGAATCTCTAACATTATTTACTTGTTGGTCTTTAGCAAGATGGTGTAAGTGTTTGTGTGTTGTAGATGACGCGTTAAAATTGCTCACTCCATCCCACATTACATTATAGACTCGAACTCAATTCATACATTGGGATTATACCATCAAACAATCACAGGATCTAAATGTTTGTTATTTCCTATAATGTCCGACCATCGACTTATATAATAACTGGATACTCACCAAAGAAGAAAAATTCAGTCCACTTAAACAGCTCTTAAATATCTAAGATGGCTGACACAATGAGTGAAACCATTTAGACTGTTTTGTGAATAGAAAACGGAAATTCTACAATAAATGTCCTGTGATGTCACCCTTTCTTATGTTTAAACAAAAAGTTATCCCTTCCATGACGTCACTCGATCTTTCTTGTTATTTCTCCCTTAAGACCTGGGATTTAGATTGTGACAGCTGATGACAAGTATTTCTCTCTTCCATTCGCTGTTTCAACGACTTTAATAATACATATTTCATTTAAAAAGGGATTTAATTGGTTCACATCCGATGCCAACTCGGTATTCATCTTCCCTTATTTTATTCAGTACAATACGAATCCGGTTATTACAAAGATTGGTGTTCAATCGAGTCCACTTATTATTGAGATCTTATATCTATATATATATATATATCGATGCATCCTCAAACACACTGCAATAATGACAAAAGCAATAAATATATTATATCGTTTGCCTCGTGGGCGACAAGGAGGTGATTTCCCAGATATCTACATTCAAATCCAACTATCCAGCAGCTTAGAATTAAATGGACACACATGGAATCTCTAAAACCCCTCCCAATTAGTTATAATACTTTTTGTGCATGGAAGAAACGCCCTTTCTAGTTATATATATTCTTGTATGTACATATATGCTCGTATTTGTATTACAAGGCTAGTGTTTCAGTCATTGTTCTTTGGACATTTCTTCTCTCTTCTTGTAGCTAGAACAATAAATCACTCTGGAGGATTGGATTTTATGTCTTGGATGATGGTTAACAAAGGAAAACACTGTCTTTTGTGTGTGTGAGTCCGAATATTATCTTCTTTTATTGTATGACATCCCAGACAAAGAGCCTTCCATCGATATAATGTTTTTTATCAAAGTGAAACTTTTATAAATTGAGGGGGGAAATATATACTTTTTTATTATACTTAGAGAAAAGAGTTTTTACTATGGGTGTTGTTGATAAGACATTTTAAGAGAGCAAAAGCAGTTAAACAAAGAAAACATTTTAAATAACTTGATTTCAATAATAAATTATGATAAAGATTTAAAGAGATATCTATTTAAGGAACTATGCATTTAAAAATGCACTTTGATTCCAAAAATAAAACGGTTAAATGATTAAAAAATTGGCTTATAGTGAAGGTATATTACAGTTGTGGTTCAAAAAAATATAATTGTGCATTTAAAAATATTTGAACATGTTCCACGGACTTCCAAAAACTAAGAATGAATATTGGAGGGGGAATTTCTTTCACGTATTTGGTCCAATAAAAACCTTTTCATGAAATAGCCTAGAAAAACCCTTCGTTCTAATTGGATTCAGTATTTTTTTCATGTCTCATTAATTTATTAACATTCAAGGAAATATGATTGAGTAAAAAATGCTGAATTAAGTGAATTAATGATGGAACTATAGAGGCATATCAAAGGAATGAAGATGAGAACGTTGTTTTTCAATAGGAAAACTGTACACAAAGTTTGTGTAATTTGTTACACAGGATATTGGTAGCAAAAAAGAGGGGTAACTTACAAATATACAGTTAATGTAAACATACATTATATTTTTGTTGATGCCACTAACTAGTTATTTTCACTAAGTATTTCAATATGTTGCCTTTTTTGCATTTATGGAGTTATATCTGTGATGATATGTATAAACATTAAAGCATTAAAATCATTCAACCCAACCTAGGAGTAGTTAGATTAATAAAATGAAGTATTAATATATTTCCTAGCATGAGGACTAAGTCGCTAAGCATAGTTTATATACTCTAATAAGCTTTATATATGGTTTTAACATTACTTTTTAAATTGTTTGATTTATTAGAGAAAATGAAAAAAAAAAAATATAAATCTTTGATATTTACTAATATTATATCAGGTTTTATATAGTTAAGTATACTTGTGCCAGAAGTGACGCTCTCGTTAGCTATCCTTGATACAATACTTTTTAAATGATCTCGATGTATATTTTCATAGAAACTTATGAAATATATTTGCATTTCTATATATTTTTTAATATGAAGAATAACCGTTTTTTAATATTTATATTATTAAAAAAGTTAGATATAGTATATTACACTGTCGGTGTACAATATTTCTAATGGCAATAGTGGACAAGAAAAGTCTTTGGGGGATTAACACTTGTCGTGACAATTTGTCTATATAAAATACCTGCATTGTTGACTTCTACCTGCAAGAGCACAGACAACATTTGACTGGATCTTTTAAGGAGAATAAATGTTTTTGACAATTTTATAATGAAATGTTTCACTAATGAGGATGCTCTGGTATTATAGCATTTATATCTAAAAGCTTAAATTCAATAATCACGCCGTAGGTACGCAAATTAGAGCGACAAAATCATTTCCCTAAACGTAAATGTCGGCTTGACTCCATTGACTCAAAACCGGTTTTTTAAGTGCAGCTCATTTACACTATGCAAGAGAGCTGTTTTGTAAGCATTTGGAGCTTTGGTTAACTTCTATTCTGGAATACAATTATCATCAATGATCATTATACCATTCTTAGTGTTGACCCAAGAACCATTAACAAAAATATTAACCTATATTATTACTCGATGCAAAACACAATGCGTAGTTTATAGAGGAATTCAATAAGTATTAAGGTCGACGCGTAGGATTTTCCTATATTAATTGTATATATATGACCTTCTTCAAAATCATTTAATTAAGATTATATATTTTAGTTACTCTTGTAGCAAAATCTATAAAAAAGATAGAATCTTGAAACATATTATATTTGGCATTTTTTATTTATTTTTACGTATTATTAAATAAATTACCTCAAGAAGCCTTACCTCTAACATATTCAAGATTTTACATTATTTATGACAAGAAAAAATGTTTATTACATAAAATTATTTTATTTAATAATTATGCCTGTGTTTGTTTTACTTTTGCTAAAAATAAATGCTATTTATTTTTTATTTATCTATGCTTACGCCGTTGGGCCATAAAATATGTGTATAGTCATTTATTTGTACTTTTTAAACATTTGATATTAAACCATTAAAAGGCAGAGTTTTTGAAATATATGAATCATATTGCTAAAAATATAATATGTCGTTGAGGGAGTATTTAATATACAAAATTAATCCTTATTTTTTTGCTTATTTTGATTCGATAGAATTGCAAGTTCCGACTGGATATAAATAAGCATACTAGCATGTAAATTAGTCTATCGAGCAAAGGGTCACATCAATGAGGTTGACCAAAACTGACCTTCCCTCTCTGCATCGAACCTGGGTCCTCAACATTGAGAATTGAGCATGCCTTAAAGCACTGAGCTAGCGCAATCTCAATATTATCGCAATTTTAGAAATATTGGCATTTATTGGAAGAAACACTTCAATTAATTAGGAATATCTTTATTATCACATTACAACTGGCGATTTAAGATTTAAAGATGTTCATAGAGTAGAAATATGTGTCTATGGCTTGCACCTTAAATTTTTATTTTTGGATTTAAGAGAGAGTTTTCTATTCAGAGGGATCTCAGCATCTAAGATATATTTGAAGTCGTGATATAAAATATATATAATTCATAGAGTTACGTTTATTATTAATATATTTATTTTAAGATATCTTATACATAGTAAAAGACCCAAGTAACACTAATACCCTTAAATGTTGATTTAGCTGCGACCGGCGACCAAAGAGTAGGAAAGTCCAGGGAATGCAAAAACAACGTCGTACTGTATCGTCTAGTATACCTAGGAAAATATCTGGGCCATCCCTCTACATCAACATTTTTGGGACGCTGCAAAGGATGCCAGGACCAGATGGGCCAAGTCCAATCTCTTAAGAGTCCCTCTGCCCAACAACGGCAACATGTCCCTGTTGCTGAACGCCTTCACTGTATGGAACGCACGCGATAAGTTGCGCGGAACGTTCAAAAAATATATTGCAAAGCATGCATGTACTATTTTGTTAGATCATTCTTCAGTTATAAGCTATGGCTGTCTTTGATGGTTTTTTATTATTTAGTTTTTATTAGTGTTTATTATTATTTTAAGTCTTATGATTATATTACATTAAATGCTTTTTAGACGGGATAATCATAGCAGATTAGTTATTTTAATAACTAGATTATTACACGTAATACAAAAACATAGCTTTGTGTTCAGAGGACAAGCTAAAATCCATCGCTTACTTCCACACCGAATCAAATACTCGACCTATATCACCATAATTTTTCTATGAATAATAATAAAATAATATTTTCTTTTACGGATAATATAGCTGTAATACACAAGCAATAAGGTATATGTACAAACAAACAATTCCCTTCCAAAGAGTGCAATTATTATTTTCCTTTAATACAATGTCCAATGTACAAGCAGCATGCTTTCCTATAAATCATTGCAAGAAAGAAACAAAAGGGAAGCATACATAGGATGGTGCATCCGCATTCAAGGATGGGCTGAAGGTATATTATGCATTTATTTCAAGACCAATTTCCCCTACACACACACACACACAAAAGAGAAAGTAAATTTCTTTCTAGATGCAACGTCTTATCTTGGAAAATTTAAATATATATGTGTGTATTTTCACGAGAAAAAATAATAATATTCTTAGCCTTGTGCATGAGTTCTTTGCTTTAGTTTGTATATATATATGTATCTTTATGTGTATTTCCAAGGTAATACAGTAAATCGCTCTTTCTAGCTCGACTGAGTGTATGTATTCCACCGACTTATAATATAATCGATACTCAAAAAAGAAGAAAAGTTTTCGCACTAAATTTGATAACGTATATCAATTCAAAATGGCTGTCCGCCCTGGTAAAAAAAAATGAAGTCCTGTATTAAATTCTGGGGATTTCCTCCTATTGCTATGTTTCATAAAGGTTGTATCAAAACTACATCACTGCCCACTGGGACTTTCATTTGAAATTTCTCATTTTTTAGACTATGATTGCTCAAAGATTAACATGCATTATTAATTCCTTGTTTTATCGACCTAAAATGGCTCCTGTACAGTATTTTTTATTCTCTTCTTTTAATGAATCTATTATGCATCATGTTATTATTTAGGTGGGTGTTGTGTTCTATGTGGTTCTATAAAATAATATTCATATGATTATATAAATAAGTTATTTCTAAATGTTTGGATCGTACAAAATGTATCCTATTTTGTTTACTCTTAATATTTTATTATTAATATAATATTTGTTGCTTATATATACATACATGACGAATATATTCAGTAGCTACATGAAGATTACATGAGTTTCGACCAAAATCATACAACAGCATGTATCTCCATACATAATAATGCTACTGGTGACGCTTTTATAAAAACACATAATGATTTATGTTACTTTAAATTGTTATTAAAGTTGGACACCATGTTTTTAATGTTGTTTTGAACATAACTGCAAGAGATACCTATAAGTAAACAAATTTATTAAGTTGGGATTTTTTAGTTTTCTTCATGGAAAATGTATTTTTGGAATAAAATGCCCATATACTTATTAAAAAGGGGTTCTAATTTATAAATGCATATGCAGATGTATCTTTAAAATATTTCCTTTTCATTATTTGAATGCGTATTAACTGACTTACATTTGCTCACAGGACTTTATCTTGTTATAGTAATAGTTGCGTAATTATGATTTTATATTAATCTATTGGTTAAATCATGATTCTATTCGTTTAAAAACGTTTATCAGAATGGCCACAGCAAAAAAAAAATACATGTATTCTTTAAATAAGTTATATCAACAAGTTCCGTGAGGAATTCTTGGGCATATTATAGTATTTATTAACAAAAAATAACGGCGGCCATTATCTACTTGATTCTTCAAGCATCAATCTAGCGTGAAAACGGATAAATTGGATACCACAAAATAGGGAAGTGGTATTTTTTCCTTTCTTTCATATTTATTTTATCTGATATAAGACCATTATTGAAGAAAATATTCGCCTAAAAAAGGATAAAACATGGTTCAATTCGTTTCATTTATCATCATATGAGTATATCGATTTTCGATTGCATTTCTTTTTAACATTCCAAGTATTAGCACCATAAATATTGTACTCTAATCGTTTTATTATGAAATGCGTGTTTCTGGTTAAGGGATTCTATAAAGGGACTCATAGTACGATATATGTATTTATTATTACATTACTGATAGATTAATAGTGTT
Organism: Caligus rogercresseyi; assembly: GCA_013387185.1. NCBI lineage: Eukaryota > Metazoa > Arthropoda > Copepoda > Siphonostomatoida > Caligidae > Caligus > Caligus rogercresseyi. The sequence continues at coordinate 25,653,265 of CP045896.1, read as the reverse complement.
TAGTTCACGGAATAGTTTCATCTACATTTACTTTTCGCTTCATTTGAAACCACGTTTTAATCAAGTGAGTAGCTATACGTCTGTAAACAAAGGAGTAAATGATTATATATATATATATATATACAGGGTCCCGACGGTAAATCGGGAATTATTTAAAATGCCGATTGTGATTGTTTGAGATGTTGCATTGAAAAAAAATTAAAACCTGCGACAAGCTGCATTCAACAGCTGACGTTTTTATTTTATGAGATTTTCAGTAGCACGTGGCCTAAGAATGGAACAAGTCAAGAGAGATGCTATATGCGAAGCTCGTCGTGCGGGGCGGACGCCTCAAGAGATTATTGAGTTCTTTCATTACCCAAAATCTACTGTGTATAAGGTTGTCAAGGCATTTGACAATGAGGGGAAGGACAGGAGAGCTGACCACAGCTCAAGAGCAGACAAAATCCGGACTCCAAGGTTCTTGGCAGGTCTCAAGAGGTCCATTGATGCTCATCCAGACACCCCTATCTCCAAGCTAGCCAAGGACCGAAATGTGCACAGGAGCACAATTGAAAAGGCTATCAAGATCGACCTTAGATACAGGAGCAGGGCCAGGGCTACAAAACACCTGCTCACGGAGCAGAACATGGCTGATAGAATCTCTAAAGGCAAGATCCTGATCAACCAGATGAAGAGCAAAAGTGGTTTTCTTCGATTCTTTTCTGATGAAAAAATATTCACTATTGATGCCAGCCACAATCGGAGAAACGACAGATGGATCTGCCTGGACGCTGATGAGGTCAAACCCTTCATAAAGACCAAGAATCCAGTATCTAACATGGTCATAGCCGTCATCAGTACGGAGGGTGATGTCATGCCCCCCTACTTCTTCCAGAAAAAGGAAACAGTCAACAAGGAGGTGTACAAGCGAGTCTTGGAGGAGGTAGTTGTCCCCTGGATGGATGATGTGGCTGATGGAAGGCCTTACACATTCCAACAGGACTCAGCACCGGCCCACAGGGCCAAAATTGTTCTTGATTTTTTGGCTTTGAAAACTCCTAACTTCTGGCCTCCCTCTTTTTGGCCCACCAACAGTCCGGATCTGAATCCTTGCGACTATTACCTATGGGGGAAGGTTGAGGGGTTGGCCTGCAAAAAATATCACACCTCTGATGAAACCCTGAAGCAGTCCATCATCAAGACCATGAAAGAGCTGGATCCGCAAGAGGTGTCCAGAGCCTGCATCTCTTTCCGGCGCCGTGTGGACTCCGCGGTCAAGAACGGGGGCTCTCATTATGAGTAATAATTAACATTAATTATGACTTTAAAAAAGATATAAATAATATTTTTATCACTGATACAGGATGCGCTATATGCATTTAAAGTTATTCCCGATTTACCGTCGGAACCCTGTATATATATATATAATATATATATATATATATATATATATATATATATATATATATATATATATATATATATATAATATTATATATATATATATATATATATTAGGGTTGTTCTTATTTTTCAAATGTTTGAAATGTTAGCAACATTGTGGATTTTCTGTTTCTTGGTGATAAAAGAAGACAACATACAAAGTTTGAACAAAATCGGTCAACAAAATGAGGTCGTGCAACGAGGTCAAAGTTTTAAAAATTTAGTAAAAATATAGTTTTCCGCAAATTTCTTCAAAATGGTGGACGTTACAGACTTCAATAATAATTATTAATTTAAAGGAAATCTAATTTACTACCAGACGTATGTTTGATGTTTTTTAATAAAACAAAGTTTTCAGTAAAAACAAAGAAAAAAATGGAGTGTGTATTGTTAGCTTATTTCATAGCTTTTTTGTATCAATTAACTTCACTCGCCTGTTGAAGATGATTTGTTCGCTTCAGAGTGAAATAGTACTTTTAAGCTTAGTAAAACTTTAGATGATAAATCCAAAAATGACCTTGGTTGCATTCTATCAATTCAGAATTCAGTACAATCTGAGTTTACATCATATGATTCAGAGCCTGTATTGACCTATAAGAAATCGATTATGAAAAAAATAAAATAATTTGTTTCTTAGATTTGCGTCAAGGTATCCTCTCAAAATTTTACTTTGTCTCTGACGCATACATAATCCATTATATGCGTCATTTTGTACGCGAGATAGGCTTTTTTAATGTACATATAACTCTCTACTTATCAAATTGACATGATTTAGTACACCAAAATATTAAAGCTGGTTAACCAAGCTTTCATTTGATATGTTTGGTGCTCTAAAAATCGATATACTTTAAGAGATATAAGCAAATACGTACTCTCCCCCAAAAATTGATCTTTTGATATGAGAATATACGATTACCATTTGGTAACGCTGTTAGTGCTACCTGGATAGAAAGAGAAGGGAGAGAGTATTTTGCCTCACTTCACTCCCTTCTTTTTTTCTTTCTATCCAGGTAACACTAACAATTACCAAATGGTAATCGTATATTCTCATATCTAAAGATCAATTTTTGGGGAGAGTACGTATTTGCTTATATGTATTTATATAAGAAAAGGACATAAATAGGCGAATAGACAGGAACAGTGGGACAGATAGGAGCAGAGAGTCGGAGAGAAGGATAACTGTTATAAAAGGACTACCACTCCCCAGACAATCACCCCCTGGACAGCACCCTCCAACAATCACCCTCCGGACTTTTACCCCCCGTGCCATTTACCCCTACTAATAATATTTCTTATCCTTAAAGTCCCCTTATGAAGTTAACTATGATTTTTTTTGCATTAGTGTTTGAAAACTATGTTCCTAATATCGGTCATATAAAATATATGACCGACTTTGGGAACATAAGTTTCAGACACACATCTAATTTTTTCACAAAGAAAACATAGTCAACCTCATAAGTGGACTTTAAAGGATAACAAATATTAATAACGGGCAGTAAATGGCACTGGGGGGGGGGGGGGGGAGGCCTAAACTCGTCCGCTACAGGACTTATATAGTGTGGATTTATATATTTTTATAATGGTCATATGATTCTTCCATATTTTTTTACATAGCCCCTGCAGCTTAACATTTTTTTGATGGCATCATGTCATTTGATTTTTGTTTTATAAGGATGATAGATAACGAATAACTAAGTGTTGAGAACTTTATTAATATCCTTTTATTCAATAGTAGTGGCAATTAATAAATACAGTTTCAAGTTATATTTGGGTTAAGGGTGTGGAGCAAAATGCAGGTGCGTACTGAAGTGTCAGCAAAGGTGGTAATTTAAGGCACAGAATAAGGAAACAAAGAACTCTTTGATACAAATGAAATAGAGTTCAAACCAACAGTTATCCCTAATTGTTCATTCATTTAAGTCTAACCTTGCAAGAAAGAAGTTACCCGTTTTTCTTCTTGTTATTACCATAAATAATAATTGCTCCAAGGAATGAAGGTCACAAAGTTAAAATACATATTTATACAAAATGCACAAACATTTGCCTAATGCTTTTAAGCACGTTTGCTCAATCGTTAAAAATAAATAAATATTTTTGCTTTATATAAATGGGTGAATTTAGATTTATAAATCTATTTTCTAGCCTTAAGTAATTACTTTGTTGTATGATTGAATGATTAAAAATTGAAAATGATATAGCACAACAAAAGTTATGATCTTGTTCTTATTTTACAAAGCTTTTAAATGCATGTATATTTCTTCTAAACTATATATTTATATATACCTATATATTAATTTTAACAGTTATAATGCAATCAAATAATTTGTCTTATTGTGTTACATTTATTGTTTGGATATTTTCTTCTATATATATTTAAAAATATATTCATAAGGTTTCCAGATAGGTCGGTATCTGATAATATTTCTGATTTTATGAACCTAAAAAATACTCTGATAATGTTGTTAGTGAAACTAATAAGAACATGTCATTCCATAGCAACACGACTGTTCCATCTCTTTCTGTACCCATATGTTCCATCCATTATTTTTATTCCAATTATTAAAATATTTTTTTATATAGAGGCTCTTCAAGGGCATCTAAATATTAGTTGATTTATTTCATATTTTCACAAGCTGATCGATATGGACTAAGGTCAAAATTTGAAAAAAATATGATCAACATTTACCCTAATACGTAAAAATAAGTAAATTGGAACTATGACTAAAAAATCCTCTAGTTGGAGATATATTAGGTGACAATCCCATTGAGATCCCACTCTACATATTTTTATATATGGAATCCATCAATTGGTTTACCTCAAAAAGAAAATTCGAGCAGTAAAATTTACAACCTGGCTTTTAAGTACACGCCGAAGCACCAATTTTTTAAAAATATGTTATTTTAATATAATTCAAAGGTAATCTGTTCTAAGTAGTTTGATTTTTTGAAATCCAAACACAATCAAGGGAGCTATAGTATTTTAAAGTACAAGATGAGCATGTTTCTTCAGCATTTTCCAGAACTTTGAGCACCCCCTTAAATGGTCTCTGTGAGTCCCAGCTGCCTGACATTTTGCACAAGGAGTTACCCTATAATTTTCAATAAGTGTACCAAAAGATATAAAAATGGTCATGCCGTGGGGTGTGTTCAGAAGACATGGAATGCCCCATAAGTATAAATAGCATCAAAGAAGATATGTAAAAGAGTTGATTGCCCATAAATAGTTTTGCATCTCCTTTTCCTCATTGCTCATATGATCGCAATTGAATAATATCTTTCTTATAATGATACATCAATTTCATACTTTAAATATATAAATATTGGTAAAAGTTTGTTAAATGGAAAATGCAAAATAGTAATAATAATTAAAATGAAAATATATATTTTCCATCCTTAACTATATAATCAAACAAAACAATGATAATGATGAGTACTTATTCAGACAATATTATTATCCTAATATTTCCCTCCCTTCATAATAACTACCTTTATTTGTATATATAATAAGTACCAATATTTACATATTTTTATATACTTAATGATGCTCTTCTTTTTATTTCATTCTTATCTAATACTCATACAATTTATATTAAGAGTAGGCCAAGGCCTTTATTATAATCAGTTTTGTTTATGCTTACCTGACCCATCAAAAATACTTTGCATATAAGGATCTATGGAGTAGAGACGTAAATAGGTCTATGTTATTGTTTTCGTATTACCCTTTCTTCAGGCCCTAGCCAGTGGCATATATAATTTACTTGTATATTAACATGTAAAGTATATTTGCGGTGGTCCAGGAAGAATACAAATTTTAATGGATTTTTGTGAAAATGAGTTACCATCACTAGTATATAGTTGATAAAATTTTCCTTCGTTTGTATAAGTAAAATATTTCGATTAGTTGAATATAGGCTCCGATAATTGCTAATTAACCTCCGCCGAAGGAGGTATTGTTTTCACTGGCGTTGGTTGGTTTGTTTGTTTGTCAGCAGGATAACTCAAAAAGTGCAGAACGGATTCGGATGAAACTTTGTGGAGTTGTTGGAAATGCCAAAAGGAACAAGCGATTAAATTTTGGCATCTCTGAGTGCATCTTTAAGATTCAAAATGAGCTAAATAATAATAATATTTCAAGTTAGCCTACTCTGTCAATAGATGTCGCTGTGCTGTGCTCTCCTCTTTGATGACGTCAGTTACTTTTTCTTTCCTTGTACCTCTAGGTAGAGTGTTAACAATGATTAGAGATAGAAAATCGAGGGATTTTTGGGCGTGTGAAAGGGAGAATGTTTGAATGATACAATTGAGTTCAGGCTCTTGTTTGGTGGGGATCGGCGGAGGTTTGCACTCTCTGAGTCCTCTAGTTATATATTATAATTAGAGATGGAAAGTCGAGGGATATTTTGTGCGTGTGAAAGGGAGAATGTCTGAAGGGTGCAATTGAGTTCAAGCTTCTTGTTATCACTATTCTCTTTCCTCCGAACGGAAGCAAAAACAGAGATTCAATATAAAATAAATACTTTCTGTTCTGGCCGACTTGGCCTGCTTCATAAATGAAAAAAATATTCCTCAAGAGAGGAGAGAGAATAGTGATAACAAGGAGCTTGGACTCAATTGCACCCTTCAGACATTCTTCCTTTCACACGCTCAAAATATCCCTCGACTTTCCATCTCTAATTATAATTGATAATTGCTGATGAATAAATCTCTTATGGCTATGAAAAGGGACTATGTTTGAGGGATCATATCGGAGGGATCATGTGGAATATATGAACCCCTTAACAATAAGACCAATCAAGAAAATCATTCTTACTTATCGAATTAAAATAACATTTAGGTTAAAACGTGTGCAAATGGTCTTAAAATGCTTCTGAGATATTAAAATAAGAGCATTCCAAATAAAAATCCTAGCCGTTAAGTTCATTTTTTCAAACGTTGCATAGAAACTTGTAGATTCAGTGATTTTCTTCGTTAAAGTATGTAGCTTACAAAAAAATCCTGCCCATCTCAAGATAAATACGATCCTAATATTTTTATGATATGCGTCAGATTGATACCTTCCAAATCAATGGAAGCAGGGGCGGAATGGCCAGCGGGAGTACTGGGACTATTCCCGGTGAGCCGTTGGCCTCAAGAAACATAAACGGCCGTTGACAGCCTCCCAATGGCATATTGGGGCCTGTATAAGGCCGGCCACGGCATAATTGTCCCGGTGGATAAATTCTTCCCACTCCGTTCTGAATGGAAGGTTCAACATTATACATTAATTGAGTGTTATTAACGATTTATAATTCAACCCCAAGATTTTCCGTTATTAACTAAAATGCAAATGTATTCCTAATCGAACAAAGTGTTTTCTTTATTACCGTTCCCTTTGAACGATAAAATATATTGGAACTGTTGCTGATAGCCAGGTATAGCTTCCTTATTCTTTTTGGTAAGCTTCCATAAGGATTTGCTGTAATTGTTATAAATATGGGCAAAATTCCAAGAAATTAATTTATCTTTTGAGCTCTTTTTTCCTTCTTCCTTCATTGTATTAATCCTTCTGCATACTTGAAATGTATTTATATCTTATTGTATTTGCAATACGGAGGGGAATGCTAAAAATAATATATACACCTATATATATAGAGGCATTTCTTTACTTTTTTATCCATGTGCTCATACACCAAACCCATTTATCTTCCTTGCCTAAATAATTGCATTTCTTTACTCCTGCCTCTTAAACAAAGACTTTCTAGTAGGTTTGTATGTATAATAGACACTTGAGCAGGATAGTATCTGAAAAAAAAAATATTTCTTTCATTTTTTCCTCCGGAATTGCCTTCTCCCTGACTACAATCACATCATAATAATAAAAATAATCACCCCCCCCTAACTTCTAGTTCCTTGGGGAAAATGTCAATCAATATGTGTGGTGCATGGAGAAGGCTGAAAGAAAATACTCTTAAATGTCCTAGCAAGAGAAGAACAGAAATAAGACAAATAAAAAATGGCGGCAAAGTAATTGAGAAATTCTTTGACAAAATATTATTGATATTAACACAAAATCTATACTGAATCATTTCATGTTGGATCTTATTACCTCCGCCGAAGGAGGATATTTTTTCACTGGAGTTTGTTTGTTTGTTAGTTTGTTGGTTTGTTAGTTTGTTGGTTTGTTGGTTTGTCAGCAGGATAACTCAAAAAGTACTGGGTAACGGATTTTGGATGAAAATTTTGTGAGTTGTTGAAGTGCCAAAAGAAGAAGTGATTAAATTTTGGCATCTCTGAGTGCAGAATGAGGCGCCAAAGGAGCTAAATACTACTAAATTTTCCAGTTAGCCTACTTCCAATAGATGTCGCTGTGCTTGAAATTGGTGCCGGGAGCGTCTTCCTCTCGAAAATTTCCGTTCTAGGGGGAACCCTCCCACCGTCTCTCTACCCTCCCAGTCGTGAAAAAGCTTCCGCCTCGGAAGGCTCATGACGGCGGAGGTTTTCACTCTCTGAGTGTATATCTGCCTCTAGTTTATCTTATTTCATTTTACTTTCTTGGAAAATCAAACAGATATAAGGTTTACTCAGAGTCATCACGGTAAAGTTTATTTTAGTTTATTAATTTTAATTCTATTGGGTTATGCTATTATGTATATCCTTTATAAAAGAAAAAAAAATGTTGACAATAAATAATTGAATTGACTAAAATAACATGGTGTCATGATAGTTTTAAGTAGATTGGATATAATTGCTTCACGTGAATTACAATGTCGTCCTCAGTCTATTTAGGCGAGATAGAGAGCATACACGGTTTCACGGGGTTTAGTGATGGAATATCTCCTTGATGTTAGTTACTAACACTATTTAATTTTGGGTCCAGTTTGGCTAGAACATCTAATATTACTTGTATATTTTTTATTATTTTTTCTGTATTATAGTGTATACGGTTTAGATATCATATAGATATCAATCTGACTTTTAATTATTATAAGATCTTTAACTTTTATCAGCAAATAATATTTATTATTATTTCGTATAAATATCTTATTTGACTATTAGTGTAGGTGTATCAACAGCAATGCACTGAAAGAATCGTCTGCACAATACGGATTAACAGACTCTGTTACTCATTCATAGATAAATTATCATACGTTCCATATCATATTTGATTCCATATGTGCTTTTTAAATACAAATTATTATTTTTATATGTATGTATTGGGTCCATCAATAGAATAAGAATGAGAAAATTGATTGTTTTCTATCTATGAATAAGGAATATCCGGATCAGTTCAAATAGGAACATTATATTTATTAACATTAATATAATGTATGTATTGTTGTGAGTATATATATATATATATATATATAATAATATAATATAATAATCTTGTTACAAAATAGATAGATATATTTTTTTATCAAAACAACATTTTTTTAAAATAAATGCGAAAATATAAAAACATAACACAGATAGAGTCCTTTTGAAATATATATGTATGTATATATATATCATCTCTTCATATTAAATTTAGAAGAATAATGTATTTTCTAAAGGTATTCATTGATAATTTAAAAAATGATATTTTCTGTTGATTCATTTACTTCTGCGGCGGCCCTAAGTACATTATATGTCATAATGATGTGATTCTAAAGAAATCACTTTTCATCAAAGTAGATTTTTGTATAATAATGATAAGGGGCTATATTGTTGTTAGAGATTATTAATTAAATTATTAGGGAGCTCGATAGCCGTGCGTGTTAAGGCTTGTTCAAATCTCAATGTTGGGGGCGCAGGTTCGAATACTCCCGAGAGGGGATGGTCATTTAGGGTCTGCTACCTCATTGATAAGATCCTAGGTTCGATAGACTAATTTTAATGCTATAATGCTTATTTATATCCTATCGGATGCAATTCTATCGAACCATAAGGCAAAAAAAATAATATATATATTAGTTTTTAAACCGGTTGTTTAGCTCCAAGAAAAGACCCACCTTACCGGAACTTGAGCTTAATCAAAATGAAAACCATTTAAATAGAAATAGATATGTGAAATCTCTTAAAGTTATTGTTACAAATGAGTCTTCTTGTTATGGTGCAACTGAAATACTAATAATATTATTATCGTCATATTTTCTCCCTATATAGGCGTTGTTTTTTAAACAAAATTGAAAACTCCAACTACTGATGACTCATAAACTTTTCAACACATAATTATGAGAACATTACACATGTGGCATTTCCTAAGAGCTTCATCTTTAATGATGCATATTTTCTAAAAATATAAAGTTTATGGTAACTTAATTGACCCATGACTTTATCCAACGTTAGAATACATTTCTTCATAAAGTTATTATAAGAGATAGTATTTAATGTATGAAAAGATTGTTACTGCACATTTTTATAACAAGTTAATGGACCAAATACGCCATCAATATTGTAAGCCTTATGTAGGTCCTTTTCATATACTACTAAACTAAAATTTCATTATGTCATATACTGACCACCCAGAGAAACTCCTCTGACTGACCGTAGTTTCGGATGCTTGAATTTCTTGTTGAAGATATAAACTATTTTCAAGAAATAATAGTAACATTGGAAGTTTGCAACAAAATCAATACTGTCAAAAAAGCTTATTTAACTCAATGACTTCATCCAGCTCATCAACCCTTTGTTAGTGAAACTACTTTTACAATAAAATCCTTATATATTTTGTTAAATCATTCTTGTTTATGTATCAGATGCGTGCGGTTGTGTCATCTTGTGTGCTCCTTGGAATACTTTGGTTTAAAGGGCTTTAAGTGCTTTATTGAGTGTTTTTTACATCAACGTGCTTCCAAAACTCCCTGCTTATCGCTGTTGACTCATTTCACTACTGACAGCTAAATTTATTGGGGTTTGGACCCAAAATACGTATTTTGGATCCCGTCCTTCATGAAAATTAGGTAAGAAAAGGAGTCCCTCCTTTTTCCTTCTTTTTAATAAAATCAAGAAATGATGTCAGGACGCCCACCCGACAGACCACCAGACGGGGAGATCCCTCCCTGTCATATTCTAAAGCAGTGGTTCCCAACTGGATTCGGCTCGTGGACCCCTAACGGTCATGGGGCATTTTCCGTGGACCCCGCCTCAATTTTGTCAAAAACGCGAATTTCAATTTCAATGCGAGACATATGCGAAGTACAATTATATTTTATTTTTGACTTATATCCAGTCTTGTGAGCGTTCAGCTTTTTGTGCGTTCAGCGTTAAAAAAAATAGCGTTCCGTTCAATGTTTTTTGCGTTCAGCGTTCCGTTAGCGTTCAGTGACGACGTTTTTTTTTAGAAAAGGATCTCCAGAAAAAGTGAAAAGTGATGACGTTTTTTATAGAAAATAATTTCCAAAAAAAGTGAGACGTTTTTTTTTAGAAATGTGAGGACGTTTTTTTAGAAAAGAAAAAAAGTGACGACATTTTTAAAAGAAAAGAAATAGAGAAAAAGAAAATGATCATTACATGTGGACCCCCGGCCAGGCCTTCGTGGACCTCCAAGGGGTCCACTGGACCACTGTTGGGAACCACGGTTCTAAAGCTTTGAAGAAAAAAATAATCAAAATGGAAAGGAAGAATATGCTCTTGACTGGGACAAGAGATATAAGTGGGAGACTTTTGTGTCTTACTTGAAGATCTAAGGACAGTTCTTTTCGTATGGAAGGAGTAAAGCATATTGACATATACGATATAGCTCTACTCTTTGGATTTAAAGAACATGAAATTGCGGGGGCTAATCCTAAATTCGGATGGAATCAGCTGCTTTTTATACGAAGTTCCCTATGACATTAGGACTAGACTTGAAGATCTGAAGAGGGTTCATTCCTTTGAAGTTAAAAATTTGTTGGAAACTGTTTATGTATGAATAACGGAGGTTGTACCTGAAAACAGAAAGGGAATAGTTAGTATCCCGACTCGTCGCCAACCAAGGATAAGGAACACTATAGGGAGATAGATATGAGGAGGATATATTCATAGGAAGAGGTCCAGAAGCACACTGAACACATATACATAAAAGAGAATAATGGGGATAATCAAATATCCGTACATCAGTACTTCGTATAAAAGAAGATATAAAAACAAGGAAGAACATTCCCTACATATAAACCTATGAATATTAAAATACACTACAGAAATCTTATTAATGTTAACTTAAGATTAAAAGGACTGGAGAAAATCAACCTAGAAACAAAAAAGAAGGTTACCATTACTATGGTGAACACGTTCAAAAGAATTAATGAAGAAAAGGCGGCAAATTGGTTCGCACAATTTGGAAGAGTGGTTGATCATTATCTTCAAAAAAATCCAAGTAATGAAATGGCTGAGTCAAAGTATAAAGAATATAAAGAAATTTGGAGGGACGGGGATTACGTCGTAGAAGTTATTGCAGATCCGGCAACAATTCCACAACTGGCTCCCTTTGAAGGATCTGTGATAAAACTCAAATTTAAAGGTGCTAAGCTCCAATGTCAAAATTGTTTTGGTTTGGGTCATACAAAAGTCGGGTGCAATAAGGCCAGACTTAGTATTCATGACTACTCAATTGCCTTGAAACAAGCCATTTCGAAAACTTTCTCGAAGTGTGACAAAGAAAACACTTCCTCTGGTACAGGGTTAGATGTTACCATTGAATCCCTGTTGATTCCACTTCCATCGTTGATGCAAACAACACAACGATCTTATAATAATGCCAAGCTCAGAAAATTCTGTAGATATCTCTGAGGTCGCTTTGGACGGAGGAAATTATGGGAACGGAGAGGGAGAGCTCAATATTGATATAGAACTAAACGAAGTTCCAGGGTTCCCCCAACTGAAGAGGCCCCTTTAATTTCATCGCAAGAGGAAAATTCTCAAGTTGAAAGGAAGCAGTTACTTCAGAATCAACTAGTAACTCTTTGCATACTGATTCTACAACCATTAGGACTCAGTGTTCTGAAGGTACCGCCCAAATTATAGATGAATCAGTGTGTTCTCAAAATGGCAATACTAATATACTTTCAAATGAAGCAATGTCCTCATCAAATATAGAAATAACGACAACAGTCGACTTCTTATATCGGAAGGTTGTAGTATTACGGTTCCTTCAAACGAAGAGACACGGGAGGGTATTAAGGAGACACCCCACCTTCAACAAGATCAAGTTTCTATAATTGTGGGCCTTGCGCAAGGAAGTTCAAAAACTGCTACCTCAAAAAACAAGAAAACTCATCTTAATCCGGAGCTGATTTTACCTTCGAGATCAAGATCTGGTTCTTTATCAAAACGAAACTCTATGATCTCTGGATGCCCTCCCCAAAAGGGACCAAATACAAATAAAGTTAAAAAAAGTAATGTTTTGTCTCTTTTTGTATAATATTCCATTTTTATGCCAGTTTTCAGACAAACTAGAATAGAAGACTTCTTTGCACAGACGATAACACCTTGTCAAAAACTTAATATGGGAATCGGGACAATAAGGTCATTAAATACTAGAGGAGGAAGAAATCGTTTAGATCGACATTGCCTTTTAAAAAGTTTACTGAATACTGGTCCTGATATTGTGTGCCTACAAGATGTCAGATCTCTTACATCAGCGACGTGTTCACAATCCTGCATACAATGTCTTCCAAAAAACTACCATTGTTTTTTTACGGGAGATGGTATTCACCGTGGCATCCTCTCTTTAGTATCTAAAAGGATTCAAGAACCAATAATAGTTAAGCAACATTCAGGTGAATCAGAATGGCACAAGATTTTTGTTCCTACTAAAAGCGGGGGATTCTATTTCATAAACGTTTATGGCCCCAATAAGAAATGTTCGTCCTTTTTCCAGGCAATCATTAATACCTGTAAAAATGACATCTATCCTCATTTAGTCATTGGTGACTTCAACCCTGACATAAGCAAATTAGCCTACCCAAATAGAAAAATATTGTCGAAGTTAATCATTGAATTGGAACTAGTCGATGCCATCAAAAATTCAATCCCGAAGACAACGTGTCTTGGCGATCAGGAAACAAAACATCGCGCATTGATTTGGCCTTGGCTTCCCCTTCTATTTTATCCCTGTTCAAGAATGCTTTTTACCGTCCCCATCCCAGCTCCGATCACAAAGCCATAGAAATCGACCTACAATATTTTAAGCCTAAGAAACGTTTTGGAATCCCTAGATTTTTAGTTTCAGATGACTCTTTTATCAGGAAACTAAAATTTTACTTAACTAAACGTTTTAACCCCTCTTTTAATGCAAAGAAAAACCACTCTTTTCATTTAAGCACTATAAAAACTTTGACGTCTCATGTTATTCTACAAAGAAACAAAGCAACTTTAACGCTCCAAAAAGAAGTAGAAGAGATTTTAAACAATGGTTCGCAATTTATTCGTTCAATCACTTCAGACACCGTTCACTTATTTCGACTCTCTGAAATCAAGGAAATGGAGTTCAAAAGCAAGGTTGAACTGGAAAAAGTGCAAATATTAGATTAAAAAAACTTTTTCAAAAGGAAACCTTCTCTACTTATCCATATCAAAAAATCAATGAAAATGGTCAAGAAATTTTGGACCCTCGAAGAATACTAGAGAGTTTTCATAAACGTTTTCAACAAATCTTTGGAAACGAAAGAACAAATTTTTCTCGCCCAAGGCGTGGTAAACGTCAAATTTTTTTAGAAAAGAAAATATCCCACCATATAAAGAAATTCTTTAAAAATGACAAAGCGAGTGGTCCTGACGGTTTGGGAGGGATTTTTTTACGCAATGTGTCAATGAAGTTACGCCCTATCTTGTAAAACTCGGAAACGAAATGGAATTGCACGGAAGACTTCCTAAACATGTCACTAAAGGAAGAATTGCTCTGATTCCAAAAAAATGATGCTCCACAGATATCAACACCTGGAGGCCCATCACTGTGCTCAATGAAAGTTATCGTATATTGTCTGGCATAATCGCACATGAAATCGAACCTATTTTAAATCTTAAATTGGGTGCTGAACAAAAAGGTTTCTTAAGGGGGAGACATATCTCTGACATTTCAAAGAATATTGAAACCTCAATAGAATCGTCGCGTAGAAAAGAATATTATGGGCAATTATAGCTGTCGATTTTTCTAAAGCGTTCGACTCTATCTCACATGAACATGTCATGAGGACAGTGAGGAGACTCCTCCCTAAAAGATATTTTAATCCCATAAGAGCACTCTTTTTAACGGTACTTCTGTTGTGTCAATGGGCAATCTGAACAGTCGGAGTATTACTTTGGGCAGGAGTTGCCGTCAAGGATGCCCTGCTGCGCCTCTTTTATTTGCCGCTGGGCTAAAGGATCTTAGCGATTCCGTGAAGAGGAAATTTAGCGGTTTTGGTGTGGATTTTGGATCTTCGAAGCATGTCATCGATATGTATGCCGATGATATAACTCTGTTCATTCAGGCCAACACAGAAGCGCAGTTAACAAAGCGTATAGAAGTTTTAGTGAACCATTTTAGGAAATATGAAAAAAGGTCGGGGTTGAAAATTAATACTAAAAAACCACCATTCTTCCCATTGGAAAATAGAATCCATCTCACGATGTTCGGGTAGCATCATTATCAGTTGCTGACAAAGTTGAAATCTTGGGAGTCATATGGGATAGGTATGGGGCCTCTCTATGTAATTGGTCGTCTCTTCAATCCTTCATACAAATAATATTAGAAGATGGAGGAATATAAATCTTCAACAAAGGATTGACCTTTTTAACTTCAAGGTCGTACCAGCAACTTTGTATATAGCTACAGCCATTCCGTGACTTGCAGAGAAAGCTATTGAGGAAGAAGAAATATGGCTGCCCAAACTTTTTCATCCAAGTTACGTTCCTTCACTGAAAAGACCTAAGAGTTTAATAGGGGGTGGACTGACCAGTCTTTCGGTGGTCATACCCAAGATCTACCAAAAAAATTATATTGACTTATCGAAGTATCCAGATAATGAATGGGGAATTACTTCTCTTCAACACCTTCATATACATGGCTTTTGGTTGGCACCGACTTCATGAATGTTAAGATAAGTTCGTTTTCCTATTCCCTCGCTGCTGCCCAGAGAATACTGTGGAAGGGACAGGCTTCTTTTTATGCGTCTTCAACGATCTTCTATCAAAAAAGTGAAGCATGGAAAACGTTTTACGGCTCAGTTTCAAATTTCTTCTGAATGTTTATATTTTAATTCGCCTTGCAAAGATTGCGGAAAGCTTTAAACTCCGTGTATCATGCGTTTGCTCTCTGTCCTGCCCTCAACATTTTAAAACATTTTATTAAATTTAATCTTAGAGGTATAACGGAAACGTAAATTACACCCATTCTTTTACCCTGATGGTGCACAGTGGAGCTTGAAATTTCTTCAAAGACTAATCCGCCAATATAAAAGCTACCAAAGATTTTCAAATGTAGGAGCCCATGTTATTTCTATGTTGTCTTTTTTAAATTTCTTTTGTTACGGTGTTTCTTTTAATCTGTTGTAATGTTACGTGTTTTTTATTCTGATGATTGTTTTTTAACTGTTGTTTGACTAATGTTTAGAGTTTTAATTTTAAACTATAATGTTTATTTATGTATTTTTATATATAACTACTCTAAAGCAAATAAAGTCTTTATAAAAATGTATTTTACCCCATAAAATAGGCCTTCTTTTTTCTCCATTCACCTCTTTCTTTTAAAAGTCTTAATGGGATAAAGAAAAGGCAAGATAATTAGTCTTTGGGGAACTATATTGCATGCAACATAAATTAATTAGCAATGAAGATAAAAAATGGCAAGGCAATAAAAGGACCCTCGGGGCTAACAAAGTTCAAGGTTCTTGCTTCAAGGTCATTTGAAGGAGAATGGCCGTCTACAAAAAAAAACCTGTATACGCAGCAAAGAAGAAAAAAATTATGGACTTGAAGAGTTGTTTGATGACGTAAAATCAATCTAAAATGGCTGCTCCAATGGGACAAACAATTCCTATGATAACTTCCAGTGTTGCTATGTTTAAAAAAAAGGTATGTTCATCTGTTCCTGACAACGATTTCAATGGGCAATTATTGCCATTGACTACTCAAGTAATATCAAAAGTTCCTTCCTTTTCTTTATTGATTCATCGAATTTATAAATATATTACTTTTTTTACTTATGAATATACTTAAGATGGCTTCCATGTTTGGTCTTGAATATGTTTATTTCCTATTTTATTCAGGCTAAAGTAGTATATCCAGTTAGGATATAGGAAGGTGTTCCAAAGCTTAAGTACCCTTTTATTTTGCTTACATGTAGGAAACACAGTGATTTAAAAAGAGGGTCTTCACATTTACATACAAAGAGAGTTCTTGCGCATTGCTTCTACGTATCCTCTTCTTCCTCCCTTTCCCGTTCGTTTCTGAAGGTCAAGGCTGCACTTTTGTAAATATACGATTATATCCTTTTAAATGTATATATTCTTAGCAATTACCGTTAAACACACAAATCCATAAAGGCCTCCATTACTTTATTAAATATCTAGAATTTAAGTCCATTAAAGTACTTGTACGTGCTTAGATTCAATGAAAGCCCTATCTAATCCGATATTTATAATGAGTATACAATGAATTAGTTTTCTGTCATCTTAATAAGATATAAGAGGATCTTCTTTCATTACGATCGTGGAATGAATTTAATTAAAAATAAATTAAGTCTTTATGATTATTTCTTAAATGGTTCAACTTTATTTGAATAAAGTGAATACTCAAATATGAAAATAATTTTCGAGTGCATTATTTCCAAGCATGAATTAATTACTTTATATTAACAGTTTTTTCAAAAAAACAATAAGTAGATAAATGCAAAAATTTAGGACTCTCTCGATTCTCCTTTTTTTATACCGTACATGATCAAAAGTGCTATTAATTAATTCAAATACCTTTAATTTACTGTCTCAAATTTATGACTACCGGATTCCTCGTTCACGGTAATATAATGAATAATATTTAACTATAATCATTCTAAAATATGTACTGTCCTCAGTAGATATATAGACACGGACCAATTAAACGTGACCCAATAAAGAATAAAATTGTATAAACACGTTACATATAATATGACAAATTAAATAGTTTTAATAATTGCAAGATATTTTTAAACATTATAATAACAAAACAAATGAACTCATACAAAACGAAATTAAATACAATACATAATTGCAGGGTCCAACACCCAAGAAATGGACCTCTATTGAGCTTTAGAGAATATTTATTTTTTACTTCCAAGAATCTCATTCCGTAATAATAATATTTTCGTCTCATACAAAGTCTGTTCAAATGATTATACGAGTTATTCCTATTGTATGCTTAGACCAATTGTGGTTTAATGGCATCTTATATATTAATTAAAAAATATGCAATATGTCTTCTCGTAGTTTATTGCTCCGAATACATGTTCAAATGAATAAATTTCAACATGACTTCATTTTTTGAACTATATTTATTAGCAGGATATTTTATAGTCATAAAGGTCACCTATTCGTGTGGTTGATTTAATATAAGAAATTCTAGATCCACTTTGAGTGGTTCTAGAATACAAAATATACATTAAGAGATAATTTATACAGTGGAACAACTGTTTATGGCTTAGTAAAGCACAATAGTTTATATCAATAAAATAAAAAACACTCTGATAAGCAAGATGCCTTTAGAGAAGAGCGTTACCATAAGTATTTTTGTATGTCTTGTCTTTTTATGGAGTTGGATGCACTTTAAAAATACAAAAAATATTTATCAGAATAGCCAGATATGTCTTTTTCAAATAATTGGTGCTGCCCATTTTGAGAATATATATGAAAAGTAACTTTCAAGAGTATCATATATATCATTGACATAAAAATACCATAATTAAATTTGTGCATATAAGTAAAAATAAGCCAACACGTTTTTGTGTCAATTGCTTATTAGAAATTTTATATTTCATATAGACATAATAATGTCATGAATTCATTAAATTGCCATTTGTCCAAAATGTGTGTACAGTATTTATCCACAAAGTTATAAATTTAATTAAGAGTTTGTATTAATAGATTTTGCTTGATTTTTCCTTGTTTCGTTCTTTGACTGCTATAGCAAAAAATAAGAAAGAGGAAAATAATTTTAAACTACAATGTTTATTTATGTTTGTTTGAACACTGCCAATTTTCCTTTTAAATTTTGACAATGTTTAATGGAAATTTCGAATAGTTTTGATTATGGACGAAAAAAGATCGAAAATATATTTACTGGGTACGGAGTAAAAATGGCAACACTTGCCTCAATTCCTTTTCCTTATATTTTCTATTTATCCTCTCGACACCTAGACTATTTCTAAACTTGTCGATATTGCAATGCTTTGTTCATATCAGTGGGGGTCATATTTGCGTGGAGAAATGCTGACATATTTACTCTGTGATCCTTTCCCACCACAACAAAAACTTTAAAAAAGCTAAAACACTAATCTCACTTCCCAAGTTATTTTTCTATTTAAAAAAATGTACGATGACTCACGCAACTTAGTAAGGAATATTAGCAATAAACCAGTATAGCTAATTAAAAAGTGATTTTTTTGTGGTTCATCAAAAATGACAATTATTACAACAAAAAAATACATAAAATCGGTATTATCAGTCTTAGTATTAAAGTTTAATAATAATAGCCACTTGCTGGTTAAATCCTGCTTGGGTCTTTTTTGCGACAGCCATTAACTTTATTACACATCAAACCTCATGACGCCAGCATAATTCAATGATGAGGCATCATTGATGACAATATGTCAAGTCATTGAAATTTATGATAAAATAGAGTTTTGAGCAAAATTACATTCTATTTTATAAATGAGTAATTCCTAAAACAGTTTTCTAACATGACAAGAATGATGGAGCTTTTTTTGTAGATATGAGCAATGATGAGGTCAACGTACAAAGCTGTTCTTCGGGACACATATGTATGACCGATACTTTGTTATTGTTTGAATAATAATAATCAAACCACAAGAAAGAATTACCTTATTACGCTATAGTAGAACTTACAAATAATTAAGTAATACTATGATCCCTCAAACAAAGGAACATCTACCATAAAAAAACTATCTATGATTGAATTGGAATGGCTCTACCAATTTTTGCCCATCAAGTTTAAGAGACTGTGAAATGAAAAACAAGATACAGGTGCAGCCTCTGTAGATCTCTCTTTATTTTTATGTGTTATTGGTACATTTTTCATGTTATGCTATTAGAAAAAAACGCACAAATAACTTTAATCATATATGACATCATAGTAAATAGATGTACATATATGAAACATAAAAAGCAGAAAGCCTGTTTTCACTGTTTTATTATACGCACATCAATTTACTATCACGTTGGTTATCTTTTTGCTAGATAATTCCATGACTGAACAAGGATTCATGCAGTTCTGTTATTACATATTATACAATGCATCTATCAAAACAATGCCTCAAGCGAAATGTAAGCAATAACTTTCTTCGACTTTGATGTAATTATAAATATATTTATACCCATAAAAGCCAACCGTTTTCTCTTCTTCATTTCTGACGTCACGGAAAATGCTATAACAGAGTTCTGATTTAAGTATTTCTTATATTGTGTATTATTTTTTTAATTTTACGTGTAAATTTACATACTTGAAGATATTATTTATGCTTACTATCATATATAGTGAAATAACGTCCAATAAATATGTTTTTCTAACAATAATGATATAACAATAGATATATTTTTATGTTCTGATGCAATAATCATTAAAAGGCATGGCGAAAATAAGAAAAATTAATAATATTTGATGTACATTTGTGCCTATATATAATTTATATAATATAATTAGTTGTTGTCAAATATATTTGTTGCAAGATTTGCATATTTTAATTGCAACTATTTATAGCAAAACGGTTCGTTAAATTAATAAAATAAATATTATTTATAACTACTTATTGCACAATTTATGATCTAATTTATAGCAGTAATTACATGCATAACTTAAGTGCCATTATTTTGTTATATGTCCTAATGTAATTAGCTGCAGGGCCCCAGGAATAGTGTTATAAAGATCATCTCATGATTTTAATTACGCAGGTATATATATACATATATATGAAATATCCAAATCTGGCATTGTATTATATAGGAAAACAGTTATCTAATAAAATTAAAAAAATAATTTAAAATATACTTTATTGACAAAAGTGACTTATTCATATAAAAGCTAATATTGGTTCCTTATATTAATTGAAAAGTAATGCAAACATTTTTGTTTGCTTGAGCATATGCAATTTTATTGCCAAATAACCCCAAAATGTAAAGACTTCAACAAACTTAAGAAAGCAAAGACTTTAGTAAAATACAACTAAAGAAAATGTTATGTTTTTTTTTGGTTTCCATTTCATGACAAATTTCACCTTAAATTAAAAAATGATATATTTCAAACGTAGAGAATAGGTTTTACATATATATACATTTAACTTTAAGTCAACCATTGCCTTACATAAAGAAACTGCTTTATCGAAATCAACTTTTCATTTTTTTAATATTTGCTAATATATGGCAATAAATACGGCTTTATTTGGATTGGTCCTATTTTATTTATGGGCATGTTCAATGTGTAATATTTCCTAGTCATAAATAGAACGCTATATGTTTATTAATCTCTAATGACAAAAAGCAAGCTTACAGTAAATATGACTCTCATGATTGAATTTTTATATTGCATATGATATTTCACAGCGTGAGCTCAATTATGGAGAAATGAAGAATCACGTAATCTATTTGCATGCATTCAGAAGATTTCACTGTTTATGCAATATGCATTCCCTTTCGTGGCTTAAAGGATATTTATATAAATTCAGTTTTTATATGTAGGAATAAATGTAGTTTTATATGTAAATGTAATAAATGTAGTTTTTGTAATGGCTTAATGTACATTCGTTCTAAAGTTGCATTTCAGAGTACCTGTCCTTCTCTGCCCATACTATTATTCTCCAAAAAGGACTTTCAAGTATTTTGAAGCATATAAAATATAAATTTGCCATAATTTTGAGTGAAGTCATGGATGCAAAAACAATATTTTTGCAACACTTTTTTGGATCTCGTAACGAGGATAAATGCTGATAAAAATATTTAGTAGCTATTGGCAAACGTAATTTACTTTTGAAGTGTTTATATTATAGTCATTATCTTATTTGCAAGTCATTCTAGCAAATCTTGAAGTGCTTAATCATATCATTTTGAGTTATCTTTCATTTATACCATTATAACAATAATATTTGTGGACATTCAAAAAACTTGTATTGATGAATTTATTGACTCCTTGATTCTTTTCTTTTACTTCTGGTTTTATAGTTGACATTTACTAAGGAAGAAGAACTAGTGGATTTCTTTAATTTGTACACTTCAAGTCGACAATCCAGATCTCTATGATTAAAATGTTGATTTATCAAACTTTAGTTCCTTATTACAGCATAAGATAGCCTTTAATGATGTCATATATAATACTAAAATATATTTCCAGTCTTTACAATTCTTAGCTTCTACTGAATCATATTATCAATTAACTATGAATGGAAGTCAATATTTATTTCATTTATGAAGTACAGCTTTTCTAAGGAAACCGTGCACCTTTGGAGGTATAATGACAATGATTTTGTACGCCCAAAGCAATTTTTCTATAATTAATAATGGAGTCACTTATCTCATATTTCTATAGCATCAATTCTCTACATGGCTATTATCAGTAAAGCAATAAAATTGCAAGGCAGTCGGTATTTACATGTGTTTTATCAATTAATAAAGCTCTATTTTTAGGATGATGAGGATTAAAATAATAAAGATAATCCAAAGAAGTTCCACCAAAGACGCATGACTCATTTACAAGTTAATTTAAAGTCTCTAATTGAATATTCCAAGAAAAATCAAGTAAAATGCAAAAAAAAATGCTTGAATCAAATGGTCTTACGCAATACATATTAAATGCTACATCGTTGTTTCCTCATCACTATTCAAAGCTGTGTAGTGGGTTGGGACTATTGGCTATTGTGTAGGCATAGTATGTGTGTTTAAGGAAGGGCTGACCCTCATTTAAATGGACGCTCCAAGCCTTAGCACTGATTTGAATCAACAAAGAAGAATTGAAGGCCTCAGACACGGCATCATTCCTCCAAATGTAAACTTAAAAAGACGGGTTTATTAGAATGGTTCCTAATAAAATGTTTCATTCTTTCACGTTCTATTTAGAAATGAAATACGGTTTCTCAAAGTTTCTTATTAAAAAATACGGTTATTTTGATGTTCTCGCAACCTCTCAGATGATAAGCTTTGGTGAAATACACCAAATCCTACATACATTTTCATGAGGAAATTGTTCCGTTTTATGTAACCATAGATAAATTTATGTAGGAGCAAGGTGTTTTACCATGTCTTATAACTAAAAGCAAGATTGTGTTAATCCCAAAAAAAAGTAATGCCACTGGCGTCCCTTAACTTTTTGAAATGAGTCTTACCGCATTCTGGCTGGTATCGTTGCAGTGAATCTAGAACCCGAATAAAATAATTGTCCCTCTTCAAAATGAATTCCAAAAGGGAAGAAAAGTTAGTAACATTGTTATAAACATTATTTATGCCATGGACAGTATTGCCTCCAGACAATTGTTTGGGACCATTATAGCAATTGACTTTCGAAAAGCCTTTGATACAGTGCCACATCTCCATACCTTAAAAGTGGCAAAGAAAATCTTCTTAATCATCTTTTCAATCCAATAAGGACCCTCCTTGCCAATGGATCTTCCTCCATTTCTATTCACAGTATAGAAAGGCCCCATTCTATTTGTAATGGCAATAGAAGACTTGGCTCTCTCATTAAAAGACAATACGGGGTTTTTAGAGTATTATTTGGCAACACACGGTATATTTTTGATTTACATACAGATGATGTAACTTTGTATATAGAAGCCAAGTCGGAAGCTCAACTTTTTAAAAAGATAGAAGTCATTTTAGCATATTTTACTAATTTGGTATACTTTCAGATCCACTTTTAAACAGAAGTAAACTATTTGAGAGTTACCAACTGCCCAGTAAAGAAAACGATTAAAATTCTTGGAGTTGAATATGATGGAATGGTGAAACAGTCGATAATTGGAACTCAATGAAGACATGTGTTTTTAAAGGAATTTTAACGTGGATAAAATGTAATCCTCGTTCTAGAATTGATAATCATGATAATTTTATTTGCTCTTTTGCTTTTATACAAGGCATCTCTTTTGCCTATTTTAGTAAAGAGGAGAAGAATTGAATTAACACCCTTTTTCACAAGACTTAAAAAACCAAGGAAACTTCGCGGTGGTGGCTTAGTTCTTCTCACCAAAGTATTACCGAAAGTGTTCATAAAAGTTTTAATTGACCTTACTAAAAGACCAGATTTCGAATGGAGGTCTGTTGTGTCGAACCTCCTTTGTACACTCTTCTTGTAATGAGCTCCCCGTTTAGACACTCTGAATTTGAAGAAAGAAAATATTTCTTAACATTTGGAGATCTACTACATGACGTTCAATTTTGTCGATGTTAAAATTCTTCATGAAATTTTGAATTAGTGTAATTTAAAACATTCTTAATATTTTTAATTGTTAAAATAGAAGATTATTCAAATATTTCAAAGGCCAAATATTTTAATACCTTTATGCTAAGAAATTAATTAAATTTGATAATCAAATGATAAAATATACAGATCTTAGGGCAAAATATAAAGATTACAGAGTGCCGGTTTTTGATTCATTAAGAACAAATTTGAAATAAAGTAAGATGTTTATTTGTATAAACATGTAATTGGTATTGATGGGAAATCGTTTTAGGCATTATATTACCATACTCTTATTTCTTTAACTGCCTCAACTATGCAAGGAAAAATAAGACTTATATATGGAACTTATATTTATTGGTTACAATATAACTTTTTACTCATATTTTTCAAATGCTGCTGATTATTAAATCTAATTTTTGTTTTTGTTGAATTTGTAATATTTTTCTTCAGTATGTAACAATTTATGTACACTATGCCTTACATAAAAGTAATAATTTTGAATGCTTATAATAGTATTTTTGCATAAATGCAACAACTCTTCATAAAATTGCTCGTATGAGGTGGTTCAGCTAGAAAGCAATTCTAAATGAAAATAGTGAAAATGAGAAAATACATTTTTAAGGATTTTTTACTTAATAAAATGACAGCCAAATATTTCAGAAGCATTTTAAGGCCAGTTGCGCACCATTTTACCCATGAATGTCATTTTTATTTCGATAAGTTGGAATGAATTTCTTTCTATTGGACTTATTTGTTATAGGGTTCATATATTCCACATGATCCCTCGATATGATCCCTCAAAGATAGTCCCTTTTTTCATAGCCATAAAAGATGGTTATTCCTTATCAATTATAATTTATAATAAGCAATTATCGGAGCCTGTATTGAACTAATCGAAATATTTTACAAACGAAGGATAATTTTATCAACTATATTAAAGTGAGTGTAACTCATTTGCACAAAAATCCATTTAAACTTGGATTCTTGCTGGACCACCACATACATCTTCATCATTCCTCTGTTTACCAATATCATCAAAGGAGCTATAAATGTAAATAAAATGCATACTCTTTTTTAGTACCTTTGAAGAATATTTGATTTTGTTCCATCTTTAAAAACCAAATAAGAATATGTGAACATACAATTTTCCTTAATCAATATTGAAATTCAGATCTTATATCATAAATACTAGTGAAAATAGTCAAAAAGCATATTCCTTTGTGCATACTACCTTGTCCAAAAAGTAAGGTGACATTTTTTTTAATCTCCCGCGCGCGCGGATTTGGAGGAATACTTTTTTAGGTTGGTAGGACTCTCGTTGACATCTTAGGGAAGTACAATGTCATAATATCTTTTTAGTGTTTTTTTTGAGATATGCATTAGTTTGTGAGCTGATAAAAGTGAATATCTCGTTTTTTTGCCATGTCTATATTTATTGAGCAAAGAGTTTGCAAAAAAAATTGTATGCAGAATTAAATTTCCGCTGCAGGTTCGTTGCAGATTCTGCAAAATGCCTTGGCGATAAGGTTATGCCAAAAAAAAGGTTTACAGAATGTACAAAGACTTCCATGAAGGTCGAGAACGTGTTGAAGAGGAGGAGCGTTTTGGGCGACCATCAATTTCAACCGACGTATATCACGTCCCAAAAAAAATAAGATTGGCTGATGAAAAGCCGTCGTTAAAACCATTAGAGACATTTCTGATGGGATTGAAATATCAAAATGCTCGGTCAATTCCGTTTTGAAGGATGTGTTGGTTCTCAAACGCGTCAAATCTACCAAATCATTGGGGTTTTTTGGGGGGAGAAAGAAGGTGGAAGTGCATAAAACAATGCTTTCCGACTACATTGACAAGACAAAATGCATTTTAACTGGATATGAGACTTGGCTCTACGCTACGATACGGTCCCAAAACAACGTACCAATTGAGTGAAGATCGTGCCAAAGGTGTGCGAAAAAACAACGCCAAGATCAATCGTAAATAAAGATTATGCTGACTGTTTTTTTTTCTTTTCGATTATCGTGGTGTTGTGCATTATGAGTTTCTTCCGCCACGCCGGACCAAACAGTCAAAAAGGGATATTATTCAAACATTATGCGTCGTTTCCGTAACGCTATCCGACAGAAGAGGCCGGATTTGTGGCGAAACAACACATGGTTTTAGCATCACGATAATACACCGTCACACACTACGCTGATTACACAGGTCTGCGAATTTTTTTTTTTGCCAACTGCATGAATTTTTACTGAATTATATGTTTTAAAGTAGGCTGATTTCAAAAGTGATGACCATTTTTTCCTATCACGTAAGGATTTATTGCAAATTCAAACACAAAAATTACTTAAAGCACTCCTTTATTTAAAGTTTTTAAACAATTAGTATTTTTTTAAAGCAAACGAATCATTTTTTTGATACATATACTTATTCATGTTCTTTATGAAACCTCTTCTTCTTTTCCTTCATACTTTGACAAGTCCTTTTCCGATTTTCATCTTCAGTTTCTCGCTTAAGCAGCCAACAGTAGTTAGCAAGCATAGTGACATCCCATCGCCCTTGGTACCTTCTCTCGATATCACGGACATCTTGATGAAATCGCTCCCCCTGCTCTTCACTGTAAGCTCCCAGGTTTTCTGGAAATAGTCTATGTGAGAGTGTAAGAAATGAACCTTCAAACTCATCTTGCAGCCTTGAGCTTCGTATGCTGCTAGCATCCGTTGCACAATGGTTTTTTAGTTAGGATTCTTAGTATTTCCCAAAAACTTTTGCACTACGTCCTTGAACGATACCCAAGCTTCTTTTTCCTTCTCATTCATAGTTTCCACAAATGAAGGGTCCGTTAAAAGTTTTCTTATGTCGGGGCCGGTGAAAACTCCCTCTTTCAACTTTGCTTCTGACAGCTTCGGGAATTTTGTACATAAATATTTGAAACAGTCTCCATCCTTTTGCAACGATTTTACAAATTGTTTCATCAACCCCAATTTGATATGGAGAGGGGGCAACAAAACCTTCTCTGGTGGTTCCAAGGTAGTGTTTATAACATTTTTCTCTCCAGGTTTTAAAGTTTCTCGGGATGGCCAATCACTTTTTTCCAGTGCTGTTCTCTGGCTCTACTATCCCAGAAGCATAAGAAGCATGGGTATTTGGTATAGCCTGCCTGTTGACCCAAAAGCACTGTCAGTATTTTGAAGTCCCCACAAATCATCCATTGATGGTCTTGATACTTGATTTTTCCAGGATAATGGCCAAATCGTTATAATCTTCTTTCATATTCACAGAATGTCCAGTCGGAATCGAGGCAAATTTATTTCCATTGTGCAATAATCCTGCTTTAAGGTTAGTCTTAGATGAGTCAATGAATAGGCGCCATTCAGATGAGTCATACTTAATATTAAAGCGATGTATGAGTTCTTCCACATTGTTGCAAAAAACTAAATTTCCTTCTTTTGTGAAAAACTTGGTAAATTCTTTTTCTCGGTGTTTATACCAGTAGAAAGAAGTGCCAGGTGACAAAAGGTTTTTATTTTTTAATCTAGAACCTAACAGTTCGGCTGCATCTTTTGAAAGACCTAAATCTCTTACTAAATTATTGAGCTCACATTGACAATATAGTTGAGGCCTTTCGTCTTCGTCAAAAGATAAATCTGAGCTTGATTGATCCGGAGGAGGTAACGCGGCCTCGTCCTCCAACTCACTAGAGTACTCAGGTGGTTGTGGGATAGTTATCTCGGAGCTATGGGGCACTGGACGTATAGCTGAGTAAAGATTAGGATAACTTATGCTTCTTTTTTTTATTTATTGAATCCCTTTACGTCAACTGAGCAGAAGTAGCAGTCAGTAGTGTGATTTTTCTGCTCACGCCATATCATAGGAATTCTAAATCGAAATGCATTTTTCTTTCCCTTAAATCACAAACGAAGATCTTCTTCGCATCTTCTACACACCTTATGCGGGGCCCATGGTTTATCTTGATTACCAAGTTTTAATTTAAAGTAGGCAAAATAAACTTTTCTTACAAAATCACATAAATTTCTCTGATGACTTTTAATTGTGAATTCACCACAGATATAACAAAAACTGTTTGGAGAAATAACACAACCTCTTGTAGCCATGATTAACACGCAACAGCACTGTTCACTTGAATATCAGTATATTTACTGAGAGCTTTTCTTTGTTTCAAGTGATGTATGTATGTTATTTGACTTTTCTCGGCATGTTAAAACATTCCTAGTCTCCCCAACAGATCTGGTTGTTTTTCTCCATCAGGGGCGCCGGAACAGGGGGGCCAAGGGGCCAATGCCCCCCCCCCACTTTTTCCTCCTCTCATTGACGAAGGAGTAAAATCACTTTTTACCCCCCCCCCCATTTCTGAAATGAATCCGGCGCCGCTGTTCTCCATTATCAAATAAAAATCATATAGGTTTATTATCAATGAACATAGATACTGCAATATGCATAAAAACTTATGTGATATAATAATTTGAATGCTTTTCTGTTTTGGGGAGGTCAAAATCTGTAAGAAAATGTAAAAAAAATCCTATGCAGTTTTTTGGTCGCAGACCTGTGTTATTATTCGTAATTTTTTTACAGGGTGGGGCAAACTAATTTCCTTTTTTCCAAAGGCAATAAAACAAGCTGTGTAATTCAGAAAGGTTTTATTTTTGTTTCATAATGAAAGCACATCTTTAAAGTTTTATTTTACATAGTTTTAAAAATCACACCACTTAGATGACATCCTCCAGAATCGATACACTGGACAAACCTATTTTTGGTACTTTCCATTACCCTCGCCAGCGTATCGGCGGGTATATTGGTTATTTCCTCTCTGATATTGGCCTTCAAATCTGCCAGGTTTGTTGGGCGGTTGACATAAACTCGGGATTTCAAGTAACCCCACAAAAAAATCACAAGGGGATAAGTCGGGTGAACGGGCTGGCCATTCCAAATCGCCTCTTCTTGAAATCAGGCGCCCCGGAAAGTGTTCTGGCAAAACATTCATTGAAGCCCTTGAGGTGTACGCCGTTGCTCCGTCCTGTTGAAACCAAATCGGATGCATGTTTGCGGGCAGAACGTTGTGGAGATTGCAAAATTGAAGTCCTCACAGCCTCGATGTTTTCAGGTGTTCTGACGCGCCTAGCTATACGAATTCTTTGTTGTGTTGTACTCCCGGTTTCTCTGAACGTTTTGACCCATGCAATGATTGACTTCCGGTCCGGAACAGGGCCTCTAGGTGCAACATTAAAATGAGTGCGAAAAGAGCGCTGGGTTGCAATCACAGACTGTTGGTTGGAAAAATACGCTTCCACGGCAAACGCACGCTCCTCTCTGCTCCAATGCATGATAGTGACTGACTGTATTTCCAAGAAAACTTTACGCCTGCCTCTTTGAAATGAGCCCACGCTCACTTCTCCACTACAACTACACACCAAATGCCACAAATTTTAAAAAAGGAAGTTAGTTTGCCCCACCCTGTATTAGCCCAAAACTCGAATAATATCGTTCCATATCCACTGTACTCACCTGATTTGGTTCCAGGAGATATCTGTCTACTCAGCAAACTCAAGCGATAAAAGATATTCAAGCCGTTGCGAAGACCATTCTTGAAATCTATTAGTAGAACTGCTTCAAAGATGGGGAAAGTAGGATATTACATATTAGTTATTACTTGAAAGTAATATCTAATATGTTTGTTCTCTCAAGTTAGTCGCAGTAATATAACTAAGTAATATATTACTCGCACGCGCGTTAGGAACCACACTGTTCATAATTGAACAAAACTATGTCATTATTGACTTCTTGCTCTCTTTACGTATCAGAGGTTTCACTTATAAGGAATGACGTCAAGATGATGCACAAAGTGCCTTGAGATATTTTTTTTGATTAATACATTCGCTGTCCTTGACCAACCGTAGTTGTTTTTCAATAAGAAAGAAGAATAAGAGGTTTTTTCCTTTCCTCTTGAAGAAGTGCCTTGTCACTCGAATGCTACTTTTTATGGCATCATGACCTTGTAGTCTTCCTCTCCTTAGTCTAGAAGCTCTTTGAGTACTCCATTTTGCGTTTAAAAGTGTGACTCGTCGTTATAAAGTTAATTTATTAGGGTGTATGGGTTAAATTCACAAGTACGACATTCTTTAAATGATTGTAAACATTACTTGTTAATGGAGATTAAAGATGAATATATCACTGGAGATTTTATTAGTAATATAGGAGAATTGGAAGGGGCTAAACCTCAAGTAAAAGTTTTAAAGATATGTTTTTTACAAATGTTGGAGATATTTAAAATTAAATTAAAAGGATGCAGTATTTTTTCAAAGTTTTAAATCACATACAAGTAAATTATTTGCAATATAATGGTGGTAAATCCATCCCTATATAAAGAAATATTTTATCTAATTTGTCTTTATTGTTTTTCAGTTATAAGATTTGTATTTTTGAATACAAAACTCAGATATAAACATTTTATAGATGCAATAATTAATTAATTTTTTAAAATAGTTTTACGATCACATTGTACTCATTTAAATAAAGAACTATAAAAGGGTATATCGTATAAAAACAATGTATTAAGATAATACAATTAAAACTCCAAACACAGCTGTACATAGTTATGAATGATAAATAAATCGGGTATTTTTTATCGCATACTCGAATGAACAAATTTTACAACTACAAAAAAATTAAAAAATCATCAATAGAGTTATTATTACTTGTTTTTACATATGGAGATGAAAGAAGTGGTATGAATAGTTGACAATTGCACCAGTTTTAACTATCTCCCCGCTTCAAAAGTTGATACCCGATTTTACCCGCTCTTATTCTTGATCCGCAAAATAATCTATGAGATATTTAGTTTTCATATTTATAAATATTTTTGATTGATCACAATAAAATCTTTAGTTTTTCTGGGCTCATTAATATATTTTTACTCACTAATACATTGACTTTTACTTAAAATATTATAATTATACATATCTTAATATTCAACTAAATCGCTCGAAAAGACCAAACTAATTAGCATTTGTAGATGTTTAATAATATAAATACTTTCTGTATGACGCGTCTCCCTTAGACAAGCTATATCTTGCAGGCCCTTACATTTGAGAGATCCTCTCTAGATATAGCCCTCAAATTTGTATGTATATGAACAATGTCCAAGGTAGTACAACGTATTTCAAGATGTATATATTTCATGAAGACAAAGAGGGGGAGGGATTTATTAGATGCAATGGAAAGTTATAAAAACTGCAATGGACGTTGCAATGCATTTATAAAATCTACTTTTAAAGCATATAAATAAATCAAAATATATTTTATGAGGAAAAGTTAAATGGCAAAATATAATTGTATTAATATAATATATTGTACGCAATAATAACTTTTAAACTTTGTTACCATGGAAGCAAGTGATATGCTTTAGGAACAGATTCTTTCTTAGGCAACTCTTTTTAAGACGGACATATTTTTAAATACAATGACACTATCTACTCCAACTCTTATTGGATACTGACACTTTAAATAAGGACTTTTGTTAGGCCCCCATAAATATATATATATATATATGTTTATTTTATTTTATACTTTTTATATAACATTCTAACTAATAAAGGAGATTTGGAAAAAAAATATATAAATATACGCTTTGGTGGCCCATAATGTCATGGGATGTATATCATAATAATAAATGGCGGGACTCTTGGACCATTGGCGGTGTATTTGTTATACCATCAGGCCTGGCAGCAGGCCCATGCTTATACGGGGGGACCCTACAGTTGTTATGGGGGGCACAGTTGGCACATTCATAAAAATTCGGGCCCATGTCACTCAGTGGGTGGGCGGACCTATGTCACTCGGTGGGCGGGCCTGGCCCCCTCAGGCCCGCCCATCCCGCCGGGCCTGTATCTCATATTAATGAAAGGTATAAATCAAAGGCATTTGGCGGGGAATTTTATAATAAGTTAAAAATGTTCGGTGGCATATTGGTTAATTACTGTAAGTTCCAATATGTCATTATTATGATAACTTTGATGTGGTACTTCTAAACTATATTTGTTTACCATTTTAAATTTATCAAGAGTGCATTAAGCTATATAAAACTCTAAATAATAAAGGGGAAAAATATTCTCACACATTTTAACAAACTAATTTAACTTTTTCTTAAAACAAAAATGGTTCATATTCTTTGTAAGAATAATTAATTATAATATAACTAGGAATATCATAATTATGTATTATTATATATTACAAGCCCTTGGATTTAAAATAAGGTCGGTGATTGTCAAGAATATTCCATTAAAGCAGAAAAAATGTGTTTTTAGGAGAATTTAAAGGTATTAAAATGATATATTTATAAAATGCGAAAGCATCTTAGATCATTAAATGATATAAGTTTATATTTCAAGGTACCATAAATTAAATAATATTATTTTGAATTGTAAAGCATCATATACTTTTTCAATTCATGGTTATTTCAACCATATCTTCATGCCTTTAAAGTAAAGCTTCAATTGCCGACAGCAGAAAAAAATTATGTGAGCCTCATATTTTCTGTGATTGGGTTCTGAAAAAGTTTGGATTGGTAAGAATTTATATAATAATAGGTTAACCCATTGATTCATTCGGATAAAGTATCAAGTAAATGTGTGTCAATCTCATATTAAACCTGTTTAGAGATCCATACATCAATAACAATTTGACGCAAATATATGATTGCATAATGCTATTACGACACAGGAAGTGATTTTCATGAAGTCATTTAAGTTTGATCATTTATTTATTTTTTATTCGAAACAATATAATACAATGAATTCTTCCTGGAATTATAAATTACTAAGAGCGCTCACATTTGTAAATAATGAAATGAAAATATCGCCAATTTATTTATTTGCCATTAAAATACATTCAAGTTAATTTAAGAATTCGATGTCGTTTTAATGACCATCACTTACCACCTACATTTTACGAATTCGCTGAACTCCATTTTTGAATACTTTTTACATAAATTGACTAAAAATGTAGCAATTTCGAGTTGAATACTTGTTTTGAGTTCTTTTAACGTCGACGGATCATTGGCATAGACCAGGGCTTTCACTTAACTGCAACGAAAATAGTCTAGAGGCGTTAAATTGCACGAGCAGGCGACTAATTGATTGTTCCATTTCTGGAGATAACTCGTTCATCAAATTTCCTCTTCAATAAATCTATTTTAATAGTTCTTGGGTTTGTAGTGGCACTGGATTGTTATAACCAAATATCCTCCAAGTCGATATCTTCCAAAGGAGGCCAAAAAAATGATAAGTTATCATGGTGTAGTAACGATTTCAATTCACAGTACCGTGAAAATTGTCACCGTCGACGAAAAAGTAAGGCCCAATGACACTGCACGCATGTAGTCCACACCAAGCAGTATTTGTATGTAATAGCGCCTCATGAATCACGTGAGGGAATTTGCAGGCCCAAAAGCACATATTTTGTTTGTCAATATAGCCATTGAGCCAAAAATAGGCCTCATTGCTGAAGATGATTTTCCTTCAGCTCATTTTACAAATTCTTGACGTTTTAAGTGGCCAAGCGGCTAGTGTCAACTTTATCTTTTCGCAAAATTCGCCACTACGATGTTACATAGAGGCCCAACGTTTGAAAACGGTTCATAAGATACAAATTTGTGTCTTCTTGAATGGATATGCTTGCAGCAGCAATATTTTTATTACTTCATGCATATTTTTGTCGATTACGTTGATCATAAATTGACGTTAACGTTTTTATAGTTTGGATAAAAGACACACCACTTTTGTAATAAATTTAATCATTTGCAAGTGTTGTTCGAGTGTGTACTGCTCTCTGATGGAACTGCAATTGTTTCTGAGCACAGCTGTTAAAGAAACAATAACAAATATGACAAATGTTATCGAAACGTATTGCAAACCCCTTCATTTATTGTACATAAACTATTTACAAAGAAGAATCACATATTTAGTTTTCAATCAAAATTTGACTCGGATCAAGTTTATCATCCAAGGCGGAATATTCAATTTCTTTGACTTATACATATCAAGCACAATCTTATGGTAATGTCGTTCTTTTTCTTTACTTTAGGAAGCAGTCAAATATTTTTCTTTGGTTTTGAGAATGTTATTAGGGCAAAAGTTAATGTTTAGAGGAAAAAATTCAGCATAGAAAGGATAATATCATCTTGAATAATGGTTTGTTCGTTTACGGTCGTAACCAATGACCCCACGATGGTTTTATACGACATTATATTGTCTTTAATTACCTATTTTTATTACTATTTTTACACCCTTGAAATCTTATAAATTTCCTGCCGACAATACCTATAAATCTTTCTCGCTATTTATAAATATTTTGTAAATATTTCATCGCTTATTTTGATCTTGATTAATAGGAGTATGTTTAAAGAAGAGAAATGCATTTATTAAGGCTGATTATTATTGTCAAACGCTATTTATTTTTTTTATTTTTATATTTTCTATATAGATATAATCTAACTCTTAGACCCATTAAAAATGTGTTTCAATGATCATGAATATAAGCATTATTATCGTAGAAGTTATTTGTCCTCTTGGCTTGCATTTATTTGTTTAGGTAAATTCTATGTAATCACGTTATTATATATATATATATATATATATATAATATATATATATATAGCGGGCGATGTGCAATATTTTTCATCATTGAAACAACGTGGCTTGGGTTATAAAATATTAAAAAACATGGGTTAAATTTGGATTCTTAATCGCTAAGCTTTGACTTTTAAATTGATACAATTGTATAGTGCTATTATCAGACTAAATTAGTATATAGTTTTTTTAAATATTAAGTCCTTAACTAATATTATAAATTGATCAATTTAGAAAAATTAAAAAAATATTATCTTATTATGTCAAACTGCTATATTATTGCTATTTTCCATATGTTCCTCCTTCATCGAAATAAGTAACCTCCTATGCTTATACGCCATTGAAAAACACAGGATATTCCCATATTTATTTTCATTTATTGGTCATCCCATAATAATAATTTCAATAATTATCTCGTCAAAACTCACTTTTTATTTGAAACTGGAACTAATATATACTCTGTGTTTACGATTAAATGAAAGGCTGCCGTGGGAAAATCATGTACTTAAGCTTGAATTAGACATATAAAAAAATATTTAATTTGTGGTAATTATTTATTTTCGATAATTCACTCATCGTATTAATATAATTGCGTGCCCTCAATTGCCATAAAAATATCGTGACAGCATTGTTGAAAATAATCGTAATTATATTTATCCTTTTAATAACTGGTTTTATGTTTTTACCATTCCTTTATACCGATTTTCCATGGGGAACTATATATAAACACCCTTATATTTTAATTTAGATTTATTCTTTGCATATTGTGTAAAAGCCTTTAAAATTATGCATTTTACTATCATATTTTTCTCAAAGCAAGTTCTTTATGATTTATATATATTCATTAACATTTTATGCACACAGAAACTGGAATTCCATCAAACAAAATGGGCCAAAAATGGCCTTACAGACAACTTTTACTATAATAAGAGAATGTACCGCTTAGAATAATAGGATCCCAAATTCATGACTCGATTGAACGTACATCTTTTCATATTAAATATATGTACAGATGAGATTGTTTTAACTCATGGGACTTTTTGAGTATTACGATTATATGTAAAACTAATGTTCGAATATATTATGTTATATTTGATACGTTAACAAATAATATGTTTATTGATAGTTATATTAATTATGACCAAATAGAACACCTTTCATTATCCAATTATACAATGCAAAAAAACGACACATGATCTCTCTCTCTCTCTCTTATATATATAATATATATATATATATTCAATCAGATAATTTAAATACGAGTAGTCATTATTCATTTTGTGTACGTCCAACACAAATCTGACTTGGAGAGAGAACCTCACCTGGATTAGGAGTTATTTTTAAATATGTATACTGATATTTCAATGCATTTATAGTCGGAGAATGCATGTGAGACGCGCCTGCACCCTAATTCATAGACTCCAATATAATCTCCAATAAATGCACTCTTTATATTTAAAATAAAATCCCATCAAGTCCAAAGATCTGTGTCGTGGTAACAATGATAATAAAATAATGCTTTTAAATGTTTTATGCATTATACAGAATATTAATAGAATAAAAGAATTTGATCTCTTTGGTCATGTTTTTATTTACGCAGCAGGAAGTTTACTTAACCACAAAGGGTTCAACAATTTATTGTACTCGTTTGCCCGTTAATACAACAAAAATAGTTATATTCTACGGAAATAACCAGAAAGAAAGTAGAGTGACAAAAGAGTATTCTTATTGACTGATATGTCACAAAAAGGAATAAAGTTGGTGGGACGACGTATCTTCTTTTACGCTCTGGGACAAATTTTATAGGTATAGAAAGAAAAGAAAAGAACAAGATTTGCTTATTAAGCCGTCTTAAAAAGAGTGATGTTCTTGCTTATGATGATTTTATTTGAAATAGGGTTAGATAAATTATAATAAAACATAATGCTTTATACCTTTGTTTGGTCAGCTCTTTTTCCAACCTCTTCGATATTATATTGGTCTTTGTTAGTCTTGTGTATGATATTCTTCTCACTTTGTCCATCTTATTGGATCGGGATATAACCAGGGGGGGGGGAGAACTCATGTAAACAAGAGGGATATTTCCTAATAAAAATCAAAAAAATGCGGGAGCTCGATAGCCGTGCGTTTTAAGGCGTGTCCAACTCTCAATGTTGGGGCGCAGGTTCGAATCCCGAGAGGGATGGTCATTTTTGGTCTACCTCATTGATAAGATCCTAGGTTCGTTAGACTAATTTAATGCTATAATGCTTATTATATCCAATCGGATGCAATTCTATCGAACCATATAGGCAAAAAAAAAAAAAAAAATGCGACGTCATCACTTAGACGATTTGCCTGCATATCTAATACCACACATCTAAATAAAACAATGGTGTTTATGTACCTTTGATTATATTTAATAATACGGTGGACTAATATCGAATGAAGCCACACAACCTGTATATAATTTCACATAAAAAAATAGATTTTTAACTCTGTGTTACTACATCACATGATTTCAGCAAAAAATGAAATTGGTTTAATAAAATGTGTTTTGCATTAGATATTCAATTTTCAGGCCGAAACTCTGCCAATTATTAACATCTGAAAAGGTTTGATTATTTGTATTTTTCACTAGTCATAAAAGTAGTAGTCCTTTCTATCAAACAGAAATAGAAAGAAATAGAATATAGATATTTTTATGCCATAAATCATAACAAATCGATAATGTGACGTCATGTGTGACGTTTCAGTTTTTCTTTTCTAATCAGAGGAATCTAAGCATTGTGTTCTGCTCACCTTGTATTATATATTATCTTTGACTAAACATATGCTTTTATACCTTTCTTTGGTCAGCTCTTTTACCAACCTCTTCCAATATTATATTGGGTCTTATTTAGTCTTGTGTATGATATTTCTTTTCACTTTGTCCATTTCTATCTATCGGCATATAACAAACGTCCAAAAAATAGATATTGCCCATAAATATGATAATATACATTCCTCAGTAATAGGATATCATTGCAAGCGTATCCTTTATTCATAATTTCTCTACCATGTGTTCATTTTCTCCAAATACTTTTTTGTAACGACCAGTATTTCTTTGGAGATCGGCCTTTAATTTTAGACATGATCTTAGTATATATTGGCCAGTCTTTTCAAGGTTTTGGGTACCAGTAAGTATTTACTTATTACTTGTATAATATTAATTGTATTCTGCTTTTATGAAATAGAACGAGTATCAAAGGGTATATTTTTGAAAATTCTTTTTGATAATCATATATACAGTGTGTTCCATCGGAAATGGAATTTTTAAATTGCGAATTAGAAGTACTTAAAATTCGTCGAATTCCATCATAGATACATCGTTTATACAAAAATATGGATTTTTATTGATTATTAAAAAATTATGGTCCTATATCATAAGAGGCACATTTGAAGCCTTATAAAAGTTGCTGGAAATGACTCCCCTCCAGCCTGAAGACAGAACGACACACGCTTCAGGACATTCTTGCAAACGTTTTGATCGTCTCCTGGCTATATACTTCAGCGAAGGTTTGGACACATTGTATGAGAGACTCAATGGAATCTGGTTTTTCTTTATAAACTCGATTTTGTGCTGCAGCCCAGAAGTGGAAGTCCAAAGGGTTGAGATCTGGACTGTGAGCTGGCCAGGGATTTTCTGTCCTTCTGCTGATGACTCGGACTCGAAACTTTCATTTTGAAATTCTAAAGCTACATTTGTGCAATGTGGTGGGGCGCCGTCTTGCATCCACCAAAGTGAAGAACGAGTTGCAGAATGATGCAGCCTGGGCCAAATTATATCTGGAGCAATCTGAGATATGAAACACCATTAACCGTCGACAAATGGCTATCATCTTCAAGGAATGCATGAACGATTGGAACCATTCCATTAATAATGGCAACGAAGATCATTACCTTAACATCATTCCTATCATTTGTTTCACAGATATTTCGAGGATTTTCATTTGTCCACACTCCGTCGTTTTTTCGATGTGGTTTTTGATGGAGGCAAATAACTTCTCGTCAGTCCAAATGATTCTATAGACCAGTGGTTCCCAACTGGATTCGGCTCGTGGATCCCTAACGGTCTTCGGGCACCTTCCGTGAACCCCGCCTCAATTTTGTCAAAAACGCGAATTTCAATTCGAGACATCTGCGAAGTACAATTATATTTTATTTTTGACTTATATCCAGGCTTGTGAGCGTTCAGCTTTTTTTGCGTTCAGCGTTTAAAAAAATAGCGTTCCGTTCAATGTTTTTGCGTTCAGCGTTCCGTTAGCGTTCAGAGACGACGTTTTTTTAGAAAATAACCTCCAGAAAAAGTGATGACGTTTATTTTTAGAAAATATTTTCCAAAAAAAGTAAGGACGTTTTTTTATTTAGAAAAGTGAGAACGTTTTTTTAGAAAAGAAAAAAAGTGACGACGTTTTTTTTAGAAAATAATTTCCAAAAAAGTGAGGACGTTTTTTTAGAAAAGAAATAGAGAAAAAAATGATCATTACACGTGGACCCCTGGCCAGGCCTTCGTGGACCCCAAGGGGTCCACTGGACCACTGTTGGGAACCACGGCTATAGACAATGTTGGATGGTTGCTGCAGAATCCACTGACAAAAACTACCTTCTCTGCGCTTTGTGGTTATCAGTTAATGGTTGAACTGAAGTGTTATGATAAAAACGGAATCAAGATCATGTCTTACGATCCTCCACAACGATGTTTTGGTGGGTGGAATTTGCTAAGAAGCTTTTCTGAGTGAGCAACTGGGTTTGCTTCAAAGAAACTTTTAACTCCTGAACCACTGCTTCTGTTCTTTTTGATTTTGTTTTCATTTGTTTGTTCTTCTTGGGAATGGAACCAGTCTTATTGAAATGATCAAGAACTCTTGTGAACTGGATCAGCTGGTAAGATTTCGCCGCCGTTGAAGTGAAGTATAAATTATCGGCGTATTGTGGAAGGAGAAAGGGGTTTGCCAAACTGCAGGATGACCCATTTCTTCTCAAGTTCAGAAAACATTTTTCAGGTTGACAATCAATACAGATCTTTATATATGATAAAAATCCCCTCTTTATGAACAAATGGCGTATCAATAATACGATAAAATTATCTTAAATACTTCCTTTTCGTAATTTAAAAATTTCATTTCTTATGGAACACACTGTATATACGTAAGTTTAATTTATTTGTCAACAATAAAAAATTCGATACTATTATATTGTGACCAAGATCAAAAAATAACTTATGCTATATCAGTGATGTAAAGGAATGCCTTTAATAATACAAATTTGAAAATCTACTAAACCATCAATAGCAAAAACACAATAATTTTTTTTTCTGAAATTTAATCATTATGAAATCAAATCTGAAAGCTTTAGTAAAAGTGTCACATGTTTTTAATTCACTTTGTATGTCGGCATAGACACATATAAATCATGCTGTGAACCAGGGTAAACATTAACAAAATCTGTCATGAGAAAAAAACATATTGAACTCATTGTATCATCAATCAAAACTACCAGTGCGTACATGAAAAAAATGTCCAAAACAATTAAAACCGAAAACAATGACCTAATGCAATAAATAGTAAGACAGCTCCCTCATAAATTAATGTAGACATGACCAATCCTTCATAACATTAATGCCCCTGCGATATAATAATAAGCAACATATATCCCTCATAATTTAACGTGACTTATTATTGATAAATGCAAAAAGTACATGAAATACTGCTGTCATTTTCGCAACACGGTTTTACGTTCCCTTTGATATGAAAAATATTTACTTTCGTGATTTTTTTATTGATTACCTCCGCCGAAGAAGGTATTGTTTTCACTGGCGTGGTTGTTGGTTTGTTGTTTGTCAGCAGATAACTCATATATATATATATATATATATAGATATATATATATATATATATATAGTTATATATCCATCGGAGTCCACTCAATAACATGATATGCCAAACGTCGTATCTTAAACGATGATAGGAGGAGATCCTACCTGATGTTTAAAACCTCCATTCAATTTTCACTCGTATATTCCATTCCTTTCGCACATTTATCTAGTGTTGTACAGTGATCTCGTACTGTGTATATCAACTTTAATATAACAACCTTCCCAAAATAACTCCCATACTATTTGCATGTTATAAATATTTATATAGAGTGTATCGCATGTCCTTGAATAAAAAGTACATTCATCAAGTGATAAAACTCTTAGAAGATCTTTTGCAGCATTTTCTATGTACATTAGATACATCTACTCGATGCAATTCAAGTTTTGCAAAATATGTACTCAGTACCTGCATTAAACATATGTAGAACGCGTTCATTTCATTTTCTATTTCTACTATACAACTAACTTATTTCGACTTTAGTCGGATGATAATGGGATTTCAAGGTTGCATATTAAGAATCTCTGTCTTATGCTTTTAGTGCAAATATTTAATATTTAAATATATTTATAACTAGAGGCATTATACACTCAGAGAGTGCAAACTCCGCCGTCACGGGGTCCTTATGAGCCTTCCGAGGCGGATTTTTTCACGGCTGGGTTGGCGTAGAGGGACGGGGGAGGGTTCTCCTTTACGGAAATTCGAGAGGAAGACGCTCCCGGCACCCGATTTCACAGTACAGCGACATCTATTGCAGAGTAGGCTAACTTGAAATATATTTAGCTCATTTTGCATCTTAATTCTGCACTCAGAGATGCCAAAATTTAATCACTTGTTCCTTTTGGCATTTCCAACAACTCCACAAAGTTTCATCCGAATCCGTCCGTACTTTTTGAGTTATCCGGCTGACAAACAAACCAACCAACAAACCAACGCCAGTGAAAACAATACCTCCTTCGGCGGAGGTAATCAATTGGGATTTTCAATAAATTTTGGTTCATTGATTAGTGCCTGTCATTTAAACATTTATACTATGTTATTTGATTACATGAGAAAGACCAAAATCAAAGACAAAACGAATCCTAATTTCAATACCTAATCAGTATTTTAATGCACAAAAAACATATAATTCTTTAAGTTTTTAATCAACAAATAAATGGACGATCAACGATGTTTGTTCCCAAAAGATGCTCTTATTAAAAAGTATCTAGGCGTATAAGCAACAAAAAAAACCGAATAAGATAATGTTATTAGATCTGTAACTGTATTTATTTGTATATTTTCTTCTCTATAATTATTTTACAAGATCACATATTATATATTTAATTATATATGTTAGAATAGACATATTTGATGCTTAATTATTTATTGTTTAATTAGTGCTTAGCAAAATTTAATATCCGTTCATTTTTTTATTTTTTTACCACCTCTGAAAAAAGAGATAATTAAAATTGATCTATCCGAAGGCTAAAATAAGCACCTTTACATGAAAAAAGAAATGTCTGATCAACGATATTTCTGTCCAAAAGATGCCGTTGAATCGTTTGGAAAGCCTTAATGTGTATGAAAAAAAAAACCTTCAACAATTGATTAAACCGCATTGGATTTTTATGTATTTATCATATTTTTAAAGTTTATAATGATTAAGCTGAGGAAGGGGGATATATATTAAGGAAGATCTTTCATTTTATGCCTTCACTTATATAATTAAACTAATGGCATAATATTATATGATTTGTAAAATAATCTTATGGCGTCTTAATAACCGATATGCCTATCTTAAATGTTTTGATAATATAGGATGTGATGTAATCGATGAAGGAAGGTGGAATTCCCCCGCTAATTACGTATAGCCTTAGTAAAATAAAGGGTTTGATACTGTAACATATAAGGCCTCATATATAGTTCAATGTTTATTTTAGCTACATATATATATATTGTTTTGTTATCATTTTTTTAAATATAAGGTCTTATTTAACATGTAGTACATAGAATATACATAAAATACTTATAAAATAGTTGGTATAATTGCGTAAAAATACATAAATACATATTTTAGTTTAAAATTAATCTACCTAAAAAGACCCAAACTCAATTAAACAGAAATAATACGCAATAAAAAAAAACTATAAAACAAAAACAAATCATAAGGGGTTATAAAAACGGTGATATTGAAGGCTTATCTTCTTCAGCAAGGTGAGGTGACGGCTCGAAGAAGGTACCGTGTACGAAACCAAGTCGATTGCATATTTCCATGAATCTGGCCAAACTCCGGGATCTTTATTCCAGTGCGGGTATATCGAGCTGCGGCAGATAATAAAATTGGACGCAAGTCTTGCTTTGTCAGTGGTTCTTTCCTCGACAGTTTTGATCCATCATTTTCATTTTATATTTCCCTTATATGCATTATGTTATAATAAGGAAAGCCTTGTCATCTTCCTTCCAAAATTGTTGTTGTTTATGATTTTTTGTCATATTTGATTAAATGGAATTGATGTATCCGACTAGATATAAATAAGCATGTAAACACGTGTAAATAAGACTATCGAACAGTAGTATCTTATCAATGAGGTTGACCCAAATGTACTTTCCCTCTTGGGATTCGAACCTCCGCCCTCTCAACATTGATAGTTAGACACGATATTTTGGAACTGTACATTTGAACTTAATTTAACAGCCTCACAAATGGGGTATCCAATGCCAACATATGATTATTTAGCGCGGCGTCAGATGTATGGTTTTTGTAAGGTCATTTTTTGAGACTAAGTGGCTCCTCGACTGATTCCCTCCATTATTACAGGCTGAATGCTTGTTCATTCTTACGGAGGAAGTTAATAACTCCTTGTCTCTTTCTTATAAACTCACAGAGCCCATATATATATATCCGACTTTTTGACGTTCAACAAAAAAATGTTGTTCGTCGTGCATCGTTCGTAAACGAGACGAACATATTATGATAATGAACGACATAAATCAAATAAATTATACATATTATATATATAGGATATATATATAGGTATTCATTCATCTCCTCAATAGGGCAATAAAATACCATCGATTTCTTTTCAGATAAAAGAGAAAAAGTACGTCATATTGTAAGGAATGAGTTGAACCTTTCCCCCTTATTCACCACTGACGGTTTTAAAATAAATTAACTCATATTCTTAATTATCATCCATTAGGATCACCCTGCCACAAGTGATTATCCTGAGAGAATATTATTCAGGACGATAGAGCTAAACAAAAGAATAAATAGAGCGAGCCAAAAATTCTGGAAGAATTTATTTGTATAAATTGCTTCATGAAGTGGAATATAGCCATAATATCAAAAGGAAAATATTTTGCGCCATATTAGTAATAATAAAATATCATGATAATTAAACTTGGAAAATATAATGCACAAGCTTAAAATAAATGTGTTGAAGCAAGTCATTTGGATGATGAAGCATCCTTCATTGCTGTTTAAAGGAAATAATTCATCATGCGGTTTTTTTCGCATATATGATTACATATTAAATTGCACCTACTTTGATTTTAAGAAGCCCTTATATATTTTAAAAACGTTTATAGAAATAGGATTATTTCAGAGATACAGATTTTATGTCCGAACGGACAACAGCCAGTAAAGATATCTTCCTATAGAAGAACTCCTCATTTTATTTTTTAGAAAAAGTCGAGGCCATCAATATTTTATATAAACAAAAAAAATTTGAAAAATAATATTGAGTCATAAGTATTAGCTAGTATTCCTATATCATTGCTACAAGCAAATTCTTTTGTATTTATATT
Source organism: Caligus rogercresseyi (assembly GCA_013387185.1). Classification (NCBI taxonomy): domain Eukaryota; kingdom Metazoa; phylum Arthropoda; class Copepoda; order Siphonostomatoida; family Caligidae; genus Caligus; species Caligus rogercresseyi. Next base: position 25,608,951 of record CP045896.1, on the reverse strand, counting down.
TCTCAAAATATTCGTTTTTGAATACATATTCGGCAGATCAGTTTCACGATTTTTATTGATAAATGGCAACTATACCGTTTAGGAATATATGACATCAGATTTATAAACTGAACTGATATTGTTAGAAATGTAAAAAATGATTCTGAGTTATGTAACTATAGTTGTTGCGTGCAGACGTGCCTTGAGTGTGCTCTTTTCTTTTTGTGTTATTATCTTTAGATCGGAATATCTCTGTGATCTTTTATCAATAACACTTGTGTCCTATCCTTTGATAGAACTTCTGGGACTTCGAAGGGACCTGATCGAGGACAACTTCGTCTGGAGGTCTTCCCTGGTCTGAAGGATCCCTAGGAGTGCCCGTCTTCCTTTAATTGCCTAAGTACCCGCGACTTCTTAACTTGCGTTGATATTGTATCTTCGTATTTGTATGGATCCTTTCTCCTTGAGGTGGAGCGCCGTTTTAATTTCCTGTTATCTGTCAATTTCATTCTTAAATCAAGATGCAGAAGAGCCTCAACCGCTGATGAAAATACAATGAGTTCTTCTCGTTCATCTGAGAATGAATGATTTTATTTGCTCTGTTGTTTCTAAGAACGCGGTCTTATCCGATCAACTAATACTCTTTCTGGTAAAGACTGCTAATAGCCCTATCCTGTTAATAAAAGAAACTTCTGATACTTGAGGAAGACACGTCAAAAACATGTAAACAAATGTCCTACAGCGGAACTGTTCATTATCCTTGAAAAAAAACATTGAAATGATTTATGAATGGAACTGTTAACGACTCAAATGGATGGCAAAATTCTGTCTATTGCGCAAAGAATAGAAACGCTGCCCCCTGAATAAAAGCCAAATGCATCCCGGCAGTCTTGCTCTGGTTGCTAGACATCCTTAAGTTAAATCCTAGTGAAGTGCATAGTATAAATTGGGAAGACCCATCGTCCCCTTAATTACCACTCAAAAATCTCAATGGATAGAATTTCCAAAGAAATTACCTCTTCTGTCGAGGTTGATTTGAAAGATGAGGAAAACAATTCCTTCAAGGTCATGATTGATTGTCGTGAAGCTTATGCTTGCAAGGGATGGCGATCATACTTTTGATATTACGTTAAAATTGGTTATGAAAAATCTGCAGCAGGCTTTAAAATCTATGCTAGGACCGTTCTGTAATGTAAATTCTTTTCAAAATTGGAAGGGCATCCACATCTGATAAGACTTTTTTGAAAATTCTCTATCTTTATGACCCTAATTATCTCACTGGAAAACAAAAGGATTCAGATTTAGTAATTTATGTTACTGGAATCCCAAAAACATACTTCACTGATCCCCTTTGGTGAAAAAGAAATTGAAAGTTTGGAAGTTCCTTGCGGCAATCAAAGAACAATGTGGTAATTGTTTCTGTTGGGACATTATCGGCTCCTCTTGTAAAGAAAAAACCAAGTAGGTAAATTTCTATAAGACTTGGATGATGGAGAGAATTTAAAAAAGTACAAAATACAGAACTGCCGTGTCTTTACAAAAATTGATGACCTAATCTTGTAGACAATGGTCCAGAGAATCAGTGGATCGAAGCAAATCACAAACGACGCCTGAATCCCCTCAAAAGGATCCTATTGAGTCACAAGCAAATAAATACATCGACAACAGTTCTCATACAACTGATACTGAGGAAATGAGTAATAGCATGATTCAACTGATAGAATGATTAACTCTAATTTGAATGTTGAAATAACAAACACGTTAGGTAACCTAGAAGTCAATAAGAGCCTCTCTTGACTAACAAAGCAATTATGATAGGCCAGACAAGGTCGCAATCGCTTAGTAAAAGAAACAGACGGGATTCCCAAAACGCTCAAGACATAAGTGATTCGACTCCTAACCAAGAAAAAAAACTCCTAATGACTCTGAACAATCAAGGATAACTGATTTTTTCCATCGACGTTACCGAATGAACCTTGTTATAATATGGGCATGTCCAAAATAATATCCCTGAATGTCAGAGGTGGAAGAGATCGTCGTGTAAGACTGCTCTGATGTAGCATTTATTAACATTAAAACCTGATATTTTATGTCTGCAGGACAATAAAACAGTCACCTCTTCAACATGCTTTAAGAATTGCAACAAATGTCTTCCGAATATATTTCACCACTTTTTTTCTGGATCGAGCAGAGGAGTTTTGACATTCATCACAAAAAATTGAAGTCTTTATTTGTCAACGAATACATTAATGAAAGTGACTGGCACAAATTGTCATTCACACTTCGGGTTGTACATTCTCCTCTCTTCAATAGAAACACTCAAAATAAAAATCATCTTTCTATGTTACGGATTGGTGATATGAATGTGGATATTGACAAGCCCTCACATCTTTACCCCAAATTCTCCAATACTTTTAAACTCATTAATAGACTTCGGCTTGTAGATTTGACGAGAAAAATCAATCCTGAAGATAATATTTCCTGGTCTAATGGTACTAGATCTTCGAGAATTGATTTAGCCCTTATTTCTAGTGTCTCAGTCAGAAACATAAAGAACGCTTCCTATAGACCAGAACCATCTTCTGACTATAAGATCATTGATATTACCTTACATTATCTGCCTAAAAATCCCAATTTAGGGTTCCAAAATGGATATATGATCAGAATGAATTTAAGAATAAATTAAGTTATAACCTTTCGAGAAATGTGAGTAGAATCACTTATAAAAATGCATAATCACTACTCACCCAAACTGTTACTAGTACAGTCAAGAAGTTTATTCAATCCAATAGAAAAAATCTCCAACTCCTCGGAACTATTTAGACCATTTTCATAGAATATTTTCTGATATTTTAGGCGTACAAAGATCAAATCTTCCTAAATCAAAAACGGTCAATATCACATTTTAAATTCTTATAGAGTCTTTGACATTGCAGAAACGGAAATGCAAAAGAAGAAGGAATATGAATCAAACCCTGTTCTGAGGATGAAGTGTTTACCTCAAAGGAATAATGGTTCTGCCTCAATCATAAAAAACATAGTTGTTGATAATAAAACTATCTCCAAATCCTCTGAATATTAGACTATTTTCATAGGAGATTTTCTGATATTTTAGGAGGACAAAGATCAAATCTCCCTAAATCAAAAAAAAACGGTCAAAATCTAGTGTATTTACTCTTCAGAATATAGAAAAATATATACAATATGACTTCAAGGATAAAAAATCATCGGGTCCCGATGGATTAGGAGGGCGTACATTCTCTCTTCTTCCTAAGGAAAATCCTTATCTGTTTGCTATTGGTGAACAAATGGAAAAAACGGGGAACGATGCCGCGCTCTCTCTCTAAAGGAAGAATTGTGCTTATCCGAAGAAAGGAGATGGGACCGATTTTAATCATTGGAGGCCTTCACTGTTCTAAATTAAGCTTATAGAATTTTATCGGGTGTTTTAGCCAAGCAAATTGAGCCAATTTTAAATATAAACATAAGGATGAACAGAAGGGTTTCCTCAAAAAGAGGAAAAATAACGGATATATCACGAAAAGTTAATGCAGCTATATAATCACTTCACAAAAGTAATAAATTGGTGCATTGATAGCTGTTGATTTTTAGTAAGGCTTTCGATTCGGTTCATCATAATCACATTTTAAAATCACAATTTAACAGCTCTTCGATTATCTCTTTGGATGCAATACAGTGCACCCAATTTTACTCAAGAAAAGTGCAGACAGGGGTGTTCTGTAGCCCCTCTTCTTTTCATCGCTGCAATAGATGAACTTACACGAACCCTAACAAGAAAATATAATGGATTTGCAATTCCTTCATGAAAGGAAACAGCTAATAGTCTCCACGCAGATGATATCACGTTAATGGTCCAAGCTACTTCTGAATGTCAACTTATTGGGTCGAATTATTTGTTTTACTGGCCGCTTTTTAAAAAGTTGTAAAAAAATTCCATTGCAAATTGATAGCAATGTGTTTGAGTAAGAAATATTTATTACTCTTTTACATTAAGACATATACAAACAGCACACAACTTAGGTAAAGAACATAACCACACGGTGGGGTATCTATGTATAGCA
>CP045896.1:25587223-25604790 GCA_013387185.1 Caligus rogercresseyi | reverse complement strand
TAGAATATCAAATAAATAAAATGGAGGACAAAGCCTTTGGTACATCAAAGAAGAAGCAAAATTTATATACATACATATTCAGACAACTACTACAATCTAGAAAACATAAATTATGAAGGTTTACACCGTAATACGAGATATGCATATGCAAAATTCTCCCCATAAATATTTTTTTTGCAAATGATCCCATCATTTTGCTACTGCGTAGAAGATTATTCGCAGGAACTTATGAAGCTTTCTCCTCCACTCTAAAAATACAAAATATGAAAAATCGTCTGGCTCCTTTTAATTGCTTTTTTAATAGCATTCATACGGCAATTTTTAATTCGATTTTTATTTTTGGAAATTATATCAGTTTGGATTATATGAAAAATAAACATAGCCACGTTTACATTTGTAAAATTATGTTTTACTAATGTTTATGCACGATTCACAAAATGCATATATATGTTTTTTGACGTACAAAATAAATACTGTACATACATATGCATACGAACATGTAAATCTTAAGCTATAGGTACTTTATAAGTTTAAAAGAAATACATATTGATGTTAATCCTGCCATCAATGATCGACTATAATGAAATGATAACTCGCTACAACCCGCAACACTTAATATAGACAAACAAATTTCAATAAAACCAGGCTGAGGATGGGTGTTATTTTATCCCTGATCGCAAAACTGATGAATGACGCCAAAAATCTATGAAAAATTTCGATCCCATATTATTCATTCAATCCGACAGTAACAAAATTTAAATAAAAAACTGTTCCGGTCGGCTGTGGTCCCGGCAGGTAGTGCAGTGATCGATACCCGCCTCGCTTGCAGGTGAACCCCATCAGAATCATCGTCTTCCTCGCTATCTGTTTCACACGGGGGGTGAGAACCGGGCCCCGTGGGCTCCACCGAATCCCAGTAGAACCAGGACTCGTCCTGGACTAACAGATGAACCCCAGAAAGTCCTCCCCGTGGTCTGGAACAGCTTCAGGAGGTCCTGACATCACTTCACTCGCTGCGTCTTGTTGCTTCAGAGAGCTGGTGAGGGACAAGCACGCTGAGGAGGTTTCGGAGCCATAGATCCTCCGTCAGAAGCCTGAAAACAGTTGTAGATGTAGGGACACCTCTGCAGCAACTTGTCGAGTGGTCATCCGGGGGGTCATCCTCGACCAAGCGCTTCCACAGGCCACATTCTCCTCTGTCCTCGTCTCCCGGGACGTCCAGGACGGGTCTTCTTCTCCAGGGCAAAAACACCTTATTGAACTCAGTGTACCATCTCTGGAGGTGGAGAGGCCAGGGCAGGAGTCAGGGAAGGAGAGAGCAGGTCCCCTTGGATCTCGTTGACTGTCCTGGCGAGCTTGATCCGGATCAAGAAGTAGAAGCGAAAGTCGGGTGTCTCCATTTTCAGCGGCGAGTAGAATGAATGATAGAAATGACGCGATTACTCCCTTATATACTAACCTGAGTGGCGCCATACAGTCTGTTCCCATGCAAAAATATGCATAAGAACGCTCCCCGTTGAAATTTTTGAGATAGCGTGTGAACTTTTCGAGATAGCTAACATACCTCATTATTATGGAACAACCTAATATTTTGATCGAAAATTTGACATTAAATTGCCCCAAATATTTTTGTTGTTGCAAAGTATATATTATATAAAAGAACATAAAATAACTCTACAATTTTTATAATATTCCTCAACTTGATTGGTCGTAATTTAATTATCGATAGCCGATGGTTGACGACTCTGATCGTTTTTATCATCTTCATATCGGATAGTTTTATGCGTCGTAACTCCTATAATCGTTTACAAAGTTGAATCAAAGTATAATGTTATATACATTATATATAATATATATATTATTTATATTTTAATTTAGATTATCCCCCACGTTTTTTCATACTGAGTAACGCATGATATTTGTAATGGTTCACTTTTATATAACACATCATCTTAGATCAGATAAGTCACACAGGAAAGGAATCTAAATTGAGAGATCACGACTTCTCAAAAAAATAATACTAGGAAACAATTTGGCCCAAAGTTTTGTGTGAAATAGGCGTTATGCACTCTAAACTCAAAATAATCCGTGCGAATCGATGTTATTATGAAATGTGCAAACAAATGTATTGTGCGAAAAAAAATACAATGAACTTCGTTATTCAGTTTCTTGTTAATGTCAAATTAGTATGGATTTGAAGGGATATCAATTATTTATGCTCTTATTTAGCCAAATAGAAAACATATAGGCTTGATATACATTAAATGATGGATTGGGATAAGGCATATTTAATTGCTTTAAACTAAAATTGTTATTATTTTTATCACACCTCGTCTTGGCATCCTTAATTATTTATTCTTATTCATAGTTGTTCTACTATTCAATAAACGGCATGATAGTTACAATTTCATTCTTTTTTAAATATCATTCGAATGCAGATCTCGTTTCTATTTATTTTCATCATGAATTTAACATTTAAAAAATATATAACTAGAGGCATATATACACTCAGAGAGTGCAAACCTCCGCCGTCAGGGGGTCCTTATGAGCCTTCCGAGGCGGATTTTTCACGACTGGGGCGGCGTAGAGGGACGGGGGAGGGCTCCCCACGACGGAAATTCCGAGAGGAAGACGCTCCTGGCACCTGATTTCACAGCACAGCGACATCTATTGGCAGAGTAGGCTAACTTGAAATATTTATTAGTATTTAGCTCGTTTTGCATCTTAATTCTGCACTCAGAGATGCAAAATTTAATCACTCGTTCCTTTTGCATTTTCAACAACTCCACAAAGTGTCATCCGAATCCGTTCTGTACTTTTTGAGTTATCCTGCTGACAAACCAACCAACCAACAAACCAACGCCAGTGAAAACAATACCTTCTTCGGCGGAGGTAATTATACAAAAACCAAAAAATAAAATAAACTTGTAAAAGAATCCCTGAATTATTTTTGGATAACTTTAAGTCTAATGACCTTGTCAAGACGGACTAAAACCATGATACACATGTTATAACATCAATTTGCATACTTCCATTCTGGCTAAGATTATTTTGGAATCGTCCAATATATCATTTTTATTCAACATATGCAGTTCAAATACTATTTCATTTTACATTCATAAAAATACAATACAAGTCGTAGGGATTAAACATGAAATCAGTAAATATAAAAAGGATTTTAGAATACATTGTACATATTAACGACTTTAAGCGTTTTACATTTATTTTTATTTATAAGAAACAAGTTAATAGGAGTATCCATAAAGTTACAGATGGCTTCAGTTTTATTGGTTCATAACCATATAGCATTTTAATAGTACTTAATTGTATGTAGTACTATATTAAGTAACATGGTAGGGGTTTACCTATTTGTAAATATATATTTTATAAAACGGTCTTTAATATTACATTGAAAAAATAATTATCACGCTTATTTTTCCTCATCAATGATTGAATAGATTTTAACATTGTAAAATAATTATAATAAAATAGGGAAGCTATAGTATAATAGTAATATAATATATATATATATATATATAAATATAGTAAAATAATAGTCTTACTTATAAGAAATAAACATTTTAACACATTTATTCATGAATTATTTTCAAATAAAGTGGAGCTCAAATGATTTGAAAGAAAATGTACTTATATTATTAATAGAATGTATCATAGTCGAGTTTGTGTTTGGATCTTTAAAGTATGTATTTATTTAAAATTATGTATATAGTAAGTCGGTATAACTATATGACTTACTAATATCAGAACCTATAAAGTTTCGCAAAAAAAGAACTAATAATTCATCGGTAGCTAATAGTTATATGAATGTCACCATGAAAACAAAATAAAAAAACCAAAGTTGTTTATTTAGACTTACTTGTTACCATATGCAGTAGATTAATAACTGCTTCCTCGAAGTGAAAAAATGTTTATTCAAGTTCATTGTCCGAACTTAGTTTTTAATAAATGCTGAAAAACAAAGAAAAAAAACTGATACCTTCTCTAAAGACATAAGACCATATCCTTGGGATAGGTATATATATATATATATATATATATATATATATATATATATATATATATATATATATATATATATATATTATGACTTTAGAGAAGGTATCAGTTTTTTTTTTTTTTTCAGCATTTATTAAAAACGAAGATGCAATTATAACAACACCAGTGTTCTAACATTTATATATATATATATATCAGGAAACTACCAGGACACCTTTTTTCGCCGGGACCCGGGCCGGGTCAGGACTTCCATTTTTCAAGCCGGGCCAAAACCGGGCCGGGACTTTCTTCGTTCCTTCGACATTCTGAAGTGAAAATAAGTGAGGACGTTTTTTTAGAAAATAATATTTCGAATTTTTTCGGGTTTTTAGGAAATTCTTTTCTAAAAAAATGTATTAATAACTAACAAAAGAAAATATTGAAGTCCCGGCCCGGTGTCTCAAAAAAAACCGGGATCCGGTCCAGGCCGGGTACCCGGTCGTTTTCTGATATATATATATATATATATATATATATATATATATATATTATTCTACAAGAAATATCAATTCACATGTTTATATTACATTTCAGCTGACGGATCACATACGATATGCAAATATATAGCCCATGCATACCAAAAACCTACATGCGCCATAGGAAAGTGGAGAGAAAACAATATAAACTCGAATGGAGTTTGTATATATACAAAATGTATATATATTGTTAGTTCAGGTTCAAGGTTTTTTCTTCTTTTCTCTCTATTGTATGAATATAGGAGAATTATAATAACGAATAATGGCTTTAATTATTATTAGGGTTGATGTGGAGTTGTTGAGCTAATGAAATTAAAATGCATTTATTGGAGAAGTGTTTACATGCATAATACTTTATAGCACCAATAAATATAATAATAATAATAAACAATTATTGAACTGCATTTTATACTGCAATATATGTGGTATTAGAAAGAGTTAGATATTAGGGCCCCAAAAGTAGGTCAAGATTACTAAAAACTGACCGTAAAACCTCCCAAAACAATCAAAATAATAATTACTTTTTGAAAAAGGTCCGAAACTATTTATTACTGTCGAAAATAACAATTTAACACTTTTACGTTGTAAATAACACCTGTTATGGCTTTTCGATAACTAAATATTGCTCTCAGTATGTACAAACTTCTGGAATTGCATTATAATGATAGACATACGGCATTGTAATGGCCTTTGCATGTTGCAAAAACATCACCTCCTTCTTACACCTCATAAAATTATGTGTTAAAACAACTCCTACGTCAGCTATCGTCACTATTTTTTTCAATAGAATCTATAAAAGGCATGAAGAGTCATGATTAGTTGTTATATTGACTACAGGCTATTGTTTGAACATTGAGCACTATACTGGTATGTATAAGGCAAGTTTGGTTTTTGAGTACTAAATATCTTTGTGGCTACAAGTAATAAATAAAACCTTTTCATTAAGTCAGGCTAAATATTTAGAGAAGTGGAATAAATAAAGAGTTTCTTCTCTTCTCTCCAGCGATGACAGAGATCAAAAGTTATTTACTTCCAATTGATATATGTACCTTTTGTAAGAATGATAATAAGAAGTCTTGGTTTTGAGTTGCATATTCTATTTAGTTTTTTTTCTTTTTATTGCCCTATGATAATATCATAAATTATATATAAATATGTAGTTTATTAAATACTTCGTTAAAAAATTAAGACCCTTAATAGTTTAAATATTGGATGTATTAAATATTGGATAGTCTTAAATATTGGATAGAAGTCTTAAATTAAATTATTTAATAGAATTGTAACCATAACTACAGATATTTTGAATATATCAAACAATTAAACAAATATTACATGCACATTGAAATTATACTAAAAAGTTGTAAAAATATATATTAACATTAAAAATAATATATTCAGAGGAATGAAAGCAATTGAATCTATTTTAAAATAGCATAAACTACTTGGTTCTATTCTTGCTTGTATACTTTGGGGATAAATATCTATTAATGTGGGCTTCATAATTATACATGATGGTTAAATTATAAAGATAACTAGAGGCATATATGTATACACTCAGAGAGTGCAAACCTCCGCCGTCACGGGGTCCTTATGAGCCTTCCGAGGCGGATTTTCACGACTGGGGCGGCGTAGAGGGACGGGGGAGGGTTCCCCTCGACGGAAATTCCGAGAGGAAGACGCTCCCGGCACCCGGTTTCACAGCACTGCGATATCTATTGGCAGAGTAGGCTAACTTGAAATATTTATTAGTATTTAGCTCATTTGCATCTTAATTCTGCACTCAGAGATGCCAAAGTTTAATCACTTGTTCCTTTTGCCATTTCCAACAACTCCACAAAGTTTCATCCGAATCCGTTCCGTACTTTTTGAGTTATCCGGCTGACAACAAACCAACAAAAACCAACGCCAGTGAAAACAATACCTCCTTCGGCGGAGGTAAATATTTGGAAAAAGATTGAATCTATTAACATCTGTTGTATCCAATCAAATAACGACTTGCTCAAATTATACCATCTTCTAAAAAAATATATGTAAAAAATGTAAAGACAATAAAATGTTTCTACATTCTCCTATAAGTATATATAATGTATAATAAATACTACTAATGCCCTTTGTTATAATGATGCTATTTTAGAGATGAGATTCCTTATGTTTCAAGGTGAGAATCATTATGAAGAGATGATTCACAGCTTCCTATTAAAAAATAGTGGGAAATTCTCATGAAGGTTCATGTACCTCCTTGAAGTCATTCTTTTTAAAGTAAGGTATTTAGGACTTTTAGGTTCAAATACGCCATGTTTCGAGCAGACTTAAGGCAATCCGAATGCAAAACTCATTTGGTAGATTTATATATCTTAACTCATATGAAGATGAGGAGATTAGCTTCATGAAGGATTCTACAATAAGCAGACCAGAAGATGCATTTTTAGGGGGGGTTATCTGTGATGTATTCATTGGTTTCAGCTGTTGGTCAGCATATATAATGTGAATGAATATTTTATTGTCATTTGGGCCCTTTGGTGTATTTTCTAGTGCCTTCAATATTTGTGATACAGAAATATTAGAGATTTACTCTAAAAAAACAATTATACTCCTAAATATAAAAAATTCCGCAAGAATTTTTATTTGTTTTGGCTTTTACCTAATTCATTAAAATAAATTTAGCCCAGAGATATATGCTGTGAAACACTTTCAAAGAGTGAGATAATGCACTAAAATGATTATTGCAGGACTCACTAATTTCTATTTCAAGTAGGAATCTCATTCAGTTAACTAAGTTTTGTAGTAGAACTAATAGAATATTTATGTATTTTATTGTCATTATCTATAGACATGCGTCGTATGCATCATTCTTTGCATGAATCGTGGATTAATTGCTCTCACAATCTACTTTTGACAGTAGGACGCAACAAAAGTATTATATCTTATTACAATGTAATAAACACACTTCTCAAACATTGCACAAGGAATCTGTTACTTTCAATAGGTGAAACGAAGAAAACATGCTTAACGTGACGCAAAATCTATAAAAAGGTCCGTATTAACTTAGTCTATAAGCTGATAAGCTTCATTTTTTTACATTTTATTAATATAAATTTTTGAATATAAATGGCTAATCCTTCCAGAATCTGAATAATCCCGTACCTTGATGTATTCGAAAGTAAATAATATTTTTTTATGCCAATTACTTTTTAATCCTCGCTATATCCTTATATTCAGGCATTTATGTTTCGGAATCTCTCTATATGCAAATAAATAAATGAATACAATTTTAATCATTTTTTGCCGTGTGGATACGAATAATCATTATTAGTAAAGTATGGACCATTGCACGTTTTACATTCATATTTTTGACTTTCCCCTATAGTCTAATAGAACAAATCAATAAATGCGTTTTTTTGCAGTAGATAAATTTCAAAAATGTCTTCTTGTCGAAAATAGTACAGCAAAAAAAATTATAATTATTATCCTTTTGGAACAGATTTTATGTCTTATTTTAGCTCATAAACGGAGAACAAAAAACAACCAGCAGGCTCATTATATATTGGCAATTCATTGGACTACACGTGCATATAAATTAGTACTTATTATTCCCCATAGTGTTGGTTTTTACAAGATCTTTAGGAGAGCTTAAGTTGGGACATTGTAGCTCCGTAATAAAATACTTACTTTTGAAAATGATTTTGAAATCTTATAATTTGATGTGGGTACAAACTAACATGAAAGACTTTGGTCCATTTCCTTCGCCCAATCATAGACATTATGCAACAAAAGAAAAATATCAATTTACTTTTCTTTGCTTCTAATAAGCAAAGACGTTTTCCTATGCAATACCCTTCATATAAGTAGAGGAGTGTTAATCCATGATCTCCTTTAGAGAAGATTTGTTTAAATTTTACACTCGACTAAATATTTCCATTGGCCGCATGATACCTCTTTTATAAGAGGTTGCTTTTCATCTTTGAATTAATGTATTCAGTAATGTCTTAAGGTATCACGTTGTTAATTAGGAAATATGGCATAAATAGTCGCTTTATATCATAACAAATAGCAAATAACTCCATACATAAATAGCGTAAATAATGATATTGAAATTAATATAAAAGAATCACTTTTATCAAAGACTACAGGGCAAGGATTGCACCATAATAATAAAAAAGTACTTCATAACAACTTAAATATCTAATAATTCTACGTCAAACTATAACAAATGGCAATGCTATGAATACAATACGACAAATAAATCTTTTAAGGTTCTTTTTTTTCCTTTATGAAAATATATTATGTACATCAAAACAGAAAGTATACATAAATATATAAGCCGGAGTAGACATTTTGTTTAAGATGTGCCCTTTCAAATACCTTCTCCATAAAAGTTGTATCAAAGTTTTGTCTAACTAAAGCAATTGATAAATGAATTTTGTATAATAATAAGAAGAAGAACGTACATTTAGAATAACTGAAACAACTTTAACTTGTCCCTGGATGATGGGAAAATAGACAATTTTTGTTCCATTTGTAAAAGTTATTTTGTGACCTTGCAAAAAAGTTTTTTATTTAAGGCAATAAGGTTTTCTTGGTGACCAATGTTTTAATAAAAAAAGGAAACCTGTTTATGAACGGCTAGCTAATACTTTGCTATAAAAAAGCAAGGTTAAATGCTTATTAAGTATAATTTTTCTATGATTTGTTTGTTGTGTATAATAATTATTTAATTATTTTTATATTAACCCATACTTTAAAAACTATAGTCTTAGATGAATGACCTCTTTGATAACTTCAACAAACAACGAATAGGGATAACAACGAATAGGGATTGTGGGATAACATGTTTGTCTTAATCATCATTATTCCTTTTATTTCATCACAATAAGATATCTGGCTTCAACATGGCAAATCATTGGTTAATTATAAGACACTTATTCAACTTAAAACTCGATAAATATATTTATATATAATTATAATTTACGACAATGAGTAATAATTTTTGAAAATGACGGTTTTATGGTTTTAGGAAATACAAACGATAAATATTGTGATTTTCTTCTTTATTTGAGTTCATTTTGGTGTTCGTCTTACCCTACTCCATTTCTGCAATATGGATGAATATACATATTTCCTTGAGACACTATAAACAAGGTAATCTACGAAATCGTAAGCTCGTGTCAAAAACTACCTTTAAAAATATATGTAAATGCTTTAAAAAATAATTATTAAAAAAATATGGAAAACATATTTTTTTTTAAATCTGGTAAACAAATAGGCTAGAGGCGAATATATATGACTAGGCTTATGATAATAGCATAACTATGATTTTATTCATAAAGGTTTTCTAGTTCATGTTTAGTCATAATTTTTATTCCTTTTGGCTTACCAGATTTAATGTCTCAAATATTAGTTATCTGTCATTAACATGATTTACCTTTGATTGCAATTATTTATATATTGAAACATAGGTTTTAATGTATCTAATAATTTTGAACTATTGAGTATGATCTCTTTATGGTTAATTAGAGCAATCGATTTCCTTTATTTAGTTACAACTTACAATATGAAAAAGCAATAAGAATAATATTGTATAGACTAACAATGATATTTGATGCTTGCTTGTATAGATGAAGGAATTGCTTTTGAAATAAAATACTGCATCTAATCATTTTATGTACATACATTAAATAGTCAACAAACAAGTTCCATTCAGGTTGAATACCATTAATTAAAAAACTGTCTGCGCCTGTTTAATCTGAAATGTTCTCCAATTGGCATTTCCTGATTTTATTATTATTGTAGGTAATATCGTAAGAAAGAGTATTTATAGATGTGAAACGTATAACTATATGGTAACGTATTGTTACATTCAGCATATGATCATTATGACATTCTGTTTGCATACAAAAATATTTTTAAACAATTCACTGTACAATGAAACTAATATTGTTAAATAAAATATATATTATGTTTATTAGCTTCGCAATAAAAGATAAGAGACACACTAAAAATGGATATCCAATCCAAAGGTATGACTATATTTAACATGACCTCAGATGCGGTGCATTGACGTCCTTTTTTGAAGGTCAATGTTTGAATGGTTAAGTGACTCTTTGTTCACTCATCGGATGACTAAGCCGATTCATGTTCCATGCATGTCCAGGAGGGACTAAGGGATCCATACTCCTCTTCAGAGCGAACTAATTGACTCCTCATTGAGACTTGCTCCTCCTTAGGAGGAGCTGATGTCACGCTAAATAACATACTTATATAATGTGGTATGTATTTTAACGTGAGTTTGGTCAAACCTGGGCATAGATAAAAATAGTCAGCGTATTCGAGAATTGTCGCCAATCCCTAACGACGAACCACGAAACAGAGATGACCAAGATCAGAGAGGATTCTACTCAGAGTTTATTGTACAGGGAAGGAGCAGTAACTGAAGGCACATGGTTTTCTTACAGATGGAAGAAGAGAGGAAAGGGAAAGTGGAAACGCATGTACAATAGAAGATTATATATATATATATATATATATATATATATATATATATATATAAAAACATTATAAAAACAATGAATTTCGTCAAGAAAAAAATAACGAAATGACAATCAAGTGTCTGAGGGGATGAATAAAAACTGGTCAATATTATTCAAACAAAAGATGGATTGAGGGCAATATTGAGAAAATTTAGAAACTTGGAAAGCTGAATCATGATGAATTAAAATTCATTTAATGCAGTGTTGAAATATAAGAATTAAGTAATTGACAGCGACGCTGCAGATTCAAGATTACTTATTTTCATATCCCTGTTTAAATACATCCTCCGTTGTCCCTAAATAAATATAAAAATCCCTTATTCTGACAAGATTCGAATCTCTAGTCAAAAAAATAATATTATACTCCAAAATACTGGCCTTTATATTAAAAGGATTAGTCATATAACCCAAATCATTGCGCAAATAGTATGCTAGCAAGGAATGTATTTATCCTTTTACACAAACCTCAATTATGTGTATATAAAATTCTTGGGCAAGTTCCTATTTATGCTTGGTAAGAAAATAACCTCAAGATGGATGTTTTTCTTGGGTATTGATCTGTTTTTAATTGCATGCCTGCCCCTCTAACAGCCTTCTACACATCCATGTCTACCTTATGCACTTATAACCTACTTACCTTTATCCATTACTTAGATACTTATTTATTCATCCCCAAGTTGGGGCCTCAAGGCTTTATATCTCAGGGCTCCTCTGCTTAGAAACCTGCTTCTTTTCTTTTGCACCATTATATATCTTCCAAGAATATATATATATATATATACTAGCGAATTTTAACCGGCGCTGCCCGGGATTTTCCAACTTGACAATAGTCTGGAATGGTAAAAAATCAAGCGAATAATTTAGTGATTTCATCGCATATGATTTTTCATATTAGAATCAGTTCCTTAAAAAGTCATCATTGGGTTCTTCATTGTCATTTTTTCTGTTTTGTATTCTTTATTGAAATTATTAAAATTTGATTAGCGCCATGTTGCAATATAAAATATGTTATATTCCACAAAACTAAATTTGGGGGGAAAGGCAGGGATAGAAAAAAACTTATTTTTAAGTAATCATGTAGAAAACGAATTTTCCGGTTAACACCGAAAAAACAAAAGCACGTCTTAATACCTCAGTCTCATCCACAGAAAATTTGGTCAAAATCTAACTTGGCAATTTAAAAAATTGACAAAAACGTTTTGCCGAATAAAATAATCATGGTGATGACAATTTTCCGGGAGTTGACTAAAACACTCCCTCAGCTCTCAAATTATTCAATGAAAATGTTGTAATGATATAATGAACCGTTCGGGATATACAGGGAAACGAACGAACGAACGAACAAACGAACAAACGAACGGAATTCTTTTTTATGGTTTAGATATATATATATATATATATATATATATATATATATATATATATATTAGGGTTTGTTCTTATTTTTCAAATGTTTGAAAATGTTAGCGACTTTGAGCATTTTCTGTTTCTTGGTGATAAAAGAAGACAACATACAAGTTTGAACAAAATCGGTCAACATTACGAGGTCGCGCAACGAGGTCAAAGTTTTAAAAATTTAGTAAAAATATAGTTTTCCGCAAATTTCTTCAAAATGGTGGACGTTACAGACTTCAATAATAATATTAATTTAAAGAAATCTAATTTATTACCAGACGTATGTTTGATGTTTTTTAATAAAACAAAGTTTTCAGTAAAAACAAAGCAGAAAGGGAGTGAGTATTGTTAGCTTATTTCATAGCTTTTTTGTATCAATTAACTTCACTCGCCTGTAGAAGATGACTTGTTCGCTTCAGAGTAAAATAGTACTTTTAAGTTTAGTAAACCTTTGAATGATAAATCCAAAAATGACCTTGGTTGCATTCTATCAATTCAGAATTCAGTAGAATCTGAGTTTACATCATATGATTCAGAGCCTGTATTGACCTATAAGAAATCGATTATGAAAAAAATAAATCATAATGTGTTTCTTAGATGTGCGTCAAGGTATCCTCTCAAAATTTTACTTTATCTCTGACGCATTTATAATCCATTATATGCGTCATTTTGTACGCGAGATAGGCTTTTTTAAATGTGCATATAATCTCTACTTATTAAATTGACATGATTTAGTATACCAAAATATTAAAGCTGGTTAACCAAGCTTTCATTTGATATATTTGTGTTCTAAAAATCGCTATACTTTAAGAGATATAAGCAAATACGTACTCTCCCCCAAAAAATGATCTTTTCATATGAGAATATACGATTACCATCTGGTACTCTGTTAGTGTTACCTGGATAGAAAGAAAAGAAGGGAGAAGTATTTTGTCCCACTCCTCTCCTTCTTTTTTTCTTCCATCCAGGTTAACTAACAGAGTTACCATGGTAATCGTATATTCTCTATCAAAAGATCTTTTTTTTACGTATTGCGTATATCTCTTAAAGTATTAGCGATTTTTAGAACACAAATGATATCAAAGAAAGCTTGGTTAACCAGCTTTAATATTTGGTATACTAAATCATGTCAATTAATAAGTAGAGAGTTATTGCACATTTTCTTTCTTTTATATTTGGGATGACATTAATAGATTATTTTTATATCATGTTAGCTATAAAACTGATTGTGAGCCATATTAATGCTCAACAATAATGTTTATATGCATAAATATTTGCAAATGCATTTACTTTAATAATGATTTATTTTTATCATTATAGCCACCAAAATATTCTGTAAGTTTATGATGCATACTTATATGGTATATTGTACAAATATTTTAAAATATAATGAATATTTTGCTTCTTCTATACTTTTGATAATTAATACAAAATCTCTTCTAGTCACAAAAACTGTTATCTAATTATATTAACGATTAACTAAATTTGCAACCATACATACTTTAATATGCTTGTTTTAAAAATTAAAAAAGATAAAAGTGTTTTATTTTATTTGAAATCATGTTAAAATTATTGATATGTTTGTAAATATTTCATAATTTACAAGAACAAATTTATATTATACATTAATAATACTAATATATGTAGGTATATATATATATTTATTGTGGTCCCATTTGTATTAGTAAATGCAACACCTCCTTTCTAGATGATGCATTCTATTAAGCCTATATACCATGACTACCATTAATAATAATAAATGTTGAATTATGTATGTACATTTGTCTATTTTGTATTGTAAATATTAAGTATAATTATGGTTTTTTATTAAAAATATTTTAATTGATAGATCTCCATGAAAATATAATATACATATCACATTAGAAGCTTTTTTGTTTATTGAGTTCGTTTAAACTACATCCGGATGGATATGAATGATCATAATAGAATTATAAATAGTTGTTCGAGTTTATGATTCAAAACTAATCTTTGTCTTTATGGAGTCGATTCAATTATGTTTATCTCTTATCTTTATTTTCAACGTAAAATTAATAACATGTATGTGAGGGTGTAATCGTCTATATTTATATATATACATATTTTTTCCGGTTAAGATGTTTTTTTATTAGCTACAAATCCATAAAGTGAAAAAATTAACAATACACTAGAAAGTAGAGATTATATATTATGTTGTTCCATAAATATGAGGTAGGTTAGCTATCTCGAAAAGTTCACACGCTATCTCAAAAATTTCAACGGGAGCGTTCTTATCGCATATTTTTGCATGGGAACAGACTGTATGGCGCCACTCAGGTTAGTATATAAGGTGAGTAATCGCGTCATTTCTATCATTCATTCTACTCGCCGCTGAAAATGGAGACACTTCTTGATCCGGATCAAGCTCGCCAGGACAGTCAACGAGATCCAAGGGGACATGCTCTCTACCTTCCCTGACTCCTGCCCTGGCCTCTCCACCCTTCAGAGATGACACACTGAGTTCGATAAGGGTGTTTTTGCCCTGGAGAAGAGACACGTCCTGGACGTCCCGGTAGACGAGGACAGAGGAGAATGTGGCCTGTGTGAAGCGCCTGGTCGAGGATGACCCCCGGATGACCACTCCACAAGTGCTGCAGAGGTGTCCCTACCATCTACAACTGTTTTCAGGTTCTGACGGAGGATCTAGGGCTCCGAAACTTCCTCAGCGTGCTTGTCCTCACCAGCTCTCTGAAGCCAACAAGACGCAGCGAGTGATACCAGGGAGTTCCTGACCCGAAGGGACGTGGAACCGGTAAAACAGTCACCTTACTCACCCGACCTGAACCTGTGTGACAGGTTCTGTTCCGAAAGTTGAAGCACCTGCTCCGGGAGGACGAGTTTGGGGGCCACGAGGAGGCTACACTCGCCGTTCAGCGCGGGCGATGAGGAGGGTCAGTGAAGACGAGCTCTACGACCAAACTCAGGAAGCTCCGGGGACACTGCAACGACGTCATTGCAGTTGGAGGGGTATTATGTGTACTGATTGAGAAGTTTTTTTTTGTTGATCTGATGAAAATTTGTATTTAATTGGTCGACCTCATTATTTATGGAACAACCTAATATCTATAAACTTATATAATTTTAAAGATATATTAAATTTCAAATATTACTAACATCTTAAATTAATAATTAAATTTAAAAAAAATTACGGTTTGCTACCGACTATATAGGGGTACATTTTCCATAGACCTGGCAACTTCAGACGCTTCCTTATGATTATAGCGTTGTGGAGTGTAGGGCTGCTATACTAAATAGCTACAGCACTGGTAACGTATGCACTCACGGACTTATGTACAGAGGAGATCGGATGAGGGCGGCAGTCCGAGAACGGGTAGGTCTGATCCCACCTTGGGCACCCCAATAAAATCTTGCCTACTGAGTTTCGATCGCCATTGCTACCACCCCCGACTTGCAAAGCATTTCCAGGTCTCCATAGCCACAGCCCGAACCAACATCCCATTTAGGGATGGAAGTCCGGCCTTGTGGAGCAAAGCATCGATCTGCAAGTGACTGTTAGCACTCACGCCATGTATGTATTAGGTTTGTTTATTTATGTTCGATTCGTTTGACGTCATTTACTCATTATAAAGAATAGTTTTGGAGCTTTCAAACATATTACTATGATATTATATCCTACTTTGGAAATTGTTGTCTCACAAAAGAATAGTTAAAAATAAATATTATTTATGTGTTTTTACAAGACACAATGAAATTATCATAGATTGTTGCAAAATGTCACCCATTATAAAAAGAATACTTTAAAAATGCAAGCATTAGCTTTGTAAGAGGTCAATAACAAAACCTCTCTTATAGTTGCTCGTCAGCCTTATATTATTGATGTTCAATACCTGAAAAGACGACGAAACACCTTTCCACCTTCCTTGCGTGTGCCCCTAAACTAGAATGAAAATTAACAAACTGGTCGAGAGAGTGATAAGAAGAGGAAAATGCATTATTTATTGTAGTGATGGCTAGCTTCTAAACAGTCGATCATCAGGTTATACCACATTCAATTCTGTTGGGTAGGCTTCATCTAGGAACAAACAATAAACCATTTGAAAGTTCAATTGTTTCTTCTATGTTTTTTACTAAACAAAAATATGAAAAACAATCCTTGTTTGAGCATCACATTATTGCATGTTGGTCGAACCGAGTCTAATAGTCTAGACATCTTTAATACTTACAATATAATAGAATTGCATCCTCTGGTTATAAATAAGTGCTATAGACTCGAAATTAGTATTATGAACACATATGTAGTCTGGACACTTTGCTTAGATATGCGGCCTTCAATATGTAAATCTAATCCATTATATATCATTCCATTGGTTAACAGCACCACCTCTAATAAGATGGTGATTGTGAGTAGAGGGGTTCAATCAATTATCCTGAAAGGAATATATATATATATATATATAACTATCTATATATATATGTGGTATCTATATATATAACGAGGGCTGGTCAATAAGTCCGTGACTTTTTAAATGAAAACAAAGTTTTTTTTGACAAAGCTAATTTTATTTTTCAACTTAGTCTCCTTTGAGCTCTATACACTTCGTCCAGCGTTTCTCCGTCTTTTTTTTTATCCCTCCAAAAAATAAGATTTCTCGAAGTCCTCAAATATGTATTTGTTTGTGAGATGATTTCATTGTTGGAATAAAATCTCTTTCCGGCAAGCCATTTTTTAGGTTCGGAAACAAGAAATAGTCACTCGGGCTAAATCGGGAGAATACGGCGGATGAGGAGCAATTCATAGCATATTCGTAAAATTTCGCCATGGAAACAACACATTATGGACTCTTGCATTGTCTTGCAATTGAGCAAACGCGGCACCCATCTTGCGATAGCTTTTTTCATAGCCAGTGATCTTTTCAAAATCGAAACCACTGACCCATGTGATATGCCTATGGCTTCCACAATCTCCCACACTTTCAATCTCCGATCGGCCAACACCATATCATGAATTTTTTTGAATTTGTTTTCTGCGGTAGCGACTTCAACTGGGCGTCCAAGCGTTCGGCATCAATGGTGCTTGTACGACCACAACGAAAATTCTGTAACCACTTTTTTAACC
>CP045896.1:25556062-25587123 GCA_013387185.1 Caligus rogercresseyi | reverse complement strand
ACAAGGTTTCCGATTGTAAATTATTTCCCTAATTGACTCAGAGGGATCAAATATCATCAAAATAATGGTTACATACCATAGAAAAGGAATTATATTTATACACTGACTGATTTTAGTCGAATGAAATAAAAAAAACATCACCAATAATTTACTAAAACATAGTCGAAGGTTTATAATAAATTATAGAAATAAATTAACATATGATTTTTTTAAAGAACATATAAAAATATAGTGTTTCTTTTAAGGGATCTATTCTTAATTATATGTATATATATGAAGAAATGCAATAAATATTTACGTTAATATATTTCGAATTATTAGGCATGAGTTTGTTTTTTGTTTAATACAACATTCAATAATATATAATGCCTTTATAGTACCTAACATCTAAAACGTTTAACAATAATGCCAGTTTTGGTCTTTGGAGTTGTTACAACTTGGATATATTATGATTTACGAGTGAATAAGGTTAAAAATATCATATAAAAAACTGTCCCTAGAAAGTATATCTACTTGGTATTATTTTTTATATTTCCATCATATGACCAAGTACGTTATTTAACGATGTAGAGATTATAATTAAGAAATATTTAGAGTTGCGTCATGGCTTTGCGTCATCCTAAAAATAGCATGAAAGTGAATACAGGAATGTATCTTATATTTCCTCTTGCGAGTTAGATAACTGTTAGATAACAAAGGTGAAAAATAAAATTACTAAATGAGGAATTAAAATTGCCTAGTAGACAATTCTTATAGTTTTTGGTTCGCGAGCTTACAATATAAAATATAATCACTCATTAAACAAAGAAAGCCTAATTCATTTTCCTCCTCTGAGTTAGCACAGGGTTGAGGTATGATTAAATTGAAATTGAGTCTATTAAAGACTTTGCAATGACGATAATATATCTTCAAATGACCATATAATTGTATATTTTATTTATTTAATTGTAAAGCAAAAAACAGTCCCTAATGCTATATTTCAAATTATTCTGGTATATGCACAACTGAAGAAGTGTGCCAATCACATTACAGAATTGATAACTAACGGAATATCAGGAGTTTAACATAGATTTGACATTAAAAAACTGTTTACTTTTTCAATCGTAATCATATGAAATGAAAAAATATATATATTTGAGGGGTATTTTCAACTATTAGGTAAAATAAAATAAAATATTTTGGAAGGATTTACTAAGGTTGCTTATTGTATGATTGGCTGATAATACTGGCAGCAGACATGAAATTGTTGATACTGATATAACTAAAATTCACCTGCCTAAAGAATCAACTTTCCCTGCATTCTTATAATTATCACAGAGTTAATGTAATGCAACTACTGTAATCCTTTTAGGCTTTTCAATTGATGATTTATGATCAGAACATCTCTTCACATGAGCTAATTATAATTATATTATAGCCAATATCCTTTACACCAACTTTGTCTCCCAAAATTCCTTGCAAACTCATTCAAATAATATGATCAAAATTAAATTAATGATCGGCCGTATATGAATAAATACACAGTGCCTTTAATAAGTAAATGTATTTTTTCTTTCTACAAATGTTGGAAAAAAAGAAGTTAAACTTGTTAAAATAAAATAATAACAAAAATTATTGAATAATTGAAAACTGCATTGAATAAATGTAACTTTCCACATTCCTTTTTAAATAAGAGATTAAACTCTCGTCACCATAAAATCATAAGCATATTAGTTAATTATCGGTATCCATAAGAATAAAAGTGGCACAATTGATGGGCTTTAAATATACGTCCGGCACTCTAAGCATTTCGGGCTCTATGACAATTTTAAAATGCATATTTATGAGTCTATTATCAATATTTGACATATTTATTGATTATTTTATATAATTATTGCAAGTATACATTTAAAAATAAAGGACCCATAGATATTAAAAAACCCTCCGATCAGTACACCAACTATAGAGAACAGACCACTACTCCATCTTTCAGAAACATAATCCCTTTCATTCCCTCCCTAAATAAAGAGCAAACACACACACACACAGATGAATCTAATCACAATCTATTGGACGTAATCATCATTATGGCTTCAATACGTAAGATTAAAAGTATGTGTGTGTTTACATAACCAATGCGGAAGATGTAATCTATTTACGTATAAGTGGGGAAAGAATAGCGGAACATTGTTGAAAGATACCTAAAGCAAGGAGGAGTACAGAGACAGAGAGAGAGAGAGTTAACCAGGAGCTTGGTTAGCTTACAACATACTCACAAATAATTATGTATATGGACAGAGAAGGAGGCGAAGTACCTAGAAGCAAGAGACAGGAATCAAGGTCACCACCCTCTCGTCTTTATTCTTCTTCTCTATATGATATTGAACATTTTGTCGGTTTAAATATGCTCCTCCAAGGAAGAGGTTCTTTTTATTAATAATAATAAGCAAACAAGGACTTGCAGGAACACAATACTTTGACCTTCTTACTATATTCATTGCTAGCTGGTCAGGTAGAAGAATAAATAAATTACGGATTTCAGAGAGACAACAACTAATACAGTCAGTCTACTGATTTCTTTTGGATTTTTATTCCTTTAAAGCTCTGAACTCCCTTAGGAGGCATTGTATTCCTTTAAAGCAAAGTGATTCAACTTATATCTAAAAGGTACAGTTAGGCTGTAAGAACTTATTGTAATATTTGTAATGATAAACGTCTGGAATAAAGGGATGTTCTGGATGGCCTCATGTGGGATGGATTGTAGTCAACTGAATCAGTGAATTCAAGACTATAAAAATATGTGTTTATTCAAATAAAAGAATTATTTAATCGTGTTGGGTCTGTATAGAGCGGCGTGTGGGTTCGGACCGCGGTCTGTCGCTTAAGGATCACTGCTTTAAAGCAAGCAAGGACTACTCGCAGGCCTCCAAACACATTTGCACCTTCCTAGGATTTATTTCTGGCCAGGTAGTAATCAATAATGAAGTACTTCAAGAGTATTAGTATAGCTAGAAAGGAAGTGAATCTTCCGATTTCCGTTGTTTCTTTTATTTCTTTATAGCAAACAACGAGGTGCTCCTGGTAATATCCAAAACAATTTGCCGCTCCTTTTATCCTTATTACCGATCAGACAGGAATAAAGTACTTCAAGCGTGACGGTTTATAGCAGAGTTAGAAGGAAAATTAATCTTGTGACTCTCTTCGACTATGTTTGTAAAAAAAGGAATGAAATGTGTCCTTTATTATCAGTTGTTATTGAAAATAAATAATAATTATGAAATCCAAATTCTTATTGACCACCAATAAAGGACATGCTCTCGCACACACAAAGACCTGGAGATTTGAAAGCTGATAAGTTTTCAGTCGTCTACAGTCCACAACTGTGAACTACTCGAAAGAGTTCATATATTATACGAAAAATGCCAGTTGCTATATCAAAAAACTAAATTTTTGCAACAAAAAATAGTTTACTTAAAGAAGTTTCATTACATACAAGTGGCTCTGATTGTTTTTAAAAATAGACTATTAATAAGTCTAAAGTGTTGCAATTGTCAAGTATTGAGATGATTTCTTCTGATTATTATCAGAGTAATGTTGACTGTCTTTCTTTATAAGCTATAAGTCCGGCAAAAAGTAGAAGTTTGCTTCCTAATTGGGAACTTTCATCCTAATAGATGCTGTTTTAAAACCAGACTATGCTAACCAGTATATATAATATATATATATATATATATATATATATATATATATTTCATTTCTTCATGAAATGATATGGAAATTAATTTATATGCATCTAAATATTAAAAATAAACAATATAGTTTGCAATTTAAATACCCATAAAAGCACATGTATATCATAAACTGTCATAATCTGTAGGCTTCGCCATGTTGGATATCTTCTTCATATTCTAAGGGGATCGCTGATCATAATTTATAAGTTTAACTAATGCATTCTTTTCAAAGCCCGCAATTACTTCGAATACCTTGAAGGGATAGTTTTTCTTGAGAGAGTTGTACTTATAGTTATAAAAAGTTATAGTAAATCATTCTTTTGGAAGCCTCAAAAAGCTGAGTTGTTTTTGACTGTTACAAGAGTACCTACTGACGAAAAAAAACAGTCATTTTAAAATCAAATTGAACGATTAAATTTTTCGAGTAAGTATGGGAACCAAATGAATGGCCCAAAAATATAATCAAAACTATTCTTTTAAAGATCCTTGAGCAGGCAAGGACAGCTTTTCTTACTATCAGAGGCTCAAATGCTATATATAGAAAAGTTCCAGGGCATGGCCTACTTATTTTTTACATAAAGGATTTGGCCAATATACAAAATAACTATAAACAAAGGAAGCTCATTGATTTTCCTACATATACATACAAAAATAAATGTAGGTTATGATAAAGAAGGAAAAATGACCTCAAATACTTTTCTGTATAAAAAAAGCATACCCATCTTCTTTGTTAGGCATCTTAAAATATAAGGAACTTCCTCCTTCCTTGGCCCACCATCAATTCACCTCCCACACATGAGCCCTGGGCCTACAGGCCCATTTATTCACTCCTATATTCATTTATATATACATATATAAATTAATGATAAAAATTCACTTTTGTACTTATGAAAGTATGTTTTTTTCACAGAAAAAATTTTGAATTATTTTTTAGGAATCCCACCTGAAGTTCCTTATCTGACGAATCCAGATGACTAGCACAGCGTATGACTCCGGCTCTCCATGGCCACTCTGCGTATCGATTTAATTTGAGCTTCGCTCCCCCGCCATTGACGCAGAGGAAGCGTTTTCCCACGGCGTCTTCTCGAAGAGATCCTGACGACATGATTTGATTAATTGTACTAGGTAGAGATTAACTCCTTAATTGTTTATGTGGGCTTTTTCTTTCTTCCTCTAAGAAATTTCCTTTGATTAATGTCACATTCTGGTGCTATTCTTGTTGTTTTTTATGGGTCATATTTATAATATAATAATAAATATTCTGGTGAATATATATCCCGACCCCAACCCCGAATAGAATTCAACTGCTCCATTCTTTCTTTCCATAAATTCTTTTTCTTTTTTTGCTTGCCCGTCGTGGGATTGTAAGTGTGTGTATGTGTGTGTGTGTGTATGAACAATCATTATTATTTTCCTTTTCCAAGTCTTTTTAAAGAGAGAGAGAAAGACAGGCCACCATCATCATGACTACTACAGCTCACACAGCAGTTCGGCCTACATTTTTTGACAAGTTCCATGCAGGAGCAAGCAAGCAAGGAAGGAAGGAGAGAGGCAGGGAGAGAGAAAGAGAGGAAAAACGCACTCCAAAGGCTGATTGGGCCTGCCAACACACTGACATATTTATAATTCTTCCACCTCCTCCTCCTCATTCTTCT
Source organism: Caligus rogercresseyi (assembly GCA_013387185.1). NCBI lineage: Eukaryota > Metazoa > Arthropoda > Copepoda > Siphonostomatoida > Caligidae > Caligus > Caligus rogercresseyi. Next base: position 25,581,758 of record CP045896.1, on the reverse strand, counting down.
TCACTATTCCTATAATACTACTACTACTACTGTGAAAGAATCATTCTTAAGATGATGTGAACAGGTGCATCCTCCTCATACACACTATGTGTGTATGAAGGCCAATATTCATCAAAAGAAGAATTTCTCGGAGCTTGCGGGACCTTTGAATTAGGTTTACTATTGCTATATATATATATATATAGCATATATATATATATATATATATATATATACCGGGTGTGGGACGGAAATTGCAACACTTAGTTAGTATACTGTTTACACCCCTCTGTGTCTGTTAAAAGGATTCGATCAGAAAGAAATGAAAAATATAAAGCGTTAATATAGCTCTCATTTAATTTTTTTATTACATACAGTGTTGTTCCCTAACGCGCGTGCGAGTAATATATTACTTTGTGATATTACTGCGCAATAACTAGAAAGAACAAACATATTAGATATTACTTTCAAGTAATAAGTTACTAGGATATTACATATTAGTTATTACTAATAACTAATATGTAATATCCTAGTTGCATATTACTTTCGGGAAAAAAATATTCGACAGGCATTTTTGATGAAAATTTATGATCTGTGAATGTATGTGACGTCACCCAATGGACATAATACTGCTTATTAATAAAATTAAAAATGCACGTCAATATTGATATTTAAGACAGGGGATTCCATTAGACCCAAACACACAGAACAACCTTTTCGTTATTTATGGAGGATTTTATCGTAAAGAAAATAAGTTCCTCAAAACCCTCGTGCCCACATGTCGATTGGGGCTTTTAGGATTGAAACCCACCGCCAATCCCAATTAGGAATGAGAGGAAACCAAATTTACAATATTATACACCCCAAGCCCTCGGGTCCCGCCTGATGATATAGGCTTTTATTTAGGGTTGAAACCCACCGCCAACTCTGGGAAGGTATAAGAGGAGTCCTTACTTTCAATCTCATACACCCCAAGCCCTCGGGTCCCGCCTGCTGATATAAGCTTTTATTTAGGGTTGAAACCCACCGCCAACTCTGGCTAGGTATAAAAGGAGTCCTTACTTTCAATCGCATACACCCCAAGCCCTCGGGTCCCGCCTGCCGTTATGGGCTTTTATTTAGGGTTGAAACCCACCGCCAACTCTCGTTAGGTATAAAAGGAGTCCTTACTTTTTTTTTGCCTATATGGTTCGATAGAATTGTATCCGATAGGATATAAATAAGCATTATAGCATTAAAATTAGTCTATCGAACCTAGGATCTTATCAATGAGGTAGACCAAAAATGACCATCCCCTCTCGGGATATAATATGATTGACTAAACAGGCAATATATAAACATAAAACCTCACAATAGTGCTGATCATTAGACTCAAAAAGGCCCTTCAGATTTTGGTTTTACAGATTTGGCACATACAGTCAAGCCCAACACATCCCAACCCTCCCCCCTCTCTCTGTATGTCAACATTTTTTATTTAAAAAAAGGGTACGGTTACTTCGATCTCCTACCTGAGCTAGAAACAAAGAGAAACACACTTCAACACGGCATCGTGCTAACATTCCTCACAAAATCTCTCTATTAATTTACTTATATAGAAAAAGAAGGAAAAAAAGGTATTCGTCATCCAGAGTGCTCCTGCCTTGTTCTTATTATTGTTATTGTTTACATTGATTCATCATTGCTTGGGATCAAATTTCTCGAATGGGAGTGACGGGTGGCATGATTCCAGTCATTATATTGCCCCGTCTCGTCTCATCCTCCTCCTCAATGATCGAGGAGGAGGCGAGACGTTTGGGAGCTCCTTCATCAATGTGGTCGCTCCTAGCACTGACTCGGCTCATGATATGTTAACACTCTGGATAACGAGTACTTTTTTTCCTTCTTCTTCTATAATAAGTAATTAATAGAGAGGTTTTGTGAGGAATGTTAGCACGATGGCCGTGTTGAAGTGTGGTTTCTCTTTGTTTCTAGCTCAGGTAGGAGATCGAAGTAACCGTACCCAAAAAAATATGTTGATCTTCTCCCCAGTAAAGACATAGGACTTGTGAGAATACAATATTTTTTCCCCATGCGAAGACCAAGGAATACTAGAAACTAACTTCTAGTATTCCTTGGAGCAGACATAGAAAAGCAAGGGATATTTGGGCGTGTGAAAGGGAGAATGTGTGAATGGTGCAATTGAGTCCAGGCTCTTGTTATCACTATTTTTTTCTTTCTCTCTGATGAATATTTATTTCATTTATGAAGCAGGCCAAGTTGGCCAGAACGGGAGGTATTTATTTTTTATTTGAATCTCTGTTTTTGCTTCTGTTCTGTATACCTGTAGGAACTCAAAGAGGAAAGAGAATAGTGATAACAAGAGGTTGAACTCAATTGCACCATTCACACATTCTCCCTTTCACACGCCCAAATATCCCTTGCTTTTCTATGTCTGCCCATGATTAAGACATGGGCAGTATGAAATGAAAACAAACTTCTTAAAATAGTAGGAGATAATATGAAATGCAGGACCAGACAGATATAGGTATATGATACTTAAAATTAGGGTCCCACTTATGCCTTACTAGGTTGGCAATAGAGTTTGCACCCAAAAGAATAGCCTAAATCGGTGGGCGGGCCTGCAGGCTTAAGACCTACTTCCTTTTTTGAATGGTACCTCATATACACAAAAGGGGTTTGCGTTGGGTTTGGTCCTAAAGGAATTCCTGCCTTAGAAGGCGAGGACTAAGGGTTTTGGATTAATGAGAGTGATAAATACGGATATTTTATCCCCAGTCAGGCTTAGGTAAAATTTGCAAATATTAATAGGGTCCCACTCATTCCTAATAAAGGTTGGCGGTAGGTTTCGACACCCAAAATAGACTAAGTCGACAGGTGGACACAAGGACTTGGGCTGAATTTGAATAAAAAATAGGGTCCTTAATAGGGTTTGGCGGTGGGTTTTAACCCTAAAGAAAAGCCTATATCAACAGGCGGGACCCGAGGCTTGGGGTGTATGATATTGAAAATAAGGACTCCTTTTATACCTAACCAGAGTTGGCGGTGGGTTTCAACCCTAAATAAAAGCCTATGTCAACAGGCGGGACCCGAGGGCTTGGGGTATATGAGATTGAAAGTAAGGACTCCTTTTATACCTAAAGAGAGTTGGCGGTGGGTTTCAACCCTAAATAAAAGCCCATAACGGCAGGCGGGACCCGAGGGCTTGGGTGTATGAGATTGAAAGTAAGGACTCCTTTTATACCTAGCCAGAGTTGGCGGTGGATTTCAACCCTAAATAAAAGCTTATATCAGCAGGCGGGACCCGAGGGCTTGGGGATATGAGATTGAAGTAAGGACTCCTTTTATACCTAGCCAGAGTTGGCGGTGGGTTTCAACCCTAAATATTAGCCTATATCAGCAGGCGGGACCCGAGGGCTTGGGTTGGATAATAAACCTATGCCTCTCATAATTAAGAAGTCATTTTTTGGTCTTTGAATTCACCCACTTTATCATGTTTGAGCCATGTGCTCACTTTATAATATTATAATATCATAAATAGGATTATTATAAAAATCCAAACTAGGTTTGGTGAGGATTTTTACAAATCCTGTTTGAATTGCCTTTACTTATTGTTTCGGAATGCTCAAAAAAGTAGTATATTACTCAAAGTAGTATATTACTTTTGTGAAGTAATAACTAATATTGAAAAAAAGATATTACTACGCAGTAAAAAGTAGTATTATTACTACTACTTTCAAAGTAATATTCGACCAACTCTGATTACTATATCCGCCTTTAACAGCAACAACAGCCTCCAGACGGGACCTGAAGGCCTGACAGCGAGGACCGTATATAATGAGCGTCCATTCCATCCCAGTGTTCATCAACGGAGGCCTTCATGGCTTCAAAATTGGGTTGACGTATTCTGCAGGCCCTGGCCTGCACATGCGGCCAAAAAGAAAATCCCAAAAGGCTTAGATCAGGGCTGCATGTAGGCTACTTTTCCTTTTCCCAAAATGGGATGCTCTCTGACAAAAATTATGTGTAGATTTTGCTGTAAGGGACTGATGTTCCATCCTGTTGGACACCACTTCTTGGTTTGGAAATATTGCCTGAACCCAGGGGAAAAGTTTGGTGTGCTGCTCTTCAATGTTCGTGGCTGCATTCAAGCGAAACCCTCGGGGAAACCAAATCAATGGTATTGTGTCCCTGATAAACCACAAAGACCAGAGACATGGCTGAGTCTGGATGTTTGATAGTGGTAATGTTTTAAGGTCTTCATCAACATCTTCAAAAACCCAAACCGGTCATTTCTTTTATATCTGACTGGATCCACAGTCTAGGTCTTTTCATCAATGAAGATGATGATCCTTCCAGCTGGTGCAGATTTCAGGTCATTGATCAGACCCTTGTAACGTTGGAGATGAGCCACTTTGATTTGAGGTGTAAATAATGGCCTTTCCAACATCACTGGGGACTTGCCACCACACTCCTTCACAGCCCTTCTGACCGTACTCTCATCAACACCAAGGTCCTTGCCATGAGCTCTCATGCTGGTGGTTGGAGCCCTTTGGATCACATCACAAATCAATTGTGGTTTCAATTTGTACTTGCCACCACTCCCAGATTTCCTCTCGATCCCTGGTTATGTCCAGCTTTTCGTTGTGGCGGTAAATGGTCGATCTTGCCACGTTCATTTACTTGGCAATCTCAGTTGGAGTCTTACCCGCGCCAAGAAACGTCAACACTTGAGCTCTACGGTCTCGTCCATCTCTCTGTTTATTCTCAGAGGACAATGATATTAACAAAAAAGCATTAACATAAGCACTGCTACCGAAGTTATTTAGCAAAACATTTTGTTCGACACCTCTCGTAATCTCAAATCAAATTTTTGTAAGTGTTGCAATTTCTGTCCCGCACCCGGTATATGATATATATATATTATATATATTAGCGTAGGGGAGATGTTTAGTTTGGGGGATCGCATTCAATTTGCCGAATTTTAACAAGGCCTGTTAAATCGGTGATAAAAATAATCGAATGAAGAAAGCTATGTGGACTAATATTTTCTTTATAGTAATTACATACTATTCATTATATTATATGTATTTGGTTATTATTAAAAATCCGGTTGCTTTCATAATTAAATATTTTTTCTACAACTTAAATGCCCGAATACCTCAAACAATTTGCCCGAATTTGATAACTCACCCGAGTTTGGGGAGGGGGCAGTTGCCCTCCTTGCCCCCCCCCTGTCTCCTACGCCTATGTATATATATATATATATATATATATATATAGCCGTTATACTCCTATTGAGATCAACTAAAGTATAAATAACAGCAATTAATTTAGCATCATTATTTATTCAAACAAGGTACGAGTATATATTAACCCCACGTAACATGCTGGTAAATCTAATTGTAAATATATTAATGACCAAAGTCATTTCCTATTTATTGAAACTGATATAAGGAAACATTTGCAGATATCATTTTGTATGTGTTCTTTTTTATAAGGTTAATAAAAAATCAAATGGTCATTGGCTCATTCATCAAAGAACGTTTTCTTTTTTTTTGCAAAAATAAATAATTTTGCAGCGTGTTCTATCATCAATGAACATAATGTTGTTAGCCTTTGAACCGATTATGGAGGCCTCAGATTAAGAGTTTCTTTATTGCAAAAGAAAAAAAAATACAAATATACTTTGTGCTTTAAAATGGTTCACCGAAAATAACTATGTATTTGGTTATTTGTAGAGATGAAGCCTTTTGATATAAGATACAACAAAATATAATATAAAATATTTAGGGGAAGGAATTATGTGTATAACATCAATAAACATTGTAGTTTAAAATTATTCCTCGCCTGAGTTGCCTTTCAAAACATAAAATATAACAACAAAATATTCATAAACAATGCCTAAACATCAAAACAATACATATTTAAAACTCAAACACACACAACGTTAAAACCATAATAAATCATTTAAATAAATTAAATAAAAGTTTCATGAGATTTAATTATATTTTTAACATTTTAAAATACTTCGCCGCAACTTTGGGGTAGAACTTAAATAATCCGCGGCATATGAATAATTATATTTTAAACAAAATATATGTTAAAATAATTGTGGCCTTTAATATACATAATGATTCTCCAACAAAAGTAAAAACTGAGTATAAAATTGTTCATTTGTGTATGTCTTCAACACATTTGCTCCATGCTCAAAAATAACTCACGTGTTACGTAATGAATAAATGTGTGAGCTGATGTAATAGTATTTTCTTGAGTGTATATTTTTATACTCTCTCTCTCTCTCTCTTTACGGCTATAAAGAGATGTCTATTTATTTATTCGCTTCTAAAAAACACACACACACACTCATAGAGAAGACTCAATGTTTACTCTATTAGATTCAATAAATATTTTTAATGAAGTCCGTACATGCGTATGTTGTACATACATAGAGGAAAGATACAGACTCACAGATGATGGGAGAATGAGTAAATAAATACAGTGTATGGAAGAAATGGAAAAATTGTCAATATTTTTTGTTGTTGAAAAAAACAGTCGAAATACATTACTATGTAATTATTTGAGTAGTGGAATAATGGGTACGGTTACTTTGATCTCCTACCTGAGCTAGAAACAAAGAGAAACCACACTTCAACACGGCCATCGTGCTAACATTCCTCACAAACCTCTCAATTATTTACTTATTATAGAAGAAGAAGGAAAAAAAGTATTCGTCATCCAGAGTGCTCCTGCCTTGTTCTTATTATTGTTTACATTGATTCATCATTGCTTGGGATCAAATTCTCGAATAGGAGTGGACGGGTGGCATGATTCCAGTCATTATAGTTGCCCCGTCTCGTCTCATCCTCCTCCTCAATGATTGGAGGAGGGACGAGACGTTTCAGAGTTCCTTCATCAATGTGGTCGCTCCTAGCACTGACTCGGCTCATGAATATGTTCAGCAGGACTCGCGGATCCAGATCCTTCTATAATAAGTACAAATAGAGAGGTTTGTGAGGAATGTTAGCACGATGGCCGTGTTGAAGTGTGGCTTCTCTTTGTTTCTAGCTCAGGTAGGAGATCAAAGTAACCGTACCCGGAATATACATCTAAATATTGTCCAAAGAGTATTTATTATGGTTATTGAATAAGTAATGTATTTATGCGCCCACTATTAAAACCTTTTTTTTTGCCTTTATGGTTCGATAGAATTGCATCCAACAGGATATAAATAAGCATACTAGTATTCAAATTAGTCACTCGAACCTAGTATCTATTCAATGATGTAGACCAAAGTTGACCATCCCCTATCGGAAGTATTCGAACCTGGTCCCCCATCATTGAGAGTTGAACACGGCTATTGCACTCCCTTTAAATCTTTTCATTGTTTGTTTATTTAATATATGAGTTGTTTTACAATATAAAAATATAATATAGTTAGAAACTTTAGTTACCTTAGGATGAAGCAAGCCGTGTAGACTATGATCATGAATAAAGACCAAAGGGCGATTCCCTGAAAGAAACAAAAGTTGATATGGTTAAGCATTGATAGTGGTTTTTTTGCCTATATGGTTCGATAGAATTGCATTCGACAGGATATAATAAGTATTAAAGTTAGTTTATCAAACCTAGGATCTTATCAATGAGGTAGACCAAGTTGACCATCCCCTATCGGGAGCATTCGAACCTGGTCCCCCATCATTGAGAGTTGGACACGCCTGTACGCACACGGCTATCGCAGCCCTTTGCAATTTGCGAGTTGTCATAATGGAAAAACGGTGTTTTACTCAATTTACATTTATAAAACAACAGGAATGTTTATTTCAAGGATAAATAGATTGGAAAACATCATAAATCTTATTATTATTATGTCATCAACAGTCTATTGTAACAATAGATTTTAGATGACGTTCACAGGAATAAAATACATTGTTATTTTCTCTGCTTGTCGGTGTGACCTCGGCAAAATGAATATATCCTGATTTTATTGATTAAAAAAACAATAATTGAAACAAATAATTGTGTTAATAAAAAACATAAATAAACACTATATCTTCAAATGAATAACTGTTTCATCTCAGCTATTTCATTATTATAACAAACTTAATAAATAAACCATTCCAAATCAATACAAAGGGTATAAAGATTAAATAACTCATACAAAATGAATGTATATAACAATTAATCAAAAAATAGCTTGGAAAAGCATTATAAAAAGTATTTAAACATTTGTAGATTTAGCTAATTTTGATTTTAGTATAATTTAATATTACTTAACCATAATATTACAATATTTTACTATGTTAATGAGCTAGTTGAACGTAACGTAATACATCGTAAAGGATGTAAAGATAAAGATCCTTTGTTGAGTAATGAACTTTGTACTAACAATGTCTTTGTACTAGCAACATGACTTTTAAAGTGTAATATATTACAACCATGCTTGTTGACGTTCGCGAAAAATTGTCGTTCGCCGTTCACCAAAAGTTATCGTTCGTCGTTCATCGTTCGTTTTAATATTTAATCGTTCGTCTTTCATCGTTCGTTTTAAGATTGAATCGTTCGTCGTTCATTTGTCGTTCAATTGACGACGTTTTTTTAGAAAGGATTTTTTTCTCGTCATTCTTAAAAAAGTGACGTTTTTTCCCCATGAAAAAGAAAACTCTTTGTCGGGTTTTTTGTTGCCAAAAGTACGACGAACGATAAGGAAATTTCCTCGTTGTTCGTTATTTTTTTTGTGATTCATCGTTCGCGAACGATTACAAATCAATGAGAAAACAACAAGTCTGATTACAACATTTAAAATTCACTTTATTATCATGAGTGGTGATAGTGGTGATTTATTCATAACTAATAGGATAATAATATGTGACTGATAATTACAATACTTAAAACTTCCAATGATATGATATTTGCTGAATTTATTTATTCTAATGTATATATTTTTTATGAATAATGGGAATTTTTAAATTTACTAAAATTTGTAGGGCTCTCGCAATTCTCTTGACCTCTCGTCTGATGGTTGTGTTGAATTAAATTAATTATTATTAAAAAAGAAATAATATTTTCTTTTCTGTTTATTTTATTTTTATATACAATTAGGGTTTTAATCTTTTGCCAAATAAGATTATTTAAAAGGAATATTAAAAATTGACGAGGCCTTTGAATAGTGAAATTGCAGTAGGTATTAGAGCTAAAGTACAATAATTTTAAATTTTGAATTAAAATCGAGTTTTTTTCAATATAATTTTTTTTGTAAGAAATAATGATACACATGTTTTCTATATTTATAGCTTGAATGTGTAAAATTAATGTGATGAAAATATTCCCATGTATTATTAATTTGTTATGCATAAAATATTTTATTTTTATTCCTATGAACAACAAATGTTCTCATTCTTTTTTAAAGAAAATCTGAGTTGAAATTATCAATAGTCACAAATGAGAGTAATGCGGCAAGCCTCGTTTAGGACTCGGATTTAAATGTCATTTAAATGACTCCATTTTGGGCTTTAACCAAAGATAATAGATAATACAAGATGCGCAGAACGCAATGTTTAGATTCCTCTGATTAGAAAAGAAAAACTGAAACGTCACAGATGACGTCACAGTATCTATTTGTTATTAAATAAAATCAAAGGTACATTTAAAACAGTGATTAATTTCAAAAGGAAATAAAATTTGAAACCCGGGAGCTCTCCGGTGGAGGCGGAGCTGCAGAGGACGGCCACGTTGCTCCGGAGCTCCTAGATGCGTGCGGGCTACCAGCCAAAGGCCTCAGAGTCCCGTGCGGTGTTCAGGACTTCCACTTCCTCCCTGATGCTGAAGCTGTGCGTCCCCGGGTGGCTCGTGGCAGGAGGGAGCCTCCGGACGTTATTCCTTTGAGAGTCTTTACGTTCTTAGCTTAGTTGTCCTAGAGGTATTAGATACATAGGCAAATCGTAGATGTGATGACGTCACATTTTTTTATATGGAAATATCCTTCTTTGTTTACATGAGTTCTGCCCCCCCCCTGGCTTTACCCTAATACATATTTGTCTTTTTGAGCCAGTGATTTTGGAATAACTTTAATATTAAACATATTTAAAATAAAGATACCCCAATTCTTGAAGAAAACTAAACGCTACCCTTAAATTTTTGATTTTTTATGTATATCCATGAGCTTGTTTAGTAATTGATAAAATCATCATATTATGATTTATAACACCATTTTATCAATCTACTTTTAATGTTAGAATATATTATAAATCTTTGATGATTTTAGGAAGATTTCCTTGTTTGACAATTTTTATAAATAATTTGTATCTTGATTGAAGCGAGACAAATGCCACCGGGTCTGAGATGAAAAGAAGACTTGATAAATTGATCTTAAAATATCCTCCCAAGAACTCATATTAAGTAAATTTTAATTTCTTTAGACCTCCTGACGCCAAATGTATTGTTCGTTATAGTCAAGTGATGCTTCATGACTTTGTTCAACAACAGTGCTAATGATTCGTGACGTCAGTAAGTTTTCTTTAGATTGTCAAGTTTGATAATGAAGAGCTGGATGCTTATATAACCCCTAATTTGAAGATTCCTAGAATCGATTGCATGTCGGAGATCTACACAATAGAAAACATATACTATCACTTATCAACATATTTATAGCAGAAAAAACAACATTTGAGTAATAATTTAAAGAGTTTAAGCAAATATTTTATAATATTTAATGGGATTTTTAAATTTCAAAACTTTTATATGTTTTTATGGGATTATTTTGCTGCAACGATATTCGTACCTGGAGCTTTAATTGAATATATAATTTCTATTCGTGTATTTTTTTAAGTATACTTTCTTGGATTATATATACATAAAGTATATTGTTCATGCTTTTATTTGTCATGTATTCAAAGATTATTTTTATAAGAGAAGTTGATATGGAATCTTTCCATTTGTTAAGACCTATCAAACCTTATATAATGAATGTGTAGCAACTTCTGATTGAAGAATATAATAATAAATATATTTTAACACATTTGCTTCATAGATAATAATAAAAAGGCCTTAATTTAATAAATAATACTCATGCTTTTTAAAATTCCCCCCCAAAACTTATATTGATAATATTTACCTAAGATATACATATTATCAATGGTGTCAAAAACTTATAATTATTATTCCAAGAAAACACTTCTTTTAAAGCTCCAGAATTACAAATATAAAAATTAAATAATAAAATCGCCATACATTAAGTAATATAATCTTTATAGTGTTACATAAATTAATTTTAGTTTGCCATAATCTTAAGATTTTTATCTTATATTCTTCCAAGAGCTTCTTTATTTCTAAAACTAAATGTTAAATGCGTATTTTTGTGCAACGTCTCCAATTTCATTTACACGTATGTAACTTTGTAATTCTATTTGACAAATAAAATTACATACATATAATCCTCTGTCTAAAATAGCTTCTTTAGGCTATAGACTAGAAGATATCATATTTCAGACTGTTATAAAAGTAGGACTTCAAGAGCTCATGACAGTATAAATATATTGTAATACCTAAACCAAATGATCATTATAAGACAATCTTAACTATTGTCCGTTATTACACTAAAGTCCCGTTTGGACCCTCCAAAAAATAAAGTATTCGAGTAAATTGACGGGCTTACAAAAGTGACCTAATATCAATAATGCTTTCCAATTGGTAATAAAATAAATTTACTTTCTATCAAGGTCAACCTAATAATGGAATTGAAAAAAACTGAAAGGAAAATACTTTGCCTTCATGGGAATACTTTTTACTTTGCTTTGATGTAAAATATGTATATTTACGTTTACCAATATTTGTGGAGAAACGTAAGCAATTCAATTCAGAGGTGTCAACGTACAAAAAATATCTTGATAACATGACTGGCTATTGCATTACGTTTGTTCTTTAAGGTATTTGATAAACATTAATATTTACTGGTTCTTGAGCAATTTGTATGTCCATCATAGAAATAGTTATTTTTTTATGTTGGTTTATTTTTAAAATATTTTTTTACGGCTACTAATAAAATAATCTAATTAAAATTGAAGATTCCTTTAAAAAGATTTGATTGTTTAAGTGTTGGAAAAAACAACAATATAGCACTCGTAATCCTCTAGAGGTACAATGCAAAGAAGAAATATGTGGTGGAACGTTTGACCTCAGAAGATCTGCCACACAAAGCTGTTCGACAATCTGTCCATAGAGCTCATTAGGACTAAGTCATTGCCAGAAGCCAAAGAAGCAGCTTTTATATTATCTCATTCTACTAGGACTTTTTGAACTGGTTTTCTTTCTTTTATACAATGTATTTTCCCCTTCAATAGCAGAGAAACATCGTTCAGCTGTCGCCATTGTCCAATATAAACAAAGTAATTTGTACTACGTCATCGTAAGCTGATCATAGATATAGAAAGATTTTGTTTGTTTGTCTATATTTTATCCAGTGGGCTCAGTATGGGTAGATTATACCACATATCAAAAATGATTTTAATGCATATCAATGTATAAAACTCACTGTCAGTAAAAGATATACAAATGAATATAAAAATTGGTTATGATATGATTATGACGTAGGTCATGGCATCATTACTGACGTCACTGGGGTTTGTTGACTTTTCTTGGTTTCTTATAGGACCATTGACCTTGTGCTCTCCAATTGTTTACACAATTATATCTGCATAGATCCTACAAAGGGCTTCAACGGTTGAACTTTGTTGCTGGGGTCTTTATACTTTCCCTAAACTTATTGAGAGTATTAAAACATGCCTTGTCTTTCATATATATTTTATAGTATGTATGTATACACAAATAATATTTGGCTCTGCAAACTCTTTTTCTTCCTCTCCAACATACCTTCTTCCTTGAAGGGACCGCTGAAAAAAGTATGTTGTTACTTAGTGGAAAGGCATTGAACTACAGTTCATTGGAAGTTGAATATTATCATTTATGAAGGACGCCTACTTTCTTCTCCGATCTTAAGGACTTTAGCCTACCCAGCTATAACTACCTAGAAAATGATTTTATGCTACAAACCCATAGAGATATAAGATATATAGAGATTTTCCCCTTCAATAGCAGAGAAACATCGTTCAGCTGTCGCCATTGTCCAATATAAACAAAGTAAGGACTGATGATACAAGTGTACCCATGGACACCGATAGAGCCATTTTCACATTTTCATTTTTATGGAGGAAGGAAGGATCGAGGGATCTCCAACAAGTTTGAAGTCTAGGCCAGAATGCTTTCATGACACCCCAAAAAAATAGATTCCCAACTATGATCAGTGGAGGCTCTATTATTTGAAGATTGTTGATGGTGACGTCACTCTTGACTCTCTCTCCCCCCCCTCATGTTTATGCATGTGTATATAAGGCGTGCGTTTTAAGCCGTGTAAAATTTGTTCCTGTGAAAATAGCTCTATCGTTGTCCATGGGCACACTTGTATCATTAGTCCCAAAGTAATTTGTACTACGTCATCGTAAGCTGATCATAGATATAGACAGATTTGTTACTATTGGGCACAATGACGTATTTCTCTATAAAATCCAATAAGCTCTCTATGTCTTTATATCTCTATGTACAAATTCGCTACAAATAACATAGCCATCATTTTCAAATATTTTGAGATTTTTGTTATTGGGATGTTGAGAGTTTGACTTATTTTGGGGTTAAATAGGCTATATATTTTTATCTTCATATAATTTTTTTAATTAGTACAGTAACTAATAGATAGTAGCAGTTAAAGTTTATTTTGTTCAGCTTTATATAAATTTTATTGAGGTGCAAAAAATGACTTCAAAGTAAAAAAAATATTTAAAAAGTGGATTTCAGTTTCTGTTTCAGAAAAAAATAATTAAAATGGATTTCATTTTCTACTACTTTTTGGTATATTCTTATTTGGTTCTTTTATGTTTTCTTTTGGTTTCAAATGATATCTTTATTTCAATGGCGAAAACTTACCTTGTAATACCACAAGAATATGTACATTGAGTATCAAGTAAAATACACTAAAAAAGTGAGTATACTAATTAAAAAGACAGTTTCTTACAAAGACAATTGTAATTCAATATGATAAAATATATCGTTTGACAAAATTTGTTTTATTATTTTTGATATTAACTTTATATGATGCTATATTGTTGTAGGATCATTTAAATAACCAATTCAATGACCAAGGATTACGATCCTGATCTTCTCTAGAAGAGGTGACAACTTAAATATGGAAACAATATATTATTATATTGGTCAAACCATTTATTTCATTTGCGATTTCTATCTATATATTGGTGAAAATTATTTCATATTTGTGTTCAAGGAAGCAAATGCGACGCAATGTTTTTACTAACATTGCATCTATATCACTGACCTATATTATAATAATTTGATACTCATCTGAGAAGAAATCAGACACGACAAAAAATAGTTTGAATAGTCAACCCATCTCCAAATTTAAGTCTCTATCCCTCTTATAAGAGATAATACTCCTGATCTCTAGGGTCGTTGATTCTTTTGATATAGATCACGATTGTAGTCACTCCTAGGAGAAGATACGATCTTTACCAGGAGGGTCAACGACTCATCTGCATCTCCATCTCTACTGCGACAGTAGATACATAAAACGAGGTAACCTAAAACTACTAATACTAATGGATTGGTTCTGATTATTTTTTAGCTTATTCATAGTTCTTAACTCAAAATTGTAGATTACTATATTAAAAACGCAACATACGATTACTTATCATTATTATTCCAAAGCCTAAAGCTTCTCCTAACAATACACAATAATGATCATACAACTAATAAACTCTAACGATAATACATACTGCCAGTCATAAAAAGCAGATTATACTCAAAGAACTCCATGTACTAAAACACTCTCTTAATAATGTTGAATAAGACGCAATTCATCAGTTTGTTGGGTCTATTACATAATATGTATATATGTTCAAAGTGTTTATCCATTAGCGAGCGTATTGAAAGGATTACATACAGAGAGCTCAAAATGTCATGATGTTACCAACAACAACACTCATGGAACCGTAAATAATTAAGATACATAATATGAATGGGTGTTTTAAAGCATATACAAATACAGTCGAACCACTTTTACCGGCCACTTGCTCTATGCGGCCATCCGAATGTTCCCTGCGGAGTAAGAAAATGGGTTTAAAACGTTCTGCTCATTGATGCATATTTCAGCCTGTCTCTAATTTTTGTTGATCACGAATTTTAAATCAAAATGTTTTAATTTTGCGATGGGTGAACGGAAAGAACAAAGGATGACTTAACATAACCAATATAATTTGATTAAAACATAGGTGATTAAGAAGTACATATATAATGTACTTTTTTATTCTTTTTGTATGTACAACCTATTTTAATAAATACCTTGTTGATGAGAAAAATGTGGGGGAATTTACAAGATTTTATCGGTCAAGTCTTTATTTTGTTATGAATATATCATATAAGAAAGCTATATTAGAGGTTATTATAGAAACTGACTATATATTTCATTATAATAATACCAGCATTTAATTGAATGCAAGAAATTTCGTGTTTGTCATTGACATTTTCTGAATTGCATTTCTATATCTAAATTACTATCCTTTATAATATAATCAAAAGATTATGCAATCTATGATTTTTTGGCACTTTGATCTAAAATACGAAAATAATACTAGGCTTCGGATCAAATCAAATATTTCCCATCGATCTCTACACACCACCTCAAACGGTTAACAAGGTTTTAAAGCATTTTAAATAATTGTGTAACTTCAATTTTAAATAATTGTGTAACTTCAACTTTAATGTGATGTATTTTGTATTTTAAATGTTTGATTTTGTAACCATACTTTTGTTCTGATTTTTTAAAATCATGTTATGATTGCCCTTTTATGATATTTTTGATGGGTGTATTAATTTAGATTATAATATCTATGTATTTATCACAATTACTTTGGCATGTGTAGAGAACTGGAATAAAAAAGTAGACTTTAGTCCTTCCAGTAATATATACACTCGCATATTTGGGCGCCTACGCGCCCATATGTTCGCCCTTCGGGTATGGATATGTTTTGGAGCTAGTTGTGAGTGAAACAGACCTTAAAGAATATAAGAGAGGAGAGAGAAAATAATTTTTTGGTTTTGTACAAACATTCCTCATAATTTTTTTTACTTTGTACAAAGAATAGGATTTAAGTCACATGAGATGCTTTTTTTTTTTCTATTTCTCTAACTCCTTCTCTTCCTTTTCTTTTTGTCCTCTCTTTTTTTATTTTTTATTAAGAGACTTTATCGTTTAGGGTAGTTACTATAGCATTATATATAACTACACCTTATAGTTTAAAATTAAAACCCTAAACTAAAGCCAATCTACTAACAAATTTATCTAAAACAATACAAAAATAATAATACAAATACTTCACGACGATTGTAGGCACCTACTAAAAAGGTTTATCATTATTTAAAATATCTAAGAACAGCAAAAAAAAAAAAAAAAAGTACAAAAGCATTCGGCTCCTTCCAACCCAGACCCTTGGAACTTTCATATCTTCCTCATGGTGTCGGGGATGACAAAGGTGAAGATTGCCACCCAGTTTCGGTTTCTGCGAACCCAAGATCGAAGAAATCTCCACTAAGTAACTCAGGATATCCACGGCGGCAAGATTGAAGAATTGGGAAAACATGAGAAGGCATTATTATCACTACACAGGAATCTCAAGAAAATACAACTCGTGTTAACAGTGAAGGAGATATGGCCTACTAATTTTTGTAATATTTAAACCTCTGGTTAACCTTAATTAAATGTTTAAAACCGTAAATGGTTCTGACAACAAGAAGGATAAACCGCACTAAATCTTCCGCAAAATGTCCTCTCTTCACCTGAAAAGTAGGTAGTAAAATCAGACAAGGTCTGATTTTTTCCTTTCTGGTCCCATCACTTTGTAAATAGTTTTATGTAGGTCCGTCTTGACCCAAGGATTCCATAGGTACCTTCAAAGTTCAAATCTGACTATAGCGTGCGGACATACAGACGGACAGAGATTGGTGAATTATTATATAGTGATTGTATGACACCATAAAAAAATTCCATCTTATATTTACCTCCGCCGAAGGAGGTATTGTTTTCACTGACGTTGGTTTGTTGGTGGTTGTTTGTCAGCAGGATAACTCAAAAAGTACGGAACGGATTCGGATGAAACTTTGTGGAGTTGTTGGAAATGCCAAAAGGAACAAGTGATTAAATTTTGGCATCTCTGAGTGCAGAATTAAGAGGCAAAATGAGCTAAATACTAATAAATATTTCAAGTTAGCCTACTCTGCCAATAGATGCCGCTGTGCTGTGAAATCGGGTGCCGGGAGCGTCTTCCTCTCGGAATTTCCGTCGAGAGAAACCTCCCCCGTCCCTCTACGCCGCCCAGTCGTGAAAAATCTACCTCGGAAGGCTCATAAGGACCCCATGACGGCGGAGGTTTGCATTTTCTGAGTGTACATATGCCTCTAGTTATGTATAATATATATATATATATATAGTTTTTTTTTTTGTACCTTGGTACAACATGACTTTATTTATCTTTTACGTGTACA
This sequence comes from Caligus rogercresseyi, assembly GCA_013387185.1. Classification (NCBI taxonomy): domain Eukaryota; kingdom Metazoa; phylum Arthropoda; class Copepoda; order Siphonostomatoida; family Caligidae; genus Caligus; species Caligus rogercresseyi. Next base: position 25,564,181 of record CP045896.1, on the reverse strand, counting down.
CAATCACAACACATCACATGAAATAAATCATTAAGAAAAACGTAAAAAACACACAAAAAGGACAAATGATTGATCTCCTGGAGAGGGGGGGGGGGGGGTAAGTGATCGTAAGATAAAGTTTACACTATGAATAAATTGATAATGAAATTTAAAAAAAATCATCTAAATTTGTTATAAATTTTTTAGGAATAGTTGTTTTTGGGTACTTCTGAATTTGTAAAGAATAATGAAAACTTTAGCTAAAAGATAATTTATTTTTCTCTTTAAAAGGACCTAATAAATAAAGGAGAAATATTGTTTTGTTAAACAATATTAAAATCAATATAAACCTTACAACGCAACTTTTTCCCGGACATCTCTGATTGCTTCACACTCGCTAAAAAGTGATAAGCAGTCTCTTTGTATTTCTTACAGAAAAACAACTCCCATAATTCACCAGTTTACCGTGGGTATAACTTGTGGTTAAGTATTTGTTATTACCCTGTACCGTGTAGCCATATAAGGAGGATCAAACAACAGGTTGTTCTATTGCTTTAATTATCTATAATGTATATTGTGTTTTCATGCATAATTTTCACTACGTCATACCATAATACTATAGGAGATCCAAATATGGCCAGCTTAAGTATGACTCAATGGTATGTATCGAGTAGTTTGCATTCATTCGGTGAAATAGAATGTATACTTGTAGAGGCAAAATTCTATAACTATATTCAACGAGCTAAATATCCTCATTCCATAGTTGATCCTTATGAAGTGCCCTTAATTACTTCTTAATTCGTTTGGCAACACTGCGTTCTGTCTTTAAAAAAAAAATGCTTTTATGCAGCTCAAATTCATAGGTGTTTTTTGTTGCTTGTTATTTATCTCCATACATGCATAGACTTGAACATATGCATTTAGCCCTCTCTATGGAGTCAAATATGACTCATACAACTTGTTCTAAATGTATTATCAGTTGGACCCATCTTTAAAGGAACCTCCCCAAGTGTATTTTAATTGATGGCTAAACAAATATCCAGTAAATATAAAAACGAGATGAAGTATTTTATTCAACCTTAGTACAAATCAGAAAAACCCTTTAAAACTACAATATCATAGTTCAATTCATTTTTTTTTTGCATATGTCTCTTCAGTAACTGTTATGTTACCATTTTAAAATACAGTTGAAAAATGCGTTAAGCGTATTTATATGAAGATTTAAACGGTGATAGCTCGTAATGTTTTTTTCCTTGCTGTTGAGGTGGTAGCAAACACTAGAAAGTCCCCCTTTCTAAGCCCTGGCCATCATTCAAAGCATGCTAAAGGAGAATATTATACCAGCGGAGTAGTCTTGAGCATCTTTTTTTTTTTCCCCTTTATGGTTCGATAGAATTGCCTCCGATAGGATATAAATAAGCATTATAGCATTAAATTACTCTATCGAACTTAGGATCTTGGGCATCTTAACTATTTTTCTCTTTTAGCCCCCTTATGCATCATATTCTCCCGGAAAATTAAAATGAAAAATGTGTGTACGAATCCAAGTTGTCCTCTGTCTCAAGGAACCATGAACAATGATAACTATTTTAAACAAATATACTAATATACTAATGGATACAATTACTAATTCAGCGCTAGTATAAGCTGCTTCGACTCTTTCTTTTTGTCCATGGATAATTTATCCTTGAATATCACGACCAAGGACCAATAGAGGTCCAATATACTATCCCAGTGCATTTATATCCTTTAAAAAAATCCCTCACCAGTCACCAGTCAAGATCACTATTTTTTTTAAAGAAGGAAAAAATCTCTTTGATATGTTCTTTTTCTACATATTTTGTCTAGGTCTTTTTGGAGGTAGTCTAATTTTTAGTGTATAATGCTTATTTATGTATTATTTTTATACAAAATTCTATTTTACTTTGTATAATTCAGTTACTATATACAATAAAGACTTTTCAAAGAAATAAAATCAATTCCACTTATTTAAGCTGAGGGCCAATCTGTTGGTATTTCTGTCAAAAAGCAATTAAAAATAACGAATAAACTTTTTTGATGATTTCAAGTGTGTTTTTACTTAGAGTTTCCTGTATAAACTTAGATACTCTCGTTTTGACAGATAGCAGTAATACAAAATAAATGTATGTGTTAGTATACATTTTTTAGAATCACATTATTTGGACGTTGCAAAAGGCTTGCAGGGATCAATGAGCTATTTGGAATGATAAGTCTTGACTTACTGAACAATTAACTAATCAATCATCTTATTTCTTACGTCCTCTCAAGCAGAGACAATTATGGTCATAATATTATTGAATGATAAACTCCTGTGACTACCCAAAAAAAAGTATATTTGATACTATTGATATAATAATATATAAGTATATTGGGCGACACAAAGAAGCTGAGGCCGTAAGTCTATACCGTAAGTATATTCAGTATTTTAATGCATCGAGTTTTTGACAATTTTTATTTAAAAAAAATATATATTCCACACAATTGTTAATTTTCACAATACATTTTTTATCACGAATAAAATAGATGGGCTTATTGAAAAGAAATTTTGGGGCTTTCGAATGATAAAACACTAGTATATGTATGGCTATTGTCCAATTTGAATAGTATTTCTCTGGATCAATTAGCAAGAATAATTTACATATATTCAAGATAGTAAAGTATAAAGTTTAAAAATATCCAAATATTTATTAATTTTAAATTTCTGTTGTTATATTAGTAATAAAGTGCATTGAATAAAAAGTCTATCTTCCTTTTATACATGATACATTTCTTCTCTTTACAAATATTAAATGCATTTCTCAAAGTTTACTTTAAAAGAATTTTATTCCTTAAGTAGAATAGTATCTAAACAATGCATTCTTCAATGTATGTATTTCGTCATAATATTTATTTGGTGAAAAGCATTTAAGTATGAACAAACTAGCATTTTTAGAATATTCTTTTGAACACAATTAATATTTTTAATGTAATGAATAATAAATAATATATACTCTATTACATAAAATCACGATAATATTTGCAATATATTTTATATTGATCATAAGATACAAGCTAACAAGTAAATAAGTCATCATATATGATTAAAACCGTATATTGAAATAAGATTATAGATATTTTTTCTATAAATTGAAAATTAATAAAAAAAAAATATAGATTCAACAATTTCTGTTACATTATTCAATTAACTTGTCAGCTCTATATAATCATATATAGTATATATATATATATATATATATATATATATATATATATATATATATATATATATATATATATATATATATATATATATTAGTTGTTCTTATTTTTCAAATGTTTGAAATGTTAGCAACATTGTGGATTTTCTGTTTCTTGGTGATAAAAGAAGACGACATACAAAGTTTGAACAAAATCGGTCAACATTACGAGGTCGCGCAACGAGGTCAAAGTTTTAAAAATTTAGTAAAAATATAGTTTTCCGCAAATTTCTTCAAAATGGTGGACGTTACAGACTTCAATAATAATTATTAATTTAAAGGAAATCTAATTTACTACCAGACGTATGTTTGATGTTTTTTAATAAAACAAAGTTTTCAGTAAAAACAAAGAAAAAATGGAGTGTGTATTGTTAGCTTATTTCATAGCTTTTTTGTATCAATTAACTTCACTCGCCTGTAGAAGATGACTTGTTCGCTTCAGAGTAAAATAGTACTTTTAAGTTTAGTAAAACTTTGATGATAAATCCAAAAATGACCTTGGTTGCATTCTATCAATTCAGAATTCAGTACAATCTGAGTTTACATCATATGATTCAGAGCCTGTATTGACCTATAAGAAATCGATTATGAAAAAAATAAATAATAATGTTTTCTTAGATTTGCGTCAAGGTATCCTCTCAAAATTTTACTTTGTCTCTGACGCATTTATAATCCATTATATGCGTCATTTTGTACGCGAGATAGGCTTTTTTAATGTACATATAACTCTCTACTTATTAAACTGACATGATTTAGTATACCAAAATATTAAAGCTGGTTACCAAGCTTTCATTTGATATGTTTGGTGTTCTAAAAATCGCTATACTTTAAGAGATATAAGCAAATACATTTTTGCACGTACTCTCCCAAAAAATTGATCTTTTGATATGAGAATATACAATTACCACTTGGTAACGGCTGTTAGTGTTACCTGGATAGAAAGAAAAAAGAAGGGAGAGAAATTTTGCCTCACTTCTCTCCCTTCTTTTTTTCTTTCTATCCAGGTAACACTAACAGCCGTTACCAAGTGGTAATTGTATATAGCTGCGGTCATCAGCTGGTCCTTGTTGGCCCTTGGTTTAGCATTGGCCTTTTTCTTTGCACCATCCCCTACATGGCAAAGTCGAGGGGGTTGCAATCAGGAGATGAGGGAGTCAAAGTTCCTTTCCTCCATAAGTGGTAAAAATTGGTGGCACACCAGTCCTGCACAATCTTTGCAGTATGGGGCGGAGCTCCGTCTTGCTGGAAGCAGACAGGGACTCCATCAAACTCTTCCTGGATCCACGGTAGTACTTTGATCTTCAGGAAGTCCAAGTACACGATCTTGTTGATTTTAATACCGTCTGGAATCCGGAGCATGGATGGTTTTCTTGCCATTGTAGACAACGGTCACAGATGCCGGCTTCTGCATCTGGTAACGTTTTTGGTATTCTCTGGGATCTTGGAGGCATCCCTGGCACAATATACGATCATTCTAAGGATTGAACTTCTTTTGGTCTCGAAAAGTTTCTCATCAGAGAAGATCACAAGGACACTAGGGTTGACTGCGTACCATTTGAAAAGCAACTTTGATCTAGCCTTCCTCTTGAACTTGATGGCCTCGTTTATTATGAAACTTTCCTGTACTTGAAACGGATTCAAGCCCAGGTCTTCTTTGACCACCCTCCCGATGGTCCTTGCAATATATTGTATCTCTGACCATCATATTCAAGGAGCGGGCTGGGTTACGAGTATTTTGTCGGCGACGGCCATGGTCAGCATTGGTATTCTCACTGATCGCTTCTTTCTTGTTCATGCCTCCTTGTCATTTTGGCCCATCTCTTTGATAACTTTTTGGTACTCCAGATGAAGGTGCTGCTTACCCCAAGCATGTGCATGATAGTATTGTGGGACTGGCCAGAGTCCCCACAACTTGAGTTTGGCGTTCACTTCTTTCAAGGTCCATTTCGTCGTTGTTTTCGAACAAAAAGTTGAGAAAACAACACAAAAGATGCAAAAATGTCCGTAGAACATAATTTTATATAATAACAAAACCTCTCAGACTCATATTTAGAAAAATATTGCAATTACAATCCAATTTTTCGCTAATCTCTGCCTAACCCTGTACGTATATAAATAAATATATATATATATATATATATATCAGACTTATTGATTATCGTTCATTTGTTGTCGTTCGCGAACGACGAACGATAAGGAAAATTCCTTATCGTTTGTTGTTCGTTTTTTGGCGCCAAAGAAGACCAAGAATTTTCATTTTCATGGGAAAAATTTCCTTTCTAAAAAAGGTCATCACTTTTTTTCAGAATGGCGAAAAAATCCTCCCTTAAAAAAACTTTGTCATTTTTTAGAATGACGAACGACAAACGAACGATGAGCGACGAACGATTCATTTAAAATAACGATGAACGACGAAAGATAACTTTTGGTGAACGACAAACGAACGACGAACGACACTTTTTTGCAAACGTCAACAAGTCTGATATATATATATATAAATATATATATATATAATATATGAATGAAATGTTCATTATATTCTTTATTTTAGTAAGCTGTATCATTACCATGATTGTCATTTCAAAAATAGACCTTGTTTGTTTTTCTTTTCCTAGGACTCCTTCACACATTCACACACACACACAGCACATGTGGTGAAATCATAGAAAACCTGAATGACAACATATGCCCTCAGAAAAGTACTCGGTAAGTATACACGCCAAAGAAAAACTTGTAGTTGGCGTTGAATGAGAAGAAGTGAAACTCTTATGGTGAGTGTAATGAAGAAGAGGAGGAGGAAGTTAGTTCTGTTGTAACAGTAGTAGTAGTATGCATGGATGTATTTCTCCTTCAACGCATGTGTCAGTTGTGCATTCTGTGGCCCGTCGCCTAGAAACAAGTATATCCAAGAGGAGTTGAAAATAAGTCAGCAATATCTTTGTGATGGAAACCTTCGTGTTAGTAACATGTTGTAATTAATTATATAAGTAACTTTAATAAATCATAATTAATATGTTCAAAAACATAAATCTTAATTTTTGAATAAATACTCGCCAGCTTATGTCTTCTTGCGAAGCATACCGTAGTTATGTGACAAGGATAGTATTATCATATTTGTTGACAAGTTGGATGCATAGTTTATTTGATGTTAGTTCTACCAAACCAAATAAATAATCAATCTCCTGGTGGTATATGTATCTATTGATGGGATCCGAGCTTTGCACACTTCCCGAATTCTAAATCGCAGATAAAATCCAGGTCTTTAGATCCATCTTGAACATTTGTAGTGTTTATGAAATAACAATCAATTCAATACTATTAAATTTAATAAACTTTTTTTCCTTTATTTGTGTAAAATTTAATTTTTGGTTGAGTGGTCACATTTGATAAATGCCTTGTTCGCAAAAGACTTTTTTCTACTGTTTGTTTTCTACTTCATTGGAAATTACTCTTCCTTTTTTTCATACGTCTCTTGAAGCCTCTTTGATCTTTGCCTAAGTAAATATAAATTCCAAGATTTGGAAATTGTAATATATATTTACTTTACTTATTTAAATGTGATGCCTTTTTGTAGTTGTCTCAAGAAAACTTTAATCATTTTGTAGGTGATTTCTGATAATATTGGGGTTTAAATCATTATTTATTACATGATAATTTGATTAAAAAATAATAAAGAAGTGCACATAAATACATAATATAGTCAAGATATTCATGAGTAAAGAGAGTGAATATTTTACAAATAAAAATACATTTTTTAATTTTTTATTATATTTCAATAAAAGTGAAAAAGATAATAATTGGTGCAAAATAGTAGTTTTAAATAACGATTTGTTTATATTAATATATCAAGGCTCCAAAATGAATGCAGTTGAGATGATGCCAATTTTTGTATCTATTTAGAAGATTTATGTATCTAATTTTTGGCAATAACCGAAGGGAGAATAAAGCTGTAATGTATTAGACAGGGAGCCTCTGTTTAAGTGTTGAAAATTCTTCTTCTCCATTAAATAGAGCAGCCAGGAATCATCTTCCACCGATACCTTGGCACTTAAGGATGTCCTTTTCACAAAAACACAAAAGAGGAAGCCGAGAAATTGTGCGATATATATATATAAGAGAGCTAGGCCTCCAAGCGTCGTGGAAGAAACGAATTATGAGTTCTATCTCCAAAACGATAGATGAAAAAGATTTACCTCCCAACTTCAAATTTCTACTAAATGTTTATTTTTTAATAAGCCATGTAAAGACTGTGGACAGCTATTTAATTCAGTGGTCCATGCGTTTGCCAACTGTCCTGCACTCCTCTTCATAAGGGATTTGTCAGGGTCAACGTTAAAGGAGTGGAAAAAAGAATTGTCACGGCCATAATACTATTCGGACTAAGTTCGAATCCCATAAGGCTCCTGCGAAAACACGAGCTATGGAGCTAATTTTATCGAGTATCGCAGCTATTTGGCGGAGAAATTAACTCTTGACCGAGTAATTGTTATTGGAGACATTCGGGCCATCATGATCTCTACGGCAGCGCGATACCTGGCCTTTAGTGTGAAGATCCCTACAATCAATACCATTCCGTGGAAATATGTGGGGGATCTGGTAAGATATATCCTCTTGCTCCGCTGGACATCTCCAATTTCTGCAACGGATTATGAGGCAATACAGAAAATTTGTTTAAAGACAAACAAAATAATATATTCAATCTTTAGCATTTATTTATTATTTGCACTTTGTTTATTATATTTTTATGTTTGATTACAATATTGTTTCCTAAATTTTTTTAATTATAATTTTTGTATATAGTGCAGCTAGATTTTAGATTAGAGATTTAATTTTAACTAAAATGTTTATTTATATATATTTTTATGTAATTATCTCTAAATCAA
>CP045896.1:25541344-25555962 GCA_013387185.1 Caligus rogercresseyi | reverse complement strand
CATAAAAAATAAAAACCTAATAACATTTATTTTCGTTGTTTATATGACATATGTATTTATTTGTGGGAGCGCCTAGCAACAGGAGATCTTGTCAGTGTAGACAGAGGACGATTAAGATTCCCGGGCTACATGAAGGGACGTTTGCTGAAGAGCAAATAAATTATCCCATTCTTGCTCAGCGAATGCCAGGAATGAATATCAAAAACACAAACAATTTTGCAAAAGACTTTGACCTGAAATTGAAATGTATTCAAACGGTTTTTATGGACAAAGAGGGAGTTTTTAATGTCCTACATATTTAATTCAATAATATCAGACGATTTTTTTGGTTATTAATTATAACAAATAAAATTTTTAATAATGGCGGGATTTTGCTTTGGCTTTTCTTCTTACTCCTTAGGCTTATTATATAGTGGGCATTATACAATATTTGACATCGGCATTCAGTATATCATATTGTATTGTATTCCTTTCTCGACTCCCTAGAGAATCTTACACCTTTTATGCTATTATGATAATGTTACACAAATTGAATCCCTCAGAGGCTCTAGGTGGCAACTGTTGTTTCTAGTCACATAGTAACGAGGTTAGATAACAACTCAGCACACTAATCATACTCTTCTTTGTGCCTATCATTGTTTTATGTAACGCCAATGAGTTTGCTAGGAACTCATTTGTAGGTTGCTATACTTGTCTTGAAAATTCCCTTTATAAGCCTGCATTGGATAAATCCGAATATCATGTTGATTTATTGTTTTTGTACAAATGACATTCAACAAATTATATATGCTTTAATTTGTTATGAGGCAAATACTTTTTGTATCCAAATTTATTTTAAAATGTGATAATTTATTATAGGCATCCTATTGAATGTAGGATTCTGGTTTGACTACATTTGAAACAATTTGAGAGCGTTTCAGCCATTTGACTAACAATGCCTTAGACAACATCTGTAAAGCAATATTTCAAATCTCCAAACTACTCCGGTGATGAAAGTCACTTTAATCACTCTTAGAATAAAAAACGAGTTTTAAGGAGGAATTGTTGCATGCAATGTTAATTTCAGAACCCATAAATATAATCTATTTGAAATTAGGGAGGTTTTATAAACCTATTTTAAGAAGAACAAACGAATAAAACGAATCTTATTTATTAATATGTAACAAACATGATTGTGTTATAATAAACATATTGTAATAAAAAAAATATCTTCAAACAAAGTTATCAAAGATATAATACTTCAAAAAAAATAATAAGTTTGATAAATTTTTTCATTAACGAATGCATATAGTTTGTCACTCAAACGAAGTGGCCCTGTTTTCTATTTATTAGACTAATATAAGCAGTTTATATTTCCGTCTTTTGCTATTAAAAAAATGTTTAATATATTTAAAAACTATGTTAATTATGACATGGAAAGGCTAATATTTTTTTGTTGTAAGCAGTATAATCATAAGAAATTATAATACCCTTATAACTATTAATTAGCCAATTTAATTGGACCTTAAATTAAAATATAAGAATATGCACTAATTACAAAAAAAGTTTATCCTTTCAATAATGTGGATGATCCAAAAAATTATCTTCTACTTGTAATTAAAGAACAAATGCCATTCACCAATTTTATGATAACTCCTCAATGCTAGGCAAAAAAGTTGATAAAAATCAGAAGCATTGAGCTGGGCTAGATAATCATTTTTTATTAAGTAAGTTATTGTAAATTAAAAAGAAGAATATTATATATAGTATTCTTGTTTAAGGATATTAAATAAGGATCCATTATTGGCAAAGATATCAAATATATATATATATATATATATACATATGTATGCATAATTATTCTAAAGTTTTCATTTCTAGGTACCTAATACCATTTAATTCTATAAATGGACATCCATAAATGATAATCATACATGTAAATTGATCAATTTGCAAAAAATATCCCCTGACCATATCCTTGAAAATAGAAACATACACTGCTTGTATTCCTTGAAGAAAATAAAGAAATGTATAATTTATCAGTAGTTCATACCTATTTGTTATCGTACATAGTTTGTATTCCTGTTTAAGCCCATAATGAGGAAAATACTTCAAACAGAGAATGTAGTCTCTAACAGAGTCTCTGTTATACGAAAAGATAAAGTGTATATCAACGTAGCTGCACACGAAATTTTAGTTTAGTGCAATTATCAGAATACCAAGTTTAAGTTGAATAACAGCATTTGGAGCTGCAGGGAGAAGAAGAAGATCACTTGGTGAAGGGGAGTTACAAATCCCTTAAAACAAAGGTAGCACAAAAAATATTCCTCTTTAAAAATAAAACATTTGATTTTATCTTACCAAATACTTGTAAGACCAATGCTTGATGCTGACAACGTAAAGGTTCCTTCAAACTGTGTATAGTATATAAGTCAATGATAGCCGAATGATGTTGTTTCTGTCTGTTTGGTCCATGTTTAATGAACAACGACTTTGGTGTTTTGAATTAAATAATTAATAAAAAGTAGGTATTATTACGTATGACGTCATTTTTCATATATATATATTTTTTTAAACTTACTGTTATTACGTAGATCACATTCATGAGAGTTAAAGGAGTTGTTGTTTTTATGGGCTAAGAAGACACATTAATTTGTGGATAGGCCAAAGTACACGGGTATATAGAACTTATGCAAAATTTGTAGTTCTAGATAAAGAGCATAATGACTTATATAAATAAATGCCAATTAAAAATGAGATATCAAAAAGTAGTTTTTTGTAAAGTAGAGGCCTGCATTGCAAAAGTGCAGAGAGTGATCTACCCTTGCAGATCGCAAGGTTGCCACATCCCTCCAGGCATCGTTACCCTCGTTAGGAGAGTTTTAAATGTCTGGAATAACATTTATGATTAACGCTATCGTTTCAGTTTTTTATCGGATTTTAAATTTTCCTCATTTGAAATTTAGATAAAAGAGTTTTAATATTTTATTTTATGACATACAAAAGGAGCTTGTGATTCCAAATTACGATTTTAGTGTTCACTATTTGATGTTTTTATCACCCTCCCCCTCCCTTACTCACATTCTTTATACCAATGTACATATAAGCCCCCCTGAAACCAAGTCTACATAACAACTGTACTAAATCTTGTTAATTTAATGTGCATAATGTTATACCAGATCGAAATATAGAATTGCCATGTGGCTATAAAAAAGTAGTTTTGTTATTAACAATTTATTTAGAACCATGTAAACCCATAATGAAGCTCAATGATCAGTCATTTATTTATTATCTAAAAGCATTTAATTGTTCAAAAAGTGATGTAATGTTCAATGATGCTTATCTCATTTTAGAATATTTTTTGCAAAATGTGTAGCATTGCGCAAGTGGACATTGAATTGCTTTCAATTTTACAAATAAAATCCTTTGTTTAAGGTGTCTGAGCATGAATATGATTGGAATTTTATTTATTCAAAAATATTGAATCACTATATAGATCGATTTAAACTCATTGATCATATTAACATTCAGAAAAACCAATAGAAAATAGTATCAAAATATACATGTCGTTGACGTTAACGACCAGCTTGTTTAAGTACAAGTGGTAAAATCTAATTTTATGAGGGTTTCATAATTTAGAGATACCTTCCCATACGAGTCCTGGCTTTTTTAATAGATAATATGTCGACTTATATGTTTAATCAAATATAAATAAGCCGGTTTAATATACTAAAAGTCTTAGAAATTGGATAGGTAATATTTGGATTCATCATTATAGATATACAAATTTTTATAAATTGCATTTGTGGTGGTCCAAGAAGAATCCAAGTTTAAATGGATTTTTTGTGAAAATGATTACCATCACTAGGATATAGTTGGTAAAATTCTCCTTCGTTTGAATTGGTAAATATTTTAATTAGTTGAATAGAGCTCCGATAATTGCTAATTATATATTTTAATATATATTATCATTAAGGAATAATTATCTTAAGGCTGTGAAAAAGGGACTATCTTTGAGGGATCATATCGGAGGGATCATGTGGAATTAACCCCCCTAACAAATAAGTCCAATAGAAAGAAAATCATTCTTACTTATCGAAATAAAAATAACATTTATGAGTAAAACTTGCGCAACTGGTCTTAAAATCCTTCTGAAATATTTGGCCGTTATTTTATGAAGTGAAAACTTAAAAATTCGTTTTCTCCTTCCATTATTTTAATTTAGAAGTGCTTTCTTGCTGAACCACCTCATATATTAGGTCAATTTAATCTAATAAAGATAATACCTAGGATTCATTTAATGAATATCTATAACAGTCTTCATGAAATAAAAACAATGTGGATCATATTTTTAAATATGTTTGAACCAATACACCGGAGGATACATCAAACAAATGCAGTAGCTTCATTATACGTATACTTACAAATACAAAAAGCTTTATAACCATTAAAGGGCTTTTACTTGTAAGCTTCATGGCATTGATTTATACCTACCCATTGTATTTTAGCTTTTTTTACATTAAAAACATTATTATACTTTCAGTAGTAATTTTTCACGCAAAGTTATGAAGGAAAAAATGAATTTTATTTATTCATGATTACTCAAAGTACTACATTCTTTATATTGAAAATATCAAATCAGCAACTTTCAACGTATTATTGACCTTTATCATTAAATTTAAATAAGAATCTATTATGTCAGTAAAGAAATGAATGGATTTTATCTAATACTAGCGAATATTACCCGGCGCTGCCCGGGATCTTCCAACTTGACAATAGTCTGGATGAAAAAAAAATAACACCAATAATTTTAGTGATGTCATCCCGTGTGATTTTTCATATTAAAATAAATTCTATAAAAAGTCGTCATAGGGTCTTCATTGCCATTTTTTCCGTTTGTATTCCTTAAGGCTGGGTATTTAAACATCATAAAAAGAAGAAATCACACGAATAATTTCAGAGATGTCATCGCATGTGACATTTCATATTAAAATCAATTCCTTCAACAGTTGTCATTGGGTCTTCATTGCCATTTTTTCCGTTTTGCATTCTATACGGGTGGGTATTTAAACATCGCACAAAGAAGAAATCACACTAATAATTTCAGTGAATCATCGCATGTGACTTTTCATATTAAAATCAGTTCCTTAAAAAGTTGACATTGGGTATTCATTGCCATTTTTTCCGTTTTTTATACCTTACGGCTGAGTATTTAATTATCGTAAAAATAAAAAAATGACATGAATAATTTAAGTGATGTCATCGCATGTGACTTTTCATTTTAAAATCAGTTTCTTAAAAAGTTATCTTTGGGTTTTCATTGCCATTTTTTCCGTTTTGTATTCCTTAAGGTTGGTATTTCAACATCGTAAAAAGAAGACATCACACGAATAATTTCAGTGATGTCATCGCATGTGACCTTTCATATTGAAATAAGTTCCTTCAACAGTGGTCATTGGGTCTTCCTTGCCATTTTTTCCGTTTTGTATTCCTTACGGTTGGGTATTAAATATCACACAAAGAAGGAATCACACGAATAATTTCAGTGAAATCATCGCATGTGACTTTTCATATTCAAACCAGTTCATTAAAAAGTTGTCATAGCTCTTCATTACCATTTTTTTCTGTTTCGTATTCCTTAAGGCTGGGTATTTAAACATCGTAAAAAGAAGATGAATAATTTTAGTGATGTCATCACATGTGATTATTCATATTCAAATCAGTTCCTTAAAAAGTTGTCCTTGGGTCTTCATTGCCATTTTTTCCGTTTTTTTGTTCCTTAAGGTTGGGAATTTAAACGTCGTAAAAAGAAGTTATTTTTAAGTCGTTTCATAGAGTGTATATGTTATTTTCTTATGAGAAGTAGTTCCTTAAAAAGTCGTTATTGCATCGTCATTGCCATTTTTTCCGTTTTGTATTCCTTAAGGCTGGGTATTGACATCCCTCTCCATCTCTAAGCATTATTGAAATTTGATTAGCACGATGTTGCAATATAAAAAGTGTTGTTATTTTCCACAAAACTTAAATTTGGGGGGACATACAGGGACAGAAAGAAAAATATTTTTAAGTAATCATGTAGAAAACGAATTTTTCCGGGAAACACTCAAAAAAAACAAAACACGTCTTAGTACCTCAGTCTTATCCACAGAAAATTTGGGCAAAATCTAACTTGTAAATTTTAAAAAAATCGGCAAAAAACGTTTGGGCGAATAAAATAAGCATGTCGATGACGAATTTTCCGGGAGTTGACAACCCCACTAAAACACTCCCTGAGCTCACAAAACTATTCACTGAAAATTTCGTCAAGATCTAATGACCCGTTCGGGAGATACAGGGAAACGAACGAACGAACGCACAAACGAACGGAAATTCTTTTTTTATAAGTATAGATTACGTTTTTTTGGGTAATGAATTTGCTCTCTCTCTCGCTCTCTCTTTCTATATATATATATATATATATATATCAGAGCTGGGATTCGGTATAAAATCTACTGCCGGTTCGATATACGCTATACACCATCTACCGATCGATATCGGTATTCGGTAGATTTTATTATATATCTACAGTATCGATCGATATTCGGTACGGTAGATTAGAAAGAGAGAGAAATTTATTTATGTATCTGCTTTTACTTCTTCATATGCATTTCATATCGGACAGCTTATAATAAAGGACAATTAAATATTTCATTTGTTATAATTTTTTAGAAATTATTTTAAATTCAATACATACTAATCTTATATAAATTATATATGTACTTGGATTTGGTAGGAAATGGAGGCCTAGAGATTTTTCTTTATTTACAGTCTCTTATTGTCCGATATTAAATGCACTTTCATGTACTCTAGTATTCAATGCATAGCATAAGCTTATATTGAATGTCTATTTATATATCTGCTCTAAAATAATATAAGTTATAGTTGTTTATTTATTTTCGAAGTTCAAGTTCTTCACACAAGGGAGCGCTTGGGCAAAGCGACAATTGAACGATGTTTCTCTGCTATTGAAGGGAATAAGCTCTCTATATCTTTATGTCTCTATGTGAATGCTACAAAAGTCATACTTTCAAATATACCGTACCGATTGTCAATCGGTACGGTACATATATAAGCGGTTCGATATTTTAAATCTACCGTCGGTAGTATCGAATACCGATTTACATTCGTAGTCGCAGCTCTGATATATATATATAACTTATTTTTTACTTACAGTATAACTTAGGTAAAATTCTTGATATCCCAGACTAGTCAAAGTGCTAGGATGTTTCTTTGGGAAAAGATAGACGATTACACGCACACACATACAAGTATATGAGGCTAATACAACCCCCAATGTTATATTGATATATTGAGCCAAACTTAATTGATTTATTATACATTTACATTCAATGCTGCACACATTCAATGATATGTTCATGGAAAAATATTCAAAATATGATGTCATTTGATCCATTTGTAAATAAATCTTCTTTTCACTTAGATTTATTTATATCAATAAAAAAATTGCAGTGTATGCTTTGATTGACTTTGTTGTGGTTGAATTTTTTTGAAAGTGTTCGCAAGTTAGCGCTTACGGAAGTCTGTACTAGTCAGCTGTATCACTCTTTATTGCTTTGTGTCAATTAATTTTCCAGCGTTCTCAAATCCCCATGGATCCCTATGGTCAATCATCTTCGATTTTATAATTGAAATACAATATTTCATAGAACTTCACTTTCGTCGTTGTAATTTATTCTTATGAAATGCCATCGATAAACTCTCTTCAAAAAGTAGGTTTAACTGTAAACATCATTACTCTTAAATTAAAGTACCCATGAACTTAATACTAGATGTTATTGTACTCTATAAAAAAATATATTTGTATCCATTCAGAACCAAAAATGGTTATCAATATCTAATTATTATAATATTTATTTATACACATCTTCAATAAATTCTCACCTTTGTTTCCGAAGGGAAATCTTCTTTTACCTCCTGATTAAGAGCACTGATTTATACTGGCTTAAATCCTTTAGTTTTGATATATGATCATCAAAATAAAAAGTAAGGGGTTGCTCTTCATATCTTATTAAACTCTCAACTTTGGAGGACTCAAAATCCTTACAGATATTTCAGTCATCTAAAAAAATTGTGAAACATTATTTTTGCTTCTACAACCCACAGTTTTAGATTATTATTATTTTGTTTAAATGTTATGCTTTATGTTATGTTATATTTGTGTTTTATATCGTGTCAACATTATTACCTCCGCCGAAGGAGGTATTGTTTTCACTGGCGTTGGTTTGTTGGTTTGTTATTTTGTTTGTTGGTTTGTTTGTCAGCAGGATAACTCAAAAAGTACGGAACGAATTCGGATGAAACTTTGTGGAGTTGTTGGAAATGCTAAAAGGAACAAGTAATTAAATTTTAGCATCTCTGAGTGCAGAATTAAGATGCAAAATGAGCTAAATACAAATAAATATTTCAAGTTAGCCTACTCTACCAATAGATGTCGCTGTGCTGTGAAATCGGGTACCGGGAGCGTCTTCCTCTCGAAATTTCCGTCGAGAGGAACCCTCCCCCTTCCCTCTAACGCCGCTCCAGTCGGAAAAAAATCCGCCTTAGAAGGCTCATAAGGACCCCGGACGGCGGAGGTTTGCACTCTCTTAGTGTATATACCGGGTCATGATAAGTCTTGAGACCTTCCTTAAATGTGACAATAATGAGAACGTCAGGGTCAGGGTACAGTCGTACCGTTTGAATTTTATTTTATATATAATGTATACCTTGACACATATCATTTGTGAATTTCGCCCACCTTTGGCCTCAATGACGGCCTCCACGCGGCGACGGAAGGCCTGGCCCACGGTGATGATGTAGGACCTCTTCATCGCCTTCCACTTCTTCTCGACCGAGGTCTTCAGGTCCTCACATTGCTGTGGCGAACGCGGCAAGCTTGCTCTCAACTGCCACCAGAAGCTGAAGTCGAGCGGGTTCAGGTCGGGGCTCTGTGGTGGCCACATTGTCTTCGGCCAAATTTGTTGGTCTCCATCCATCCTGCACGGCCTTGCACGTGTGGGCAGGCTCCCCATCTTGCTGGAACACGTATGAGACTTCCCCGACTTCTTGGTTAGTCTGGAGACCTATGGGAGTACCTTGGTCTTCAAAGCTCCAAGTAGTCGTTGCCCGTGAGCCTGTAACCCGTCGGGAACCAAATCGGCGGCATCTTTCCCCTGTTGATGCCACGATCCCCAACATCATCACGGAGGCGGATGTATGCCTCTATTTTATTATTTATATTTGAATTTTGCTTAACCTTTGGTATTGCCTTATTGCAGCTAGGTCTTTTGACAGGTAGTCTAATTTTAAACTATAATGTGTATTTATGTATCATTCAGCACAATCTACAGCCTATATTACTTTACATCCACATTTACATTAAATAAAGACCTTAAAAAAATCCTTTTTAGCCCTCAACTCTCAATTATTACTTTATTAATACCCCAGTTGTAGTTGCCTTTGGGGCTAATTAATTGTAGAAGGCTCAAAAATCCAACCAAAAAGTGCATTTTTTACTCCATAATTATAATGTTGAAAAGAATAAAAAAACCATTTGGCATATTGTGTATGGCATATATATAATTTATGCACCCCTCAAGAAGACGAAATTGATTTTTTCTTCCTCTGCGGATAATGATCCACATTGTGGAAAGGTCGTTCTTTGTTTGAATCCATAAAGAACACTCACATAAATATTCATGTTGCCATCTATGATTCATTGCCTTTAAAAGTCAATGCCATGATTCTGTATTTAGCTTTCTAAAATAGCTAAGTTGCCACAGTTTTTTCACTCTTTCATGTGTCTGTGGATCCTTTTATCTATATAATAATTTTTCAGATCACTTATAAATATAGTAACAAATTGAGAAAGTCGAATAGAGGCTCGATGGTTGAATAAAATATACTCATTCATATAATACGATTAATAGTTACTATACAATTTACTTTGTAATCATACCAATTTTTCTTGTAATACATATTCTTGATTATAATTCATTATATCTAGGAAATACAAGGTCCAAATATTGATTATATTATTACACCCCTTTTCTTTTCACATTATTTTAGAATCTTTTAATTTATTTCTATCTTTTTGACCATCAATAAAAATTATGCATCGTTCTTAATAAAAAGACAGTTTATTAAAATAATGAAAACTTATATAAGAACTGACCATTTTTGGCCTATTTAATCATATAAATATTATGATATATGTATGAATGTTTTAAGGGAAAATATTGTCACTGTTTTATTGCTGCCGTCCATCAAAATTGATACAAATTTTGCAAATCAATATGAACACCTAAAGAATTTTTTTTATGCGTAACCAGCCTCAGGAAAAAAATAACAGATCAGCTAAGTTTTGCGCCGTCGTGAGTCTCCTCAAAGATCATCACTTACTCCAGTCATTCCGACAGTAAACTAATTAAAGTTGTGAAATGACAGTTGCTTATAGCTAGAGAATAATATTCACTAACTCTGTATATTTTGAGGCCATCAATTACTATAAATTACTATTATAACGTTTCTTAACAGGATTTCAGGATTGTTTGTATTTGTGACATTTCACTCCCACTATACGGATTTGAAATGAATATTCTTGACTGCCACATGGGATGTACTCCTCCGCCGTTGCTTTTTTTCTTCTGGTGCCATTCGTTCATACAGAAAAACTGATTTGCAAAATTAATAGCCTTTGACCAGTGTCATTGAGGTTGTACATAGGGGGATGTTACAAAACCTCCCCGGGTGACAAAAGCTCTGTTTTAAGCATAATATTACATACTACATTATTTGTAGGCGCGATTTTCGAGCCGAGCCCGCCCGAAAGACTAATATTGAGCCCGAGCACGGCCCGCGCCCGATTAGTTTGATATGCGCCCGACTCGCGCCCGCGCCCGACCATTGGGAAAATATATTAATAGAAGAAAGAAATTCAACAGGTCCGAGAAAAAGTGAGGACGTTTTTTTTTAGAAAGAGGTCTGAGGAAAAAAGTGAAGACGTTTTCTTTTAGAAAGAGGTCATTTTTAATTTTTTTTTAGAAAAATTAAAAAGCTGCCCGCATAGCCCGCGCCGACTTTCATATTTTTTGCGCCCAGAGCCCGGCCTGGCCCGTCGGCAGGCGGGCGGGCGGGCGGTCATGCCCGCCCGAGGGACACACTAGTAATATACCATGTTGATTACCATTCACTCAAGGACCCTTGTCGAAGGACATTCCATTTACATCATTACATCCTATTTGATATATCACCTACCCCCATAAGAGCCAAAGGGGCTAGCTAAAATAGTAATTAATCTTACTACCAATGCTTCACAGCTTTAATTCCTTATATTAACATTAATATATATAAAGAGAGCTTAGCATAAGTGGTTCCCTACATATATATGTATTTTATTTATGAAAAGAGAGATAAGGATAAGAAAAAAGACCCTTTTCACAGAGTCTTTCCTCATATTTTTTATTTTTCGCCATGCATTTATGCACCAAAGAGAGTTTTTTTTTTTTCTTTTCATACTACCATAAAAAGGATTAACCAAAGCAAGCACACACAATTTACCCTCTTTCATTATTCATTAATGGCAAGTACACTCACTCAAATACACACCCGACATTCATACATATATATGCATTGCTTAAAGAACAACAAACATACAAAAGTTTTGAAGAGTGCCTCTCTTAATTGTATGTATTTATAACCATAAGTGGTTGCCTAGTGGCTGCATCCATGGTACTGTGCTTTATTTCAAACATAACTAAGAATACACCAGATGGACAGTATATAGAACGTGATTGTGGAAAGAAATGATTGTGAAATGGAGTTCGATAGCTCAGTGGCTAATCGTGTTCAACTCTCATTTAAAGGGCCCATTTTTGGAAAGGAAAAATTCTAGTTGGATTGATTAGTAATGCTAAAATACATATCCATATTCTCAAAGATGCAACTCCATCGAATCATTTATATATGTAATATCTTATATATATATATATCTATACATGTTTGTTTATGAGGGACTAATTTTACTGGGTCTTCTTTTAGGGCCCAGTGTTAACAGAAAAGGCATTCAAGGACTGGCGATCTCACTCAGGGCTTCCAAGACCGAAACACTTTCCAAAGAATCCCATCAGACACTCGCGGATTGAGAAAGGCCTCATAAAGAGGAAGGCTATATCTCCGAAACATACCAAAAGAATGAATTTCTATCAAACAGACAAAAACTTTACTTAATGCAATGCATGCCTTCAGAGGCTGAGGCAGACTCAGAGGAAGGATATATCTCCGAAACATACAACAGACCAAAAGCTTTGAATTGAGACTTGAGCTCGGTCATTAGGTATATGAAATTATACCTCACTTGGACTCCCTTTTATGTAAATGTAATGCATTTCAAGGAAGAAGCCTGAAAACACACAAAAAGCCGTTGGCATTATGCAATGGTTTTATACGTAATAACTTTTTTAATTTTTGACTTTGACTGCGGAAAAGGATATAAATTTCCTTTTGTGATAAAGAAATATAAATTAAGGATTGATGATGAACGATGCACTATTAAATGGTTAATAAAATAAAGAAGAAAAGATGAAAGCTGTTTTGATAAAATCATGATATATATTTATCGTTTAACTGTTAAAATGTGAAATTAGCGATAAGTGAAGGATTTGAATAAAAGGAATATATTTTAAGTGGATGTTCTTATTATTTAAAACCTTGAGGTTTTTTTTGACGCTCTCGAGGAATCAAAATGAATAATTGAGTGTAATGTTTCACTTACTATAAATCAAAATCATTTAGGATAATTCATAATATACTTCGACTGCAGATAAATATTAAATTGACAAATTTTATGATTGTAGCAACTTAAAATAAATTTATCCAATTCATTCTGTTCAATCAGTTAACATTTTTCTGTAATTATTTATTTTCTAGTTGTACTTTGACCATTTTTCACTTTCCACTTCGTCCTAAATCATCCGTCCTATATCCACCAAGATGCGGTTGTATATGCTTTAAAATTAAAGATCTGAAAACGAGACGTCTCTCAATCATAATATATATTGAAGGTCTTATTTTTTTTCTTACTTCCCCTATACATATTCTTGATCTAAATGATTTTCCTACTCCTATAGTGACCATTTTTTTATTCCTTATTTCCTAATCCGTACAAAAAATGTCGAATCAAGAGATTTGTTATTTGTCCAAAAAGAAGGAGTTGACTTTGAAATGGACTAATTTATGATTGTAGTAATTAGATTATTGAATGCTGACATTTTCTCTATTTTAACATACTCGCATATTTGGGCGCCGACGGCCCCATATGTTCGCCCTTCGGGTATGGGTAGGTTTTGGAGCTAGTTTGTGAGTGAAAGAAACTTAAAGAATATAGAGATAAAATGCTAGGTGGTAGTAAAATCAGAAAGGTGTATCCAATGATATTTTTTTTTTCATTTCTGGTCCCTCACTTTGCAAATAGTTTTATTAGGTCCGCCTTTACCCAAGGATCCCCATAGGTACTTTCAATTTTCAAATCTGACCATAAATGTGGAGAGATAGCGTGCGACATACGACGGCGGACAGAGATTGGTGAATTATTATTAAAGATTTCTGTGGTATTTTTTTCCCTTTTTTCTATATAACTACTTTTCCAGTACCATTTATTCAAAACAATTGTTTTTCTGGTATTTTTATTTCATATATCACTTTTCCAGTAGCCCATTTTTCCTGTACAATTGTATCCTTTACCATTTTTTCAATGCCTTTATCAACTTACCATTTTTTCCATACCCTTTTCCCCCCGTACCATTTTTCCTAATACCCTACAAAATATCTCCAACCAAGGGATGTGCGTCATTACATAGAAAAAGTAAGGAGCTGTTCTCAAAGTCTTTTTATTAATTTAATATGCTCGTTGACGACGTTTTTTACATATGAATACATAACTTCTTCCATTGACCTTGAACTACTTCTTGTACACATGCTGCCTATGTAATACTTATAGTCATAAATAGTAACTAATAATAATACCCTGTATAAAGCACAAAGAAAAGGAGAGAAAAGAGCGAGAAATATTGAAGAGAGAGAGAGAGAATGGACCCTTCTTCTTTCCTTCTTTTGCAAAGCTCCGTTATTAATTTTGATGTCCTCAACCTTATTATACCTACTATTATTATATGTTGACCCGTCAGCGAGAAAAACAAGCTTTATTTTCCTCATAGAAAACATATTTTTAAGGGTGGCGATAGCCGTGCGTACTAAGGCGTGTTCAACTCTCAATGTGAGGTTACAGTTCGAATACTCCCGAGAGGGGAAGGTCATTTTTGGTCTACAGGTGTGCGCGCAAATCGTGCACAAATGACTAAAGTCTGATATTTACAGTTGTAGCCTAAAGTAATGGGACCAAAGTAATATTATTTATAACCTAATTGTGCATTAGGACATTGTCTTTCAAATGTGTTAGTGACTTTTTTATGGCGACCTTTTGTTTGCTGCACAGGTAAGGTCAGATTCGACCTTGATTTTTTGCATGGCAAAAAAGGTATGGTTGATTATTCTGAAACTAGTTGACAATTATGTAAAGCTTCTTAAATCATCAATGATTCCAT
>CP045896.1:25519073-25541244 GCA_013387185.1 Caligus rogercresseyi | reverse complement strand
TTACAGCTCAATAACCTTACTAATATATTAAACCATCCAAGATCCTAAATATCTTGTGCACATATAAAGTAGTAACAATACAAAATAAATTATGTTGGAATAAAGATTTTTAGGAACAGAGATAACTAGGCCATGCTTCTAGGACAGGAGTAAAGAAGAAGGCTTTTTCAAGCAAGTAGGGACGAAATGGCTCTAGCACACACAGCAGTTTTACACAGCGACTCCTCAAATGTGCTTGCTATAAGAAGGAAGGGAGATAAAGGGGGGAAAAAAACTTGTTAGAAGTTGATGGTATTTGAGTGTATATGAGTGGCATTTTATTCCACATTCAGAGAGGAAAGGAGGTAAGAAGGAGAGAAGAAAGAAGAAGCAAGGAGTCATGATTGTGTACATCATATATGTGTGGGTGAAGTCATCCCCAGGCTATATAGTTTATTTTTATGTATCTATGTATATTAGGGTTGTTCTTATTTTTCAAATGTTTGAAATGTTAGCCATTGAGTGGATTTTCTGTTTCTTGGTGATAAAAGAAGACGACATACAAAGTTTGAACAAAATCGGTCAACATTACGAGGTCGCGCAACGAGGTCAAAGTTTTAAAAATTTAGTAAAAATATAGTTTCCCGCCAATTTCTTCAAAATGGTGGACGTTACAGACTTCAATAATAATTATTAATTTAAAGGAAATCTAATTTACTACCAGACGTATGTTGATGTTTTTTAATAAAACAAAGTTTTCAGTAAAAACAAAGCAAGAAAGGAGTGAGTATTGTTAGCTTATTTCATAGCTTTTTTGTATCAATTAACTTCACTCGCCTGTAGAAGATGACTTGTTCGCTTCAGAGTAAAATAGTACTTTTAAGTTTAGTAAAACTTTAGATGATAAATCCAAAAATGACCTTGGTTGCATTCTATCAGTTCAGAATTCAGTACAATCTGAGTTTACATCATATGATTCAGAGCCTGTATTGACCTATAAGAAATCGATTATGAAAAAAATAAATAATAATTTGTTTCTTAGATTTGCGTCAAGGTATCCTCTCAAAATTTTACTTTGTCTCTGACGCATACATAATCCATTATATGCGTCATTTTGTACGCAAAATAGGCTTTTTTAATGTACATATAACTCTCTACTTATTAAACTGACATGATTTAGTATACCAAAATATTAAAGCTGGTTAACCAAGCTTTCATTTGATATGTTTGGTGTTCTAAAAATCGCTATACTTTAAGAGATATAAGCAAATACGTACTGTCCCCAAAAATTGATCTTTTGATATGAGAATATACGATTACCATCTGGTAATAGGTGTTAGTGTTACCTGGATAGCAAGAAAAAGAGAAGGGAGAGAAGGGAGGCTCAATCCTCTCCTTCTCTTTTTCTTGCTATCCAGGTAACACTAACACTTACCAGATGGTAATCGTATATTCTCATATCAAAAGATCAATTTTTGGGGGACAGTACGTATTTGCTTATATCTCTAAAGTATAGCGATTTTTAGAACACCAAACATATCAAATGAAAGCTTGGTTAACCAGCTTAATATTTTGGTATACTAAATCATGTGAGTTTAATAAGTAGAGAGTTATATGTACATTAAAAAAGCCTATTTTGCGTACAAAATGACGCATATAATGGATTATGTATGCGTCAGAGACAAAGTAAAATTTTGAGAGGATACCTTGACGCAAATCTAAGAAACAAATTATTATTTATTTTTTTCATAATCGATTTCTTATAGGTCAATACAGGCTCTGAATCATATGATGTAAACTCAGATTGTACTGAATTCTGAACTGATAGAATGCAACCAAGGTCATTTTTGGATTTATCATCTAAAGTTTTACTAAACTTAAAAGTACTATTTTACTCTGAAGCGAACAAGTCATCTTCTACAGGCGAGTGAAGTTAATTGATACAAAAAAGCTATGAAATAAGCTAACAATACTCACTCCCTTTCTTGCTTTGTTTTTACTGAAAACTTTGTTTTATTAAAAAACATCAAACATACGTCTGGTAGTAAATTAGATTTCCTTTAAATTAATAATATTATTGAAGTCTGTAACGTCCACCATTTTGAAGAAATTGGCGGGAAACTATATTTTTACTAAATTTTAAAACTTTGACCTCTTTGCGCGACCTCGTAATGTTGACCGATTTTGTTCAAACTTTGTATGTCGTCTTCTTTTATCACCAAGAAACAGAAAATCCACTCAATGGCTAACATTTCAACATTTGAAAATATGACAACCCTATGTACATAAGAAATTTCCCACACGCTGAGAAATTATCATTCTTAGGACTTAAAGTTTATTAGGAGATGAAATAATAGGGTAAAAGAGAGAAACAGCAATGATTTTCCAGCCGTTCAATGACTGTGGTAGAAATATTTGGCACTCATTGGAGTATTATTATGATGTCCAAAGGATTAAGTTGCGTGACTCATAATTATTAACATGAGTAATTTAGGTTGCCATGGACATAATCATTTAAATAATATCCTTGTAACGATCGAATTTGAAGCATCGACATAAAGGATAAAAATGATTAAATAGATGATAGTTTTATTATTGATAACAGCAACTTTGCTGATAAAATTGATAAATTATAATTGCAGTCTCTAAGTTTAGTTCGCATCTCATATGAATCTGACACACTTCAGGTTAAATATCGACTAAATGGATAAATAGTAGTCCTTAAATAGGTTTAATGTTTTATTTTATGCGAAGCCATAGATTCGTAATTATGTTATATTTACTCAATACTCAATATTTTTTACAATGTCAATG
Source organism: Caligus rogercresseyi (assembly GCA_013387185.1). Classification (NCBI taxonomy): domain Eukaryota; kingdom Metazoa; phylum Arthropoda; class Copepoda; order Siphonostomatoida; family Caligidae; genus Caligus; species Caligus rogercresseyi. The sequence continues at coordinate 25,538,451 of CP045896.1, read as the reverse complement.
GATAATATTGGTGGATTAAAAATGTTGATTATTGGTCAACTTTGACATAGATAACAATGAAAACTTATCCTCTTAATATAACGTTTTATTATTAAAGGATATATTCATCATAATTAAGATATGTGAAAGGACAAACTTGATCAGGTTTAATTGCCGAATGATTTTGAGTGCTAAACCAAGATTCTTAATGAAGAATACATGACTCATAATTTAATAATATGTAAATACTTCTGCCATGACAAATTGATTGAAAAACAGTAATAATCAACTAAACTTTATCATGGAACACAATGATACTTCAATGTCTTATCAAGTCTTTAAGTTTACTTGCACTTGATATGAACTTCTTTATCTTATGATGTTTGCTCTAATGACGTAAGGAGTTTTATGTGTTCATGTGTTTTAGAATTATATATAACCTTATTTGTATTTCCATGACAGCATTTATAAATCAGGCAGAAAGATATAAAATATGTAACAAGCAATATTTCCAAAGGGATCAAATAACTGACTATTGGTTATAATATGAGGATATATATTCTGCCGTTAACTAGTTATTTAAAAATAGCATCTTTTGTATAGAGCAGACTATAGATCCTCACTAAAGAGCAATACGGGAGTTGATATGTGTTTACGAGAGTTGCTATGTGTTAAGGGGCAATAAGTTGCTCTTTTTACACAATAATGTTTAAGTCATAGGGGGTTTCTCTCTCTAAGGAAATAAACATTCCCTTTTATATGTATAATATATATATATATCTTCGCTCCCAGTCACAGTTAAAACTTCATCCTCAACAACATGACGATGATGACCTTTAAGGAGAACACATATATGTAGATAAGGAAATATTGTGAGTAGGAGAGAAACGCAGGGGGGCAAAGAATGTGAGTGAAACACACACACACACATCTATATGCCCTACTATTAATATTATTTCATATGACAAGGACGTCAGTCTTTTTTTCCTTTGTTGTGCTGTTGTTGTTAAACGAGGACTACTTCTTAAATTGTTCACCAACATGACTAAGAAGAAAAAACGTCTTCGTCGTACAATAATTTGCAAAGAAGGAGAAAGTAGAAGAAGAAGAAGAAGCTGGGGGAGCAGCAGGTAAAAGAATAAAAGAAGGTCAACGTGTTAAAACCAAATAACGAAAACAATAATAATAATAATGGCAGAAGGGCCTTTTTTTTTCTTCTTTTTCTCTAAGACTCTTTGTGTGAATCATACACACACACAAGTCTCCCCCCCCCCCTCCACCTCAAAACCAGGCGACCAACCAGCATATCTGTTGGTTGAATAATGACTAACAGCCTTGAAGGAAAGGTACAAGATATATCAGCAGCGAATATACTACTTATCTTAAGTATTACATTTATATTAAAAATAATTTCGTCAAATCATATACTTAAATGAAAAGGTACATTTAGAAGATATGCCTACTTATATATTTGTCTTTATATTACTATTCAATCTGTATAATATAAATGATTTACATAATTTTAAAAAAACACCAATTTTTCTATAATTAAAAACTTCATAATTATTAAAGTAACTAAGTTTATCTCTATTTTTCAAAAAATGGGATTGAAACTATACCCTTATTAAGGACCATTTTAGTTTTATCCAGGGAAAAACTCGCACTAAAACATATTATGCTCAAAAATGTATATGAAACACGAATTTAGGCATTTGATGAACGTCTTTCTGGGACAAAAAAACAATATTTTGACAAATAATACCTCTTTAAACAACGACTATTTATTTTTATAATTTATCCCAAGAAGTTTTGGTAAAACAACGCGACTCAACACGAGTTTTTAAGCATAATCACGTAATGAACACTTTTATCATATTAGGCGGCGAACAGACATGTCAGATACAAAAAATAGACATTGATTAAATGGATATATTACTTTTATTTTAAGGGATTTGTATTTTATAACGTGGAGCGGTAAATTAATGCGAGTCAGCATGTATCGAATCATGTACGAAATAGTATGAAAACGCATCTCTTCTTCTCATTTTCTTTAATAACAAAAGAATGTAAACAAGGGAGAGAGAAAAGTTAAATTTAAACCTTCTTCTTGTTCCTAGATAGACAGGTCTGTTTCTTTATTTCATTCTATTAAAATGATAGGGGGGGGGGGGTATACGAAATAGTTCTTTCAAACTACTTCCCTTGAAGGGAAGAAACTATTTCCGTAGCGAGTGAAACTTCAAATAAGACAAATAAGTTCTATGCGAGCACAATGGATATGCAATGAAGTCTTGTGAGTTGTAAGGGAAAGGAAAGTTTCTACTGACGTCAAGGAGGGTATTATCAGGTAGGTATTGGAGAATCCTTCTTGTTCCAAGCATTAATAAGTAGCCAATATGAGTATGTATTTTTAAAGTAGTTACTGAAAAGAAGTTCATGTGTTCATGAGTACAATGAAACTAGGTTTGATATGCTTATACTTACGTATAAACGATCAAATATACTTCAAACCATGAGTAATTGAAATTCCTTTATTTAGACTATCACTATATAAGTTTAAGAACACTCTTAAATCCGTTTATTCAATATTAACATACAGCAAAAAGGAGACATCAAAAAATCGAATCCACTGAACGTCAAAAGCTTCACACGGTGTTAAATACACTTTTTACTTTCTTAATCAAAGTTTATATAAGGAGGCACTTAAAAAAGGATCTGCTCGTTATAATATTTTTAATAAACACTAGCAAATAGATCCCGTGTATTTCCTTAAAAAGTATTCTTTTAGAGTTTATATTTCTTCAAATAAAGATTCAAAAAATACTCCTATTGCAATAAAAAATATATACTTGTTAATATATCCCTGGATATTTGCTATTATTTCAAGGAAAAGATTTAATTAACTGTTGAAATAACATGAGTATTCTCTTAGGACTTTGCAAAAAGTATTATTACTTGGATATCTACTCCAAATAGGCCTTGCAGCTATAAAGCTCAGATTGCAACAAATTGATTTCTTACATCTATGTGGTAAAAAAACATACTGAAGATATATACTTAATATCACCACACCAAAAAAAAATATAATCTTATACTCGAAATATTCCTTTTTTCTGGAGAGAGTTATTAACAACGAATTATTGGAGCAAGCTTTAAATACATTTCTCCATATAAAAAAGCCTACCTTCTTTTAAGAATGTCATTGTTATTTCTAACCAAGTATCATTTTTTTCCTCTCCTTCAAACTGCAACAATAAGTAACAAGAGCGCTTGACTGCTGGTGGCGAATGGACATTCAAGAGAGGAAGAAAAACAAAAAGACTGAACCTTCTTTATCTTTCTCTTAGCAACAAAGGAATAATTATTTTCCTAGAGTTTCTTCTTCTATCACTATTTCGAAATAAACTAGAAATCGATATCACGACTTTAACATCAAAGGAAATATTTCACTCCTTGCACTTTTTAATCAAGCAACGAATGAATGACATATTTTAATTGCGTTTCTTTTATAATTTTGCAGGTCTGTTAAATAGATATCGAGGATTTAGCAACAAGAAAATGAGGTGCTTTTGGTGGCGTTTCTTTATTGGCACAGTTAATTTATAGAAAGGATATCAAATATCAACTTTTTTGAATATCAAAATGTAAAGAAATTGATATTTTTTTAGCTTAAATTAAAGGGGATGAAAAATAATTTCAGTCATATTTTTCCAATTTTTATGCCGTTAAAATAAATAGATTTTATGGTTTTGTTACTTGGGCAGGTCTATTCTAAGTATAAATCCACCATTAATTATAATATTGAGTATTAAAATAATAGGGATATTCTATCAACTTTTTTTGTTTTTTAATATGTAGTGTGGATTTAACTGTTAATGAATGCTCAGCTATGAATTGAATGCGTTTATACTATAATGTGTAATTATAAACTCTAGCTTAGTTTCCTTTTATAGGATTGGCTATTATGGCTTTAGCAATTAAGGACTGGATCTGCTTTGCATTTTTACCTGAAGTAATAATGCTTCATCATAAGAGGTATTCCAGTTTAAAAATATATCTTGGTGATTGACGGAAAGAAATTAACTATGGATATTTTGTCTTAACTGGTAACTGATCTGTTTTAAGAATATAAATGTCTTTACCTGAAGATCCTTTCTCTATCCGCTGCGAGTTCCCTCTCCCGTGCGGCGAGCAATGAATAGTCATTCCTTGCTCCAACGAGCGGCATGGGTGGCAGAGGGGAGTGGTGATGGTGATAGGAGGATCCTGGCGGGCCAGTGGAGGGGCCTGTTGCTTGAGAAGGACCTCAGGGGTATTCCAGCCGCCGCGAGGGACTGATGGTACTGTGCGAGCAGATGAGGGGATAGGCCCGCCTGCTGAAGTGCGGCTGCCTGGTATTGGGCCGTGAGAGCCGTCAAATTGGCTGCCGCAGAGAGGGGGTTTAGCCTCCGGTCACCACTGGAGTATGGAGAGGGTGAATGATCGCCCATGTTGTTATTGTGGTGGTGGTGGTGATGGTTGTTGTGGTTACTGGTTGGAGTAGTGCTATTGCTAGCACTATTATTATTATTACTGCTTATGCTGCTATGAGTACTATTCCTGCTGTTACTATTATTAGTACTACAGCTATTATCCGTTGACTCTGTCTTGATTATACTTTTCTTAATTTCATCAGTCTCATCTCCAGACAATTTCTCCTCTTTGAGGACACGGCACCTTAGCTCAGAGTCTCGTCCACTGGCTCCCTTTTGGCTGCTACTGCTGCTGCTGCTGTTGTCACTATCCTCGTCTATTTCCATTTGTCTCAATACCATCTTCACACTCTTCTTTCTTGAGGATTGGAGGGACTTTTTCTTCACATTCCTCACCACTCTTGGGAGCTTCTAGGGATGATGGGGATCTGTCTTCTCTCCTCTGTTCTCTCTCTTCCGAGCGACCTGTCTTACGGCCTCCTGTCTCCTGAGAGACTCTTTTACGGGACGAAGGGCCTTCCTTCCTGGCCTTGTGGGCTTTGTTTGGGCGGAGAGGGATTTATTTCCTGTTTTGTGAGCGTTTCCCTTTAGGGTCTTTTTGCAGGGTGAAAGGCCGCTGCTTCCTCCAGTTGATGAGGATGACGCTGAGTGTAGACTTCCTCCTCCTCCTCCCTCGGTCTCAGAGTCGTCCGAATGGAAATCATAGAGGGAGAATCGGGCTTTGAGGTCCTCTTCCTTCCGTGCGGCGGTTTGCTGCGGCTGGGGTCGAACTATGGCCACGGCCTTCCGCTTGTTCCCATGTGAGAAGGACGGAAGAAGAGGCATTCTTCTCCAAGGAAGGGAGAAAGGGACGAGGTTCCTGACGGCGTTTGTTTGCTCCCTGAGGAAGAGATGATGCTGGAGGGAGTTTCCTCTTCCTTCGGTCGGGGGCTTATTATTGCTATTGGGACTAGAGCTACGGGAAGTGCTGGCTGAGGGAGCGGTGCTCTTGGGTGTCGAGAGAGGTCTACTACTTGGACTCCTTTCCTCTTCACGACGACCAATATCGCTCTGACACGGCGATTTCTCTCCTAAAAGAAAGACAACACTCATGAGAAAGAATGTCTATGTAGAGAAGTCCGTCCGTCCATCTACCTCAATCTATCTCTGACACAGAGACACAGACAAACGACCTTAAGTTTTTTCCTACCCTTTATCACCTACACAGCTAACTTTGATAATTATCAGACTCGGATAAGAATATTGATAAACAGCCACCACCACAACTCCTCTCTACCTTTCTCTTGGACAGAATCAGCGCTAATTCAAATAACTCAACATCAACTTGTTGTTGTGTAACTCAATAAATAAGAAGAGACTTTATTTTTGTGGAACAGAAGTTACTCACTGAAAATATATTACATACATTTTTTCTTCTGTTTTTCTCTTTCTTCTTGAGAAAAAATGAACAAAGAATACATACTAAAAAGTGGAGGGAACCTTTTTTTTCTTCTTTTTTCTTCCCTATTAAAAAAAAGACGTGAAAATTATACCCAAGAAATAATAAAAAGTCGAGCGAACTAATTTTTATTCTTTTTATTGTTGTTATTCCCTGAAGGCAATTACTACTGATTTACTGTGTTTTTATTGATGAAGGTAACCAAATAAATGTAATAAATAAATCTTACCAATTCAAAGATCTTAAAGAATCCACAGAACTAAACCAAAAAGTCGTCACATTGAGGTTAAACGGAGAAGAAACTATGTAAATATATGGAAGGAAAAAACAGCGAGAGAGAAGAATAAAAAACCAATACACAGACACACAAATTCACACACACTATTCTTTTATGTAACAAGCAAAAAAAACTTCTTTCTTCTTGAGCTCACATTCTCTCAATCCGAGAGTAGTTTCATAACTGACTCCTACCAAAGGAAAAGGAATGCCTCCGCCCGCCCGCCCATTCCGCACGCCCAATGCTCTCTCTCTTTTTCTTATTCTCTTTTTTTAATATTCTTGCAAACCCACTGAGGAAGAAAGAGATGATGTTGATGCTTCTTCTTCTTCTTCTGTCTATGTATAGGCTCTGGACAGTGATAATAACAACAATAATAACAAAAAGAAAAAGGGAGAAGAAAAAAAATGTCTTCGTCATCATCAGGAGCATCCACTATGTATAATAAGTATTAGATGGGAAGAAAAAGAGGAATAATACTTCTTTTACACAATAATAAAAAGGATGGGTTATCCTCAAGAACTCATAAAACTCGAGGGAATAATAACAACAATAACAATAAGAAGAAGAACAACAAGTTGATTATCATGTTGTATAATAGTAGCAAATAATACTAATACTAATATAATAACTAGAGCAGAGGCGAATAAAAAGCCCTGACGCATAAGAGTTTTCTTTTGCTGGTGCTGCAATATTTTACCTTGTTGTTGTTGTTGACTACTTGGCAGTGTTGCTTTGAGCTTGGACTTTTTAGAGATGGGCTCCTCCTTTTTAGGGGTTGACTGAGGCTGTCGGCCTCGTTTTTCGGCCTCTCTTGGCTGGGGGTGTTTGAGGCTCCTTAATGGTTTTTTTAGGCAGTGGGATTCGACGTCGTGAGAGTGAGGACTCACCATAGTGTTGGCAGACCTAAGAAGGTATTTTATGGCGTTAGGCGAGTGCTTAAAATTATATATTAGGGACACGTCGGGTGTACAATCCCCTTGTATGCATCTATTAAACGTGAGGCGACAAAGGGATGTAAATGTCTAGCAAACTCACTATTAAACGTAGTTTGCTCAGTTGGTAACTTCAATTTCCTTTTCTTACTTTTTAGTTACAATGTGATTATATATCCATCATTCGAATATATGAAACAAGATATTTTTTATAAGATAGTTCCATGAGCATAATAATTTGCATTATTTAATAATAGGTAATATTAGAGGAGACTTTTTTATCCTGTTAAAGATGATATTATTAATTTTTCTGAGTTGATGCTCATACCCCGATAGTTATGGGGGTGATTTTATATATATACACGTCAACGACTTTATTAGTATTCAATCTTCTTTTATTCAATCAATCACGTTCGAGAAAAATATCTTATTTGTTCATCATTACTAATTTTCTAAGAGACATTGACTCTCTTCTGAAAAGAATCAGGATTTAAGGCTTTGTCATCCAAGGAGTGAACCCCCCATCATTTTATATCTGATTTCAACTGTTTTTTTTATTTGTCAAAATAAGTATGCAAACAACACTAAAATGTCATTTGACGTCACGTTCAATCAATTCATACATGGAATGCGCCAAGAATGTAGGTTTATCTTACTTTTACGCTTCCGACAGAGGATCTAGAGCGACGCGGAGTGATTCCGATGTTTTCTCCTTTCAGAATAGACTCCACAACTATATAATAAGAAGCGGAGTGGAAGAAAAGAGATATATAAATACTACTTTCTAAAAATGAATTGTGGGCGCCTTAAATACTTTGAATTTGGCGCAGGAAGATTCAAAATTGCTGACAAAAAACACCCATTAATTGCTTTATATATTAAATTATTTTTTACGAATAAATAATCCTCCACATTGATGGTCCTTTTTTACAGCATGAGGTATTTAACTAAGGCTCACAACTCCTACGTGTGTATGTAAATGAGTAAAGAAGGTGTAAGAACAAATTTACTGTTATTTTTTATATCTTATTTTTATACCTACACCCGTAGAAGATGCGTCTTCTTTTTTTTTGTCTTACAAAGAGGCAATTACCTAAGTTTGAGTTTTTATGACATAATTGCTATAAGGTACAGGATATGCTTTTCTTTCTTTCCTTCCTTCCTTCCTACCTCCATCTCCGAGGAGTTTAAGCTGTGTGAGCCTTGGGTCCTCGTAGTGCTCCTCTAGAACCGTGTCATCTATGAGTGTGAACTCTCCTGTGTCATCATTATAACCCGTAGTGACGGCAGTGTACCATTGTGTGGTGCCTCTGCCCGATAGACCTTAATCCGCAGGCCTATGAGAACGGATGGCGTATTAATTAGAAGGCGCTGCCCATCTTGCAGCTCAGCCCAGGCTCGGACGGCTCGCTCATTGGCGGAGCTGGTATCCAGGGAGTTTATGGAAGGGTCCCAGTCCTGATAATAAAATAATGAAAACGTTAACTAGATATTAATACTTTTATTGTAGTCTTTTCTGTAATAATCCTACCCAGATATCAAGAAACTCATTTAAAAAAGATAAATTCTTTTGACAGCTTTTTAATACATATTTTAGATGTGCAGAAGAAGTTATCATCAATCAAAATACGAGTTTTCACTTTCTAAGCTAATTGGCTTAACAGTTATTTTTAGCTCAAATAATGAGCTATTTTTAGTATCAAGTACGCCTTGAATTCACTTTAACTAACCATTTATTGAATAAAGTTATATTGATTCGAAGGTATATATGTTATTTTATGGTTGCCCAAAATACATTATCTAGGGAAAAATGAACAAAAAAATGAGAAAAAATGGCATAGAGTAAAAAAAAAAAGATACAAATACATAGACAGGCAAGTATTTTAGAGGAACACACCTTAAAAAAATATGCAAAACATTTGTTTTTTATACATTAATCATTTTAGATGATAATATTATTTGGACAATATTTGGCATTCCAATCAAATACTTGCACCATGTTTCATTATTTTTCTTTTCACTATTTCCTACTAGGACTTTTTTCTTCATCTCAATTTTATGAGCTTTGTGTGTAACTTGACCATAATTTATAACCAAAAGGGCTCAGAGAGAGAATTGAATAGGAAACTTACTCGAATGGGCTTGAGTTTGGAAGTATCCTGAAAGTCCAGGAGGGAGTCGTTTAGGAACTCCACGGGTCGGGAGTACTTGGACTTGAAGAACCCGGGTTTGTCCAGGAGAGGAACAAAGATGAGGCAGGGATGAAGGGATCCCCGGGCAGTGGATGGCCGGCTTCCCAAACAAGGCAGGATTCTAATAAAATAACTGGTAGTTGTCCGAGTAAACACCGATCCACTCACGACTCTCCCAAGGTTGATCATCAAACTCAACCAGGAACTGTAAAGAAAAAGAAAAAACATGACATAAATCTATTTGTATTGATCGTAATTGATATATTGAAAGTAAATAGAGATATAAATATATACATCGCTTATAAAATGGAAATATTAAAGAAAAAGAGCGAATCAAAATATTGAACCATTTTTCCAAATCTCATAATAATTTAAAATTAAAACATTTATTTCATATTATAAAAATATGTGTATTGCAATTACATTCTTAATAAGTTACTTTTTTTCTTGAAAAGTACTTCTTACCTTAATGTATGTATTTATATGTTCATCTATAGTAAACAGTAAAATAATAATTATTATTAACAAAAACATGTATTTTATCATTTACTTTTACAAACTTTTAGTAATATTTTTCTTGAAGAATGAAACTAGAGAATTGGGAATATTTATTTTCATATTCAAATGATTACCTATATATGTAGGATTGGATTCAGTAAGATAAAAATAAGCTTATAGTTTTGTCAATGCAGCTGATCCATATTTTTTAAAGAATAATTAAAAACACGGGTTCGATCCCCTCGACATACATTCATTTCAAACTCTCCCCCTTCACACATTCTACATATAGTTGTTCACTCACTTATACATTTATGTACGAGTATAACTACTTGAGAGGGTAGTAGTAAGTGCAACACATGAAAAATGCACCCACCTAAGCGCATGGAACGTTTCCTTTGTTCCCCTCTTCCTGCAACAAACTGTCTGCTGCACCAAGAGCAATCAAGTTTTATTTTTGAAAGACACTTCAGGGAACAACATCAAGTCCTCCTTCTAGGAAAAAAAAGAGAGAAGCTCTTTTAAAAATGTTGCCCATAAAATAGGTCTCCTTGCAGCCATCTAGACGACCCTCTTATCTGATCACAGATCCAGGAGCACCCTTTATAAGTACAACACTAAATAAGGAAAAGAAACCGTTCTATAGGACACGGCTTCATTCAGCGCTAATGAGAGTGAAATAACTGTAGAAAAATCCACAATCCAAAGATCATTTCATTGCTACATTTTGAGTACTTTCTTTCATCATACAGTTTTATATGTAAATAAGCACTTGGCTTCGGGAATCGCATAATATTTTTCACGCAAAGAGCAATAATCATATGTACTAAAGTACATCTTTTTATAAATATCTTTAAACAATAATTAATCATTCTTCAAATATGTTCAATAAGCAAGGTAATAAATAATATATTTAAGAGTAGAAAACCAATTTACTTATAACACCCATGAACAAGTAGTCTTGTAAATTCATCTTAAGAAATAAACGATGCAACATGAATTATTGTATATATCTAATCGTAATTATAGTACAATGAAATACAAATATAGTTAAAATATCCTTTATATATATACTATATTCAAAATATAGGTTTTCTATACAACAAAACCTATAACGCCTAACAAATATATATATATTAACAAGTATTTAGTATATATTTTAAAACTAAAAAACTGTTTTCTTGTTTCTCACTTAACTGAAAGGACATTCAATATGGCATTCCATTCTAAAGTCTGGCTAAAATCAGCATAAAAGCAATAATTGCTGTTATGTACTTCATATATTATGGCAAAAATCTTATATAAAAAATTATAACTGATAGTGCTAGGAGAAAAAAAGTATTGACTGCACACTTGAATAGTTAAATTTAAAGTCGTCCTTGGGTCTATTAACAAAGACAAGTTCTTATTATTGATATCATTAATAATTTTATCATCAATCTTTTTAGAGAAAAAAAATATTATTTTTATAATATATTATTATTGGCTTATTATTTAATGCCATAACAAAATATTTGGTTAAGCTTCAGGTTTACAATTGGCGTCATTCTTTAATGCATTCTGGATATTTAATTTGAAGTTGTTGTTGGTTCGAGAGATATTACAAGAAAATCATTTCTTACTCTTAAAATCTTTCATGCATTTTTCATCAATTTCAACAGAGAATATATATATATATATATATAAGAAACGAAAGGGTACCCAGCCCGCCCGGTGTCCCAGTTTTTTTAGACACCGGGCCGGGACTTCAATATTTTCTTTAATTTGTCATTCATAAATTTTATTTAGAAAATAATTTCCAAAAAAAGTGAGGACGTTTTTTTTTAGAATGGAATTTTTCGAAATATTCTTTTCCAAAAAAAAAAACCCGTCGTCACTGTTTTTTTGGGAAATTCTTTTCTAAAAAAACCGTCGGCACTTTGTTTGGAGATTCTTTTCTAAAAAAACTGTCGTCACTTTGTTTGGAGATTTTTTTCTAAAAAAACGTCGTCACTTAAGAATTTCGAAGGAACGAAATATGTATTTTGTCCCGGCTTGAAAAATTTAAATCCCGGCCCGACTCAGGTACAAGCGAAAAAGGTGTCCCGGTCGTTTCCTGATATATATTATATATATATAATAGTATATATAAATATAATATATATATATATATATATAAACATTAACGGCCAAAACGGTATATTTGTTGAAGCTTAGATATCGTCATTGTTTAATACAATGCCCTATATCAATCCACAAGACTTTAGAGCAACTCAGCTCATATCGTTGTAGCCTACATATTCCTATATCCCCCTCCCCCTTCCTCCCCACAACCAAAATAAACAAAGTCTCTTTGTTGTTGTCCATGATCAGTATTCTCTTAATCCTTTGTCTTGATCCTTCACAGGTGATTGAGAAATAAGTATTCTCTATTTTTCTCTCTTTATTCCTCCTTTTTTGGGATCAAGGTCTGACTAAAAAATATACACAAAAACATACGAAAGGGCATAATAATATGTTGTTCAACGATGAGACTGATGAAATATGTATGAGCGATTTAAAAAATAAATGCCATCCTTGTTAATAGCCCTTGACCTAAGAGCATCTTAAATGAAACTATTTAATGTGCAGGGAATGTGTATTAATATAAATATAATGATTAGGCAAAATATAGGACTTCTGCCAAAAAAGTATGTCTTCACACGTCAAGAAAAAAAATATGAAGTAGTAACAAACTACAAAGAAACATTGATTTATAATAAATACACTGACTGGCTTTTGACTTTATTGAAAAGACTCAACACCGTTCCTGAGTATTTAACGAACTGGGGCTTATAAACAATGTAGAAAAACACTCTTATCCTTATGTTCTAATACAATAAGTTAGCAGGATTTGGAAAGAATCAATATTTTCTTTGGAAATAATAGTTCTTCTACTTTCATTCTTAGAGAATATAAGTTTGTTAACGAATTCTAATTTAATAAATACATCAAAAGTTTAAAGTACTCCCTGCTTGTAGTTTTATACTCGTAGCATTCATATTGTTGATAAATATTTTTGCCGACTTTTATATTTACATTTCCCCCCAAAATACATATCATTAGAATTAATAAATTTATCCAAAGCAAGGTAGAAATATTCGCTGTATTCTAATTAAATATCAGAGTGACATAGTTTTGTCAATAATGGCCTAGTAGCGTAGCAATATTATTATAAAGCCTTGTATCACTGTATTTTATAATGGCTTTTATTTTGTGTAATAGTGGGCCTTTCAGTTCGTCAATTAAACTACGATGTGGAATAAAATATTACTAGTTGGGGTGAAATAGTCTGTTTATCAATGCGTTATTGAAAAAGATCGTTCCTGGACGAATTAGACCTTAATACTCTTTTATTAATATTATTAAAATCCTTTTTGCCTTATACAATATTCTTCTATAGAATCACATCCACCATTTCTCACTTCACAAACTCATTCGAATAAGATTCACTTATATACAACATAATGCTTATGGATGCCTTATCATTTGAATCTATTATTCTCCATATTGAGGCCATCAAAGATCTCTCCCCCTCCCCCCATATGTACATACGTCGTTCATACTAAAATGATAAAAATCAATATGTAATGTAGCATTGCGTTTAGCTTCCTCAATAACAAGTGGAGCACATCATAGCATTTATAGATGGAGGAAAAATGAAACAAATATGGAGCTTTCAATATATATATGCAGTAATTGAAGGGTACTTGTCAACAAAAATACTATTTATGTATTAAGTACAGAAAATACGCAAAGATATATATATATATAATAAATATATATACAGTCGTCCCTCGCAAAGTCGCTACAGCCCGGATCCACTAAACGACCACCGCGATATATATGAGGTCGAGATATTGATATATATATTGAAATGTAGAGAGATTTGAAATCACCCGTAACGTGAAAAAACGTTGTCGCGTAGTAAAAGAACTGCGAGATGTCGAGGGGCGAAGTAGCAAGGGCCGACTGTATATATATATATATATATATATATAACGACTTTTACAATCTTAATACTAAAAGTACATCTGCCAAAGAAACATTTATGGACTTTCTAGATCTCCTAATATCAACAATTAAGTTAAATAAAATACAATATTTGCCCTAAAAGGGAGGAATAAATTGCACTTGATACTTTATATAATATATATATCAGACTTGTTGATATATCGTTCTTTGTTATCCTTCGCGAACGATGAACGACAGAGTTTTTGACGAACGATAAGGAAAATTCCTTATTGTCATCACTTTTTTAAAGAAATTTCTTTCTAAAAAAACTGTCGTCAATTTATTTCAGAATGGCGAACAACAAACGAACGATGAAAACAACGAACAATTCAATTTAAAATTAACGATGAACGGCGAACGATAACTTTTGGCGAACGTCAACAAGTCTGTATATATATATATATAATATTATATAATATAATATATATATATATATATATATATATAATATTACACCATAAAATCTAATAAACTATTTTCTTTCATTAACAATGTCAAGTCATACAAAAAAGTTCAATTCCATTGCAAAATCTAATGAATATTATTGTAATAACATTTAAATAATTATCTATCCGTACTTACCCACATACACATTCTCGAGGGCCGTTTAGGCTATTTATACTTTTTGTCGTATTTTTTTCTATGAAGAGCGTTTCAATTACATACACACACACATACACAGAGAGTAGCCAACACGCCAGCCAACCTTCTTACCTCTAAATCCACCACATCAAAACCACTACCTCCAGGTAAACCGTTCTTTTTTTTTCTTTAGGGAAAAAAATCATACTTGTAGAAGATAGGTAAAAAATAAGAACGACTAAAGGTAGGCAAGTACTATATAAAATATATATAGGTATGTGTGTGTATGTGTGTACATGATCACGATGTGTATGGAAATCCTAGTGGACAATACCCGGAGTAATACACACACACACACATAAAAAGAAGTAATAAATAATAATCTTTCTCAATCACAAGAGCTGTAGTATGTAGAGAAGAGAAAAAGGAAAACAAGTTATTATGCAAATTGTACATATATGTAATAAAATGTAACTCTGTTGCATCATGGGCACGTGTTCATTATTCAATAAGAGGACCTCCTCACTGATTCCACATACAAATATGCAGTTTTAATGCAGTTTTCTAATCCTACAATGACATAGAGTACGAAGTAGGAGCAATTTTGGAAATGTATTAGTTGTATGGTCAATTTAATAATGATAACAAAAATTTATAAGGGTTTTCATTCTTTTAGTCACATACAAATAACTTTATTATAAGCTGACATTGTGTATGTTTAAGCAACTTCTTAGGTTTTATATGTATAATATATATATATATACATACAAATATATATATATATTAGGGTTGTTCTTATTTTCAAATGTTTGAAATGTTTGCAACTTTGTGGATATTCTGTTTCTTGGTGATAAAAGACGACACACAAAGTTTGAACAAAATCGGTCAACATTACGAGGTCGCGCAACGAGGTCAAAGTTTTAAAAATTTAGTAAAAATATAGTTTTCCGCAAATTTCTTCAAAACGGTGGACGTTACAGACTTCAATAATAATTATTAATTTAAAGGAAATCTAATTTACTACCAGCGTAGTTTTTGATGTTTTTTAATAAAACAAAGTTTTCAGTAAAAACAAAGCAAGAAAGGAGTGTGTATTGTTAGCTTATTTCATGGCTTTTTTGTATCAATTAACTTCACTCGCCTGTAGAAGATGACTTGTTCGCTTCAGAGTAAAATAGTACTTTTAAGTTTAGTAAAACTTTAGATGATAAATCCAAAATGACCTTGGTTGCATTCTAACAATTCAGAATTCAGTACAATCTGAGTTTACATCATATGATTCAGAGCCTGTATTGACCTATAAGAAATCGATTATGAAAAAAATAATCATAATGTGTTTCTTAGATGTGCGTCAAGGTATCCTCTCAAAATTTTACTTTTTTCTCTGACGCATACTTCATTATATGCGTCATTTGATATATTTTGTGTTTTAAAATCGCTATACTTTAAGCTATAAGCATAATACTACTCTCCCACAAAAATTGATCTTTTGATATGAAGAATATACGATTACCATCTGGTAACTCTGTAGTTTACCTGGATAGAAGAGAAAGAGAAGGGAGGAAGTATTTTGCCTCACTTCTCTCCCTTCTTTTTTTCTTCCTATCCAGGTAACACTAACTGCCGTTACCAAATGTAATCGTATATTCTCATATCAAAAGATCAATTTTTTGGGGGAGAGACGTATTCCTTATATCTCTTAAAGTATAGCGATTTCAGAACCCAAATATATCAAATAAGCTTGTTAACCAGCTTTAATATTTTGGTATACTAAATCATGTCGATTTAATAAGTAGAGGAGTTATATGTACATTAAAAAACCTATCTCGCGTACAAATGACGCATATAATTAGTTATTTCTAAACTTAAAAAGTACTATTTTACTCAGAAGCGAAACAATTCATCTTCTACAGGCGAGTGAAGTTAATTGATACAAAAAGCCATGAAATATGCTAACAACCACACTCCTTTCTTGCTTGTTTTTTCTGAAAACTTTGTTTTATTAAAAACACCAACAACGTTGGTAGCAAATTAGATTTCCTTAAATTAATAATATTATTGAAGTCTGTAACGTCCACCATTTTGAAGAAATTGCGGAAAACTATATTTTTACTAATTTTTTAAAACTTTGACCTCGTTGCGCGACCTCGTAATGTTGACCGATTTTGTTCAACTTTGTATGTCGTCTTCTTTTATCACCAAGAACAGAAAATCCACAAAGTGCTAACATTTCAAACATTTGAAAATAAACAACCCCAATATTATATATATATATATTATATATATATTATATATATATATATATATTATATATATATATATATTATATATATATAGATATATATATTATATATATAAGGCTACCAGACAAGGGGGGCAAAAAAAATTCAGGTGAGTTCTCAAATTTGGGCAAATTGGTTGAGGTATTCGGGCATTTCAGTTGAAGAAAAAATGAAATTGAAGGCAACCGGATTTTAGAAGTATAACAAAATAAATATAATGTCATGAATAGTAATAGAATTTTATTACTATAAAGAAAATATTATCTACATAGCTTTCTTCATTCGGTTATTGTTTTCACCGATTTAATAGTTTCTCGTTAAAATTCGGGCAAATTGAATGCTGCCCCCCCAACCAAAAATCTCCTCCCTATATATATATATATATATAATATATATATATATATATTATATATAGATTATATATATATAATATATATATATATATATACATATATATATAAGGATAAATACATAATCCATGGTAACCAAAAAAACGATAAAAAAGAAAGTATAATATACACGGTATTAAACACCTGGGTTTAAAATACTATATCCCTCAAAATATATTTATTTAAATACGTATTTGTAAGGCAGTAAAGCCTTTATTTTTTCTTATAAGAAACAAAAAAATGATTTATTACAACAAAAAAAATGCTATAAACATTATTATACAATAAATTTCAGTTATACACGACGATAAACATAATGGTTTAAAAACTATCATCCTTCTTTCTACCGCTCTATAAACTATATATATGAATATTTTTTGTTGTTTTACAGGAAGGCCTTATCTATTATCAAAGAAAAATAATGCATGGCAACAAAAAAAATGTATGTACAACATTTAACATGGTATTTTTAAATGAATTTCCTTTTTCAAGGTCAAAAATAATGACAAATTAAAACCTATATGATGAATAATAAGGTAGAAATTGTGTCATATTCAAAAGAAGAGTGTTATTACAGTAGAATAAATGTATCGAAGTTATGGCCAAGAATGTTCTCAAAATTGATAAACTTTTTCAAACGCTTATTATGGACACTTATTTGGTGAGTTTGATGAGGTCATGAAGACCTCTTTTTGATCAAAGTACTAAAAGAATCACGTGTTGCTGATAAAAAAATGAGATTTAAGTTAGGACAGCCTTTATAGACATTGTAATATTGGACCTTGAAATGATATATATATATATAAATATATATATATGTTATATATAAATATATATATATATATTAGGAATCAACAAAAATAGTGCGTCTTAGAAACCTATATATATTCGATATATACCTATATATATATATATATCGATTACTAGTGCAGCTTAAAGAGCTATTTGTTCACAGAAAGGATGACCTTTCTTTGTACTACATATATTTGGATCAGGGGGAAAATAATAAACAAGAGCACCATGAATCGTTTTCCTTCAAACATCCTGTTTGTTTCACTAACCGAGCTCTCAAGAAAAAATGTTGCTGAATACAGCTAGCTTTTTAGGCTATATGATTAGGGTCTTCTTAACAGCAAAAGAAAAATCATTATCCAATCAATAAAAAACGAGTAACACTTTGCAAATATCGATCTTAGATACTGCCAATAAAGGAGCCTTCTTTGGATAAAAGAATATTCCTCCAACTAGCAAAAAAAATGCATTTTTTGGGACACATAAAAGGAATATCGAACAAAAAGATTATTGATGACTATAATAATACCCTCAGAAAAAAATATCCATCCCTTTTATTAATAATTTTATTTTTAATATTATCATACAATGAGTAACATTATTTTGTAATAAACCATTCATATATATATATTAAGAAAGAGTTGTGATTAATGTTGCTTTATTTCGAAATATAAATCAGAATATCTATTGATAAGTTTATAAAAGGACGGACATTGGCGACTATCCCCCAAATAAGGCACCTAATTTCAATTATGATTGGGTATTTCTGAATAAAATTAGACTAATAAGTTCTTCAACATAAGATATATATATTATGTGGAAAGGAATAATAATCAGGAGTTTTCCTGGTTTTATGGTAAAATATAAAAGTCATTTATTGTTTTTATAAATGAAATCTTTTCATTAAAGCGCTCACGTTTACAAAAATAAAAAATATAAACGGTTTGACATATCGTCGATTCCTGTATTTGCATAACATACGTATTTCGTTGTTCCCGAATCCTATTTACATAAAATATGAACGGCTTTATTGAAAACCCTTTATTTTATTAGTGGCCCTACTGCTAGATGAGCCCGCAAGCTGTACTAGCTTAGTAAATCCTTAAAATATTACATAAGTATATAAAATCCTTCAAATGAAATAAAACCCTCATTTTTACTTTTTCCAAATGATCTATATATACTTATATATATATATATATATATAATATATATATATATATATATATATATAATATCTATATATATATATATATATATCCCTATTCTTTTCATTTGCGTGTCTGCAAGCTCTCTGAATGAACGAAGGAAGACCAAAAATAACACACACACACATACACTCAACTATAATCTGGCAATCCAAGGAACCTCGTCCCACGTCTAAGGAGGAGTAAAAAACCCTATAAAATACAGTTTTCCTTTATCATTCTTCTTCTTTTTATTATTATTATTATTGTTTTTGTTTATTCTCTCCTTTTTTTAGGGGTCAACTTTTTCTTTTATCTTTTTA
>CP045896.1:25446858-25518973 GCA_013387185.1 Caligus rogercresseyi | reverse complement strand
GTTCAAGCGTTCGTCCGTTCAATTTTTTAGCGTTCCTCCCCGTCGTTGTAAAAATATCCATTATTATTTGTTCTATTTCAAATATAATTCAAAAAATTCCTTGGGAAAAAAAAAAACGTTTTCCATGTTAATCAGATGACTCTCCGTATTTCAATTGCACTTCTGTTTATATTAAAAACGCCCTCCCTTTTTTTCTATGTGACATAAGAAGCAGGAGTAACCTCGTTTATAAAAAACGTCCACACTTTCGCACAAAGAAAGTATCTTGAAAGTTGTCTTGTAAAAACAATATAAATTGAACGGACGAACGCCAACATTCGACATTCATTCAAAAATACGTTCAGGCGTTCGTTTTTGAACGTACGTGCGCGAATCGCGTTCGTTTTTTGCGTACAAGCACAAACCTGCGCACATTCTAGCCAGAGCTTTTACGATGCTAACAAGTCAATTTCAAAAAAACGAAGAGAAAGAAGGTTTTTAAAATACCTAAGCATTTAAAGTGTAATTAACAAGTCTTCAAGAATGAAAAATTAGATTAGCATGGCCCCACGCAAGGATGACACGCAAATAGTGAAGCGTTCTAAAAAAGAATTAAACAAAATGGAGAAATTACGTATGTATACTCAGGGATACTTTTTTCTGGAACATGACTTGGCTTTATCCAAGATTTCCGTTTTCTATTTCCAATACGACTCAATTATTTAGACCAAGTGGAGGTAGCCATTTTAATTCGTGATACATCATCAAAGCGCCTTTTAAATTTATCTTCTTGTTATTATATAGGTCGATGATACTATTTTGGATGTTATGAAGCAAAAAAAAAATCCTAGAAATGATGTACCGTTGTATTAATAAAAATATATGGGCATCATGATGATAATATCCATATTTTATTGATTATTTTTTACGTACTCTCAAAGTTATCGGTTCTCAAGGAAAAAAGTAAGAAAAAGAAAAACATTATATTTGCAGCTTCGTACAATGAATACTCAGGGAATGAAGAAAAAAAACGTGCTGGCAGAGTACTTAAAACCCCGAAATTCATCCTTTTTTCAATTCATATCTAAATCAATGTTGAGCAATATGAAATCCGAGGCCTTCTCAAATTTCCTAACTCATTATCTCAATTACCACTTTCACATGTCTGAGGGGAACGCATTAGATCTTCCAACACTGGAGAAGATATTTTCTTCCCCTCATCAAATATATAAAATAATAAACATTCTTATCTTACAAATATATGTCCAACTCATCAAAACGCACATAGGGGGAGCGCTGTGATCCTTGTTTTGCTAATGTTTGGAGATCGACCAAAACCAGAGTGCATCTGGAATGAAAGATTCCTTAAGTTTTGACGGCTGTTAATACTTTCTTTAATAGTTTGAAAAAGTTTTGATGACATCTTCCATACATTATATACTAGAGTTCATCGAATATCTATTCTTTGTTTTTATTGATTTTTACTTTGATAATAAATTATTAAATATAATTTTTATTTGGGTGTTTAATACGAATTAACGTGATAAGCGAACGAAGAGGTTTTTTAAAAACTAAATGTAAATGAGGGAATCTAACACTTATAAGATGAGGAGACAAATTTGAATTGTCAAAATTCGAAATATATTTTTTGTCATTTCACGACTCTGAATGATTTTTTTTGCTTATTTGGTTCGATGAAATTGTATGAAATTGATATATTTGGAGAATTTGATATGGTTTTGCAATGAGAGTATGAATGTGTTCAAAGTAAAAATGGATAAATAAATTAACTATTTTTTATCAATTATTCAATTAACGATCACTAAAGTTCCTTACAGTGGTGGGCACCGCTCACTTTTTTGCTGTTCCGCTCACCGCTCACTTTGGGCAACTGATCCGCTCCGCTCATTCGCTCATTTTTGAGTACTGCTGTTCCGCTCACTTCATTCCGCTGCTCAGGTTGGCAGAATAGGTCCGCTAACCGTAGCTTCTCTCTCCGCTCAGAGGTCGGTTCGGGTCACAAACTTATCCATGACTCGTGATTCGTAAAAAAACGAAAAGTAAAGTATACTGACTCAGAGTGACCGTCAGACAATGAACACACACGAACACAAACGTATACACAGAGAGAATAAGAGAGTGCCAGAGAGAGACAAAACTTGTATGCCGAGTAAGTACAAGCTGGTACTAAGTAGGGTCCCATATAGCCATTTAATGACATCATCAACATATGTGTTATGACGTCATTTTTTCAGATGGATTTCTAATCATACTACATGTAATAATTATTTAATAATTATAACAAAGTAATTTTATCTCTTTTATATTTAGAGAAGAAAGAGAAAGTTATATTATAATAATGTAACTTTTCTCTCTCTTCTCTGAATATAAATGAAATTCTATATGGGACCATGAACGCAACCTCTTTGTTATGACGGGGGTACACATGTTTATATATTAAGAAAGGACTGATTGTCACTTATTCTCTCTGCGTATACACAATAACTGCACGACGTGAACTGAGTGGCTACGCGTGGAAACACTGCTGCCACGTGTCTAGACAAGAATAAACAATTTCTGGCGCACCTTTTTAGTACATGCCACGTTAGCGGCATTACATTTAGAGCAAAAAGCGAGAAAAAGTAGTCTTTTTTCTATGAGTAATCCTTTTAATAACGGAAACTTTTTTATGTGAGCGGATGAGCGGAAGTTAATTTTAGAGGGTCCGCTCACCACATTCCGCTCAATTCTCACAAAGATGATCCGCTCTTTGCATTCCGCTCACCAATTGCTCCTCCACTCAGAGCGGAAGAGCGAATAATGAGCGGAAGTGCCCACCACTGGTTCCTTATCATGTGCCGAGGTATCAATATCTATTCAAATATCGTGAGAGTCGTTTTTGTCAACAGAGAAATGATATATATTATCCCTTATTGGCTGGGTATAATTCATTTTGTTTTAACCAGGAAAAGAGCTCTAAAATGATTTAAACCAACATCCTCCAGAGCCAAATGAGATTCCAGTTATTCTTAGACATTTCCAAATTGGTTATCTGTTTGCCTATTTCTCGAGTAAGAATGAATAAACACATGCTTAAAGTGTTTGTGTGTCTAGGCTATGGCTTAAGATCCTTAAATTCGATTCTAACTTGAAGCCAATTTCAATTTGTACACTTAAGATTTTATCGAATACATTATCTAAAAAGGTGAAAATAGATTCTCTTTTACGTATGATATTTATATCACTATGGATATTATATCATAAAAAAATTAGGTTACTTTTTAAATTACTTTAAACATATCATATAATAATTGAAAGAAAATAAATAGAATTATAATAATGTTAATTCGTATTCTGTGTTGAAATTAAAACTTATTTGCCAAACTAATCTTCAAACTCATTTTTTAGTTGAGTGTCCACATATTGCATAAAAATAATTGCATAATATATTGAACAATAATATTGGAAAGAGTGGAATACTATTTTTTTAAATCGCATTTGGATTATAGTGCTAAAATAGTTTATGTATTTATATATTGGCCCCCATGATGAGAAGATGGATTATAAAGTTATCAAGTTGCAAGTTATCATTTATAAGTTAAAATGCTTCAGAATCCTCTTACAATAGAACTTTGAACCATGAACCATTCGTAAAATATCTAAGCAATAGTGTTATGAGTTTTGATTGATTTCTTAAAACGTATCATTCAATAACTGATCAAGTACGTTCCATCTATGCCCACCATCTAACACCACAATGACTCTCAATTTTCTTTTTTTACGAATTTAGTTTGTGAATATTTCAGTGATACTTTATTTTTTTGAATATGGTATAATTTATAACTTTATATCTATTTCCCAAAACATTTTTCATACCATTACGTATATACGAAATACAAGAAGGAAACAAATAAACAACTAAAGATTGATATTTTCTTTCTTTTTTTTCTTGTATTTCATATAAAAGTCGAAGTAGTTGCATATAAAATACATAATAAGACATATTAGTCTTAAATTAATATAACGACAAAACGAACAAACGAAATATAACAAATTAGAATAAATAAATAAAATAATATTAAAATTGTATAACAGACTTAGTTATATAACAAACTAAAGTTAGCATTATAAATTTGAAGCTTAGTGTTGAGTTAAAAGACTAAAACAGGTATAAAATGCATATAGCTAATAAAATTAAAATAACTTCTCAATTATCTTAAAATGGCTGAGAGACTTGGTTGGGAATTACTTGATTTCCCTCGAAGCGACAGTCAGAAGTGTCGGTTACGGAGGGGATTTTGAGAGTGAGAGCTCCATATCTGGCGGCGGCTGCGAGATAATTCCACGGAGATCCTGGGTACTTAAAAGCTCAATAGAAGTTAATTTGCTCGCAATTATAATTTAATATAATTTAATTTGTGATTGTTTAAGTTGTATGTTATAATTTTTGATTTATTTATTTTACGATTGTTTAACTGAAATTTAATAATTTCATGATTGTTTGTTACGATCCTAGATTTGACTCATCTCACCGGTATTTAATCCGGTATTAGCCTTTAGTTATACTTTCATATCGTCAAGATTAATTTACATTTGAGGTCTTAAAAGGAAGTCTAAAAGCTTAAAGATTAAACTAATATTTTTATTTATGTGTTTTGGAACACACATTTCCTTTTTATAATATATTTGTATATTATTTGATGTATATTTTTATTCAATAAAGACCTTTTTATAATAAATCATTATTGCTCTTGAGGTGGGGGAAATAAGATATATATAAATATAATTTTAATGCAATATTGTTAGGAATCAGTTGACCCCTGGGGAAAACGTCTGGCTCTTAAATACTCTCCACTTCCTGTGAAGATGAGTGCATCTACGTTGCTCACGCTGAATCTTTTAAACATGTATTTGTGTCTCTCATTTCTGCTTTTTTGTTTTTCTTTTTAATATGAGTTTGTGCCATATGTGCTCCAAGAAAAAATCTATTCAACGTGTCGACTTCTTATTACTTTGAGTGTAGTTTCATATCCTCATAGTGATATTTCCAAGATTGTGTTGTTTTTTAGAGTGAAAGTCAAATCAGTCGTTCTTTGAGGGTTGAAGACATCAATGAACATGATCCTTCCACAGTCTGTCTCTTGTTGACATTTGCCGGTATCCAGGCAAATCAAGAGGAAGTGATCACCCGGCAACTCTTAGGAAATAAAGCCCAAATTCAGGGACGAGTCCAAAAGTTATCGGATGGGTCATTTGAGGCCTATCGAGGAATACCCTATGCTAAAGCACCCATTGGCGAGCTTCGATTTAAGAGCCCAGTTCCCTATGAGATCCAGGACGATACCCTAATTGATGGATCCAAGTTTGGAGAGGCTTGTCCTCAACTGCTCAAGTCCGAGGTGATCGGTAGCGAGGACTGTTTGTTCCTGAACGTCTTCGTGCCGGGTGCAAACAAGGGTAACTTGCCGGTCATGGTTTATTTTCCCGGTGGGACCTTTGTCATGGGTGATGGTGGGCTCTATGGACCAGAGTACTTTATGAGCCAAGGGAATGTTATATTGGTGACGGTCAACTATAGGTTGGGATCCTTGGGATTTCTTTCTTTGGAGGACGACACTATAGCCGGAAACATGGGGCTCAAGGATCAAATGGAGGCCCTGCGATGGGTACAGGCCCATATTCAATCCTTTGGAGGAGACAAGGACTCCGTAACGATTTTGGCAATTCAGCGGGTGGAATATCAGTTCTCTGTCTTCTCATGGCGGAAGAAGTCCCCTTGTTTCACAGGGCCATCTCTCAATCTGCCCCCTTGATTGATAGCCCCTTCATGCACTCGACCCATGCACCCTCTTACTACTCATCCATACTCGCGAATGACCTCGGCTGTGACACGGAGACCACAATTAAAACCCTGGACTGCCTTCGTGAAATATCCATGGCGGAACTGGTTCAAAAGCAACACATGTTTGAAAAGCTCTTTTCTTTCCTAGCCCCTGGAAGCCTGTTGAAGACTTTGGCTATGCTTCTAAGCCACTCTTTAAGCGAAGCTTCGCTGAGGCCTTGGGACATGGGACATTTCGCCATGTTCCCATTCTGATCGGGGGTACGTCTGAGGAAGGGGCTCTTTTTACTCCGAAGCTATTTGCAAATGACGGGGAGAAGTTTGTGGAAATCTCTGAGAACTTTGACATCCTTGGATCCACTCTTCTGATGTGTATTGATGAAGCGGATGTGACGGAAGAGGACTCCGCTACAGCCAACATCATCAATATCGAGTACTTCAATAAGGAAAACATAACGTACTCCAGTGAAAACATTGATAAGCTCATTAAAATGCTAACGGACGTTCATTTCCTGGGGCCCCTCGATAACAGGTCCAATTACTCTCTAATTCCTCAGATCAACCCATTTACTACTATAACTATAGGTAAGTTGTATCATAACTAAAGTTTCACACCAAATTTTCGAGGCCAACAAAACGAATATCCAATTTTTTTAACAATTCTGATTGATAAGTCGAACTCTATTGTTATAGTAAATTACTTCCTAAAAGGAAAATAATAAGAAAAGTAAAAAATGTTATCCCCTCCAAGAATAGGCTGCATATTAATCCAAACTTTAATAATATATTAAGGTCCAAGACTTAAATGCACTGAATGAGATGTTTTTTTTGTTGCATTGTGCTTTTGCATTTATATTGACCAAGTAATTTAACCATTTATAACATTTCTCAATTAGTTTTGATCAGAATTGGATTGATCAGACGCAGATCCGGCTCCGATTTTTATAACTTTATAGTTCGGTAGTGAATATTGGGTCGCAACTTTTGATTTGATTACATCTTTAATCGTCTCTCATAAACTTGAATTTTACAATACTTTTCGATTCGTTCTCATCACAATTTAATTAATTGGATAGCTGAGTTTATGTCCACAAAGACGCCTTATAATGTTTCTGTGGCAATTAAAGATGACCCAAATTTGTCTTTGACGCGCCTTTATCAATCCTTCTT
Organism: Caligus rogercresseyi; assembly: GCA_013387185.1. Lineage (NCBI taxonomy): Eukaryota > Metazoa > Arthropoda > Copepoda > Siphonostomatoida > Caligidae > Caligus > Caligus rogercresseyi. Next base: position 25,511,982 of record CP045896.1, on the reverse strand, counting down.
TATGACATCGATGTGGTGAATTTTGCAAAAAGATCTTGGCCTACACTCTTAAAATATCAAGAACTGAAGCCGCTCATCAATTCAAACGTCGGGAATTGTCAAAATGGGCTGCAAGGAAATTTGAAAGTGATATAATATTGGTATATCGGTTTCTTCTATTTTTGAAATAAAGCGTCTGGGGACTATTTTTACATACATTTTATCGTTACCATATTCAGAGCAGGTAAACTAAGTTTTTATTAGTTTTTCACACTTAACACATTCCTTTTAGCGTTACAAAGTAGACTGAGGCAGGTATTTTATAAGCAAATAATTTGCAAAAAGTTTAATCTAACTGCTTTCCGTTTTCAAATAAGATCCAAATTTTTACATATTATGATACTGCATTCAAAAAGTTTCTCTTCTATTTATATTTCCCTTTAAAGAATTATCAATATCTATGATCAAAATATTGATATTCTAATTCAATAATAGCTTTAAACCACTCCCTCTTTGCAAATACAGTTATAATAAGATAATAATAATTCATGACTTTACCAGTGTGGGAATATAAAAAGAATATACAAGTACAAATAAAATCAATATTTTTATACCTAAAAGATGATTAATCGCCCATTTAGAAGCTTCATACAAGTCCTATTTGTAGTTTTGTCATTGAAAGAAAACATGGCAGTTCAGGAGAGCTATCATTCAACATTCAATTTGAAAAGGCCGGCAATTTAAGATTTTTTCTTCTCACTAAGAGGTATTTGTTTTGATTGGGGATTAATTGAAATAAAATAAAACCATTACCACCTAAACAATACTTAATAGATAAATTACATTTTTAAGGTATCGAGGATCTCATTCCTATAGTCTTGAGGGACTCGAACCCGTTGCCTCGCATGGCGACGAACTCTTTCTTCTCTTCAAAATGAAGGACGCTCCCTTATCCAAGGAAGATGAGGGTTTCGCAAGTTCCTTGATAAAATACTGGACCAAGTTTGCAACCGAGGGAAATCCCGGATGGCGCCCCGTTTCCAATAAAATGGCTCCCCAATATGCCATACTCAATGATGAGGGAGGGATTTCAGTGAAGCGAGAAATGTATTTTACTGAGAAAATGTTCTTCATATCATCCACGAATGATATTATCAAGTCCTATAGGAACTTTGACTTAGAGTCGCATCCAGCCATTCTCTCCGTAATGGAACGAGAGGTCGAAGTGGATGAGGAGGAAACGGAGGAGAACCTCCTATTCGAGAAGAATTATAGTCCAATAAAAATGTTTTTCTTCGCAATCGCTATGTAACCAAATAAATACATTTCTGAGATTAATAGTTTACTGCATCATTTTTTACAGCTCGTCAACGAACTGATATTGTCTGTTCTGAACCGGAATTTAAGTTATGATGGTTACATACCTTTTTTTATATTAACCTCCAATCACTTTTTGCAACTTTTGCCGTGTTCTGACCACAGTTTTTAGTTGTATGGGTTGTAATCGGTTCAAAAAATAATTCTGAGAACTGAAAATATGTCTAACTAGTGAGGATATCATTTAGAAAACAAACATACATCTGAATAAAACGGCATGTGTCTCGGCAAAATGTTTCTAACATTATTTTAAAGGAGGATTTCGACTTTTGGGGTCTCTAACAAATTGGATAACTCATTGGTTTGTTCAAAACCGCCTCGTACGGTTTTTACAAGAACCAGAGCTCGGATAAGAGAAGATCGTCGAGCTCACAAAAACCGAAAAATATGTGAGTGAGTCATTTTTTTTTAGTTTGATAAAAACCTCAATCACGAAAGATGTAATTAAGCTTCCCATATCGACTTAATGATATCAAAACAGTATATTATGATATGGTTCTGCAATAAACTTAACTTGTGATCAGTGATAAAGGATAAATAATAGAGATAAAAAATAGTTATAATTTATCACTATTTAATTTTTTTACTGTTTATAACATAAACGATAAGTGAAAACTATATTTTTTTGGGGGAAGATCTATTTTCGAGAAATATAAATTTGTTCACTTGTAACATTATGTGTTTAGTTAACAAACTTAACGTTATTAGGTACTAAAAATAAGTGATGAACTTTCAAACTTAAGGATTCAACAATAAAAAGTGTTACGATAATAATTGTTTATAGTTTTTCATTTTAGGTTTTATTTTCAATATTATAATAATAAATATGGTTTTCATAGTCCTGTGGAATGTGGCTTCTAATAGTGATCATAAGTTCATTGTTAGGACGATTTTTTTACCTTTAGCTCGTAAATATGAAAGGATTAAAAATGAACATTTTATTTCTCAACAATTATTTTAAATGAAGGTGAAACATGTACTATCAATTTTTAAAGTACTTTTTCCATATGATTAAGATTTAATAAAACACTTATTGTAATTATTCTATTAACCATTAAATATTATCAGGAAAACAACAATAATGTATATCAAAGCATGATTGTTGATTGTAAAACAACGAGGACGTACAATTTTGTCCAGGGATGCAAAAGACTTAATACATACGAGATAGAAAAAGGAAAGTATTTTGATATGTGCATATGTAAGCATAACGATAAAATCTTCTGGACGAAAGGAAATTGAAATTTCGTTTTAGAGAAAATAAAATTCAAAGAGAAAAGTTATCAACGCGAGATGTGGGCACAATTATTCTTCTAAAAAAATAGATTCTGAATTTTTTAGCGTTTATATTAAAAACTATCACTGTCGAAATCAAGCAGGTGGTAGTTTTTTAATAACTAAAATTGATCGTTAGCAGATATCCACTGCCAGTGGTACATGTCAAACAAAATACTAGTATCAATCATTATTCTGAGCTTTGTTTGTGATAAAATAGAAGTGCTGCTTTATTGACCCGCCCGTTGATCGAACATATAATTTATTTCGCCTAATGGAAATAAGGTATTAGGTCATAATATTGAATCTCATGATAAAAAAAAACAAGATATACATCTTGTAATTATATTAACTTTCCATCAGAGCAGGGACACAGTAGAAAATATCTACCTCGGTATCAAGTGTGTCTAATCGGTAGATTCTTACAAAACTACCAATTAAAGGCTGTATCGATATTTTACGTCTTTTGTAAAATAAAATAAAACTACAAAAGGAGGAGGAAGAGGTGCTATTCATTTCTAGAAATCTCATTTACATGGATTGCAATCATTTTCAGACATGGTTTTTTAAGATCCAACGCGCCGGAGTAAGTAATTATTTTTCAGAAATTATAATGATGAATATCCAGCTACCGACGGGTAAATCATGCATCGATTATGGTATTCGGTAGTGAGAAAGTTTAAAATGATGGGTATGGGTAGAACAAATCTATCATCATCCTAACGTTACCAAAATCTGTATTTTCAAGTAGTTAATTTATTATCATCAATCCCAGCTTGGCCTTCCAAAATACCTATTTGAAATGTGTATTTTAAAATAACTGACGTCATGATTATCACTCGTAGAAAATGTATGTGTTACATTCATGAGATATAAGATATAGAGAGTTATCCCTTCATAGAAGAGATGAACATCATTCAGGCTGTATTTGGTGCCAAAGAAACAAAATAATTGTATACGTCATCGTAAGCTGATTATGAGACATAAATATTTGTTTATATTGGGTACAAAAACGTATTCCTTGAAGAATCCCAATAAGCTCTTTAGCTCTTTATGTAGTTTACAGTCCTTGCTCATCTTCAGACACACGACTTCCCAACAATTTTAACAGGGGTCTCATGGCAAATGATTTCGTGATTATTGGCCGGGTGGAAAAACCTTACTTTTTATTTAGATATTTATCCACACACACAACATCTTATCAATATCAAACAATAAATAAGCGAATTGATTCTGAGTAAAAATATATAAATAATCAATTGATATGATTCATAAAAGTACAAATATTTAAAACTGATATAACTTTTATCTAATATTTACTTATTGTACAATAAAAAGAATACATCAATAGACAATTTAAATTTGGAGCTAAAATCATTGGTGAATTTGATTTTAAAAAATCTTATAAAGACCTATGATTTAAAACCTTCAAAAAAAAAATTCATTCTGATTTTGGATAAAGTGAAGCAAAAATTATATTTGAAAAGATATATTGAACATTATGTTTTATTCAATATGGCATAATTAATTCAATGTATACAAAGTATGATTTTTCAGAATCATCATTAAAGAAAAATATTACATAAGATCCTACGTTTGATGAATGCTTATTCATACACAAATGATGGAACCCAAAAACTACACAAAGGAAATATTGCATTCTTAGAATAATCAAAATCTCCGTTTATCTATGGTACGTATTAACGCATGTATTTCTTTATTAAAAATAAAGAAAATTAAGAACTTTATCATAATATTATATATATATATATATATATATTAATGAACTATTCATTCAAAAAGGGGTACGATAGCCGTGTATGTTAAGGCGTGTTCAACTCTCATGTTGGGGCGCAGGTTCGAATCACGAGAGGGGATGGTCAATTTTGGTCTACCTCACTAATAAGATCCTAGGTTCGAGTGACCAATTATCACGCTATAATGCTTATTTACATCCAGTCGGATGCAATTCTGTCGAATAATATAAGCAACAAATCCTTTAAAACCATAGTTTTGTCCCTCCACTAAAATTCAAGCAAGTACATAATATGCAAACCTATCGACGTTCGACAAAAAATATACTTGGTCATATTTCAGCAACGTTCATCACAAATAACGATAACTAATGCATATACACTCTGAGAGTGCAAACCTCCGCATCCGGGGTCCTTATGAGCCTTCCGAGGCGGATTTTTCACGACTGGGGCGGCGTAGAGGGACGGGGGAGGGTTCCCCTCGACGGAAATTCCAAGAAGAAGACGCTCCCGGCACCCGATTTCAAAGAGGAGAGCACAGCACAGCGACATCTATTGGCAGGGTAGGCTAACTTGAAATATTTATTAATATTTAGCTCATTTTGCATCTTAATTCTGCACTCAGAGATGCCAAACTTTAATCACTTGTTCCTTTTGGCATTTCCAACAACTCCACAAAGTTTCATCCGAATCTGTTCCGCACTTTTTGAGTTATCCTGCTGACAACAAACCAACCAACCAACAAACAACGCCAGTGAAAACAATACCTCCTTCGGCAGAGGTAATAATCGTTTGAACCATTCACAGATCAAATATATGAGCTTTACGGGGTCTTTTTAAAATAAATTGCATTACATTTAAGTGTATTTGGATGAATTTCGCAAAAAGACTAGTTGTTGAAATTATAAGATTTATAAAAGAAATAAAACAATTGGCCGAAATCTTTGCGTATCATTGAACTAAATGATTCAAATAAATTAAGAAAAATACAACAATAACTCTACTGAATTGGATAACAGATAGTATATTGAAGTAATTAACATACAAGCCCTAAAAGTTGTTATTTTTTATTTTTTTACCACATTAATCTAACTATGATAAAGAAATTATTTTTTTCATTAGAGCCAATATCAGAATCCCAACTAATGAGCTCTTTTGAGAGCAACATTATTATTATTCATCCAAAATACTATAAACATGAGTCAGGGCTTTTTATAGACGCATATATGCATTCATATAATTATACAAAAAGGAGCTTATTCGTAACTTAATTTACAACAAGTCTGATACATCAAAAACAGCAATATGAATGTACAAAACTATAGTGAACTAGTGTGATATCAGAGGATGCACCAAGTTAAAAATCTATTAAATTTAATTTCGGACTTTTTTTTACAAATATTTAAATTAAATGCTTGCAATTTATTAGAAGTCAAGTGATTAAGTATTTTTTAAAGAAAAAAAATAATAAAAAGACGCTTCTTATTAGTTATATCTAACTCCTAGTATTTTTTGCAACTATTTATAATATATTAACAATAAGATATGCAAAAATTATTATTATTATTTGATATTATAAGAAAAAAAGCTTCCTTTGTTATTATTATTTATTACCTGTTGGGGATCACGCAACCTTTTCTATTTACTTGGAAGAGTTGTGTAAATTTTGCGTATGTGATTAGTTCCGTTGAATAAATGATTATGGAAGAGGAAGTGTCCAAGGACGATATCCAATTGGGCTTTTTCGACCTTCCCATCGAGCTTCACGTCAAAATATTAATGCTTCTAGACCCCTTGGACGTTCTCTCCTACTCCAGTGTATGCAAGATATCCAACAAGATCGGGGAGACCCACCGCGTCTGGAGGTCTCAATGGAAGAAGCTGCGTGGGAAGACGCCTCTGAGCTTTCCGGTCCCTTCTCCCCGTGAGGACCGAAGCCTCAACTACAAGGACGCCTGTAAGAGACTTTGGTGCGTCCTTGTGGATGAAGGGCCCCTGGGACCTTTCCGAGGGGAGCCCTGCTCCGCCTGCAAGGAGTTTACATGTCTGCCTTCATGCATGGAAGATAGGAATGACAAGATTGCCCTGGATATTGGAGGGAAAATCACGTGGCTCCTTACGGCTGACTTTTCTCTCAAGAGGCATCTATCTATGCTGGCCGTACCCAAGGTTCTGAGATGCTACGACTGTGATACTACGCTACATCGCCAGGAATGCCGGATGCATCACCTCATAAGGAATCCTTTAGCAGTAAACAATGCCATATTAAATACACCCATTTTGCTGCCTCAATAGGATAATTTGGGGACATTAATCATCCGAATATCAAGAAACTTAATTGACTCTAGCCCTCCCATGATCAATTAAAATTGACTTTAATACAGGCAATTGCACTGTCACTGTCAAGCCTGTGTAAAGGGGTTACTTAAAGGAACCCAAAAAAGTGACCGCTTTACGCAGGTGGCAGCTATAACGAGAAAGGTTTTGTACTATTTTTTTTTTTTGTGGGGAAAATTTGGACGGACGAGTGAACACTATAGACAGTTGAAAGCTAACACAAGTTTGAATGTATTAGTTAAATAACGTAAATAAAAATATGTTGTTCACATATTTTGTACTGTATTGATGTTTTTATCGAATAAACTCCATTATTTAAACAATAGATCTAACCCATTTTGTTTAAATGAATCCATAAGACAGTTAAGGATTATGGGCAGTCGTAGTCTTTATATATATAGTATTGTCTGTATGATCAATAAAATATCGACTTTTGTCCGTGTTTGGCTCAATGAAATTGCAGTATATTGGGAGATATGAACAAACATATATCTTAATATATTATTCTAATGATGTTAATCAATAACGACACTTAATTCTCGGGAAGATTCGAATCTGTATCCACAACATTGAAAATTAAGCAATTGCTTATGTTTTGGAGATAACATTTAAACAATATGATAAAAATATGCCATTATTTCGCATATGGGGCTATGATTCTATATTTTAAAATAATATATATATGTAATCAACCCTATCAGCCTTAAAAAACGTTTGTCTTCTAACAATTTGTTTTCTTCTTATTAATAAATAAACATTGAGTGCTAGGATATTCTTTTTTTTAATAAGGTAGATCAATATTTTTTTGTACACCCGTACAACATTTATTTTAAACTAATATGATATTAACGTTACATCCAAATCTGAGATACATGAAAATAAATTGTGACATTTTAACATCTAAAACTAGAGTTCATCAAATAATCTATTCACAAAATTACAAACATTTTTTGATAGGGGGGGTTTTAGTGCTTCTAAGTTTGTAAAGAAGATTTTAGGTAGATCAATATTGACCGCCCCTTAGAAGTCGAACCTGGCCTCTCAACATAGAAAGTCAGTCACACTTAAAATCAATTTCATTGGCTTTTATAAAAAATGAATTACCTTTTTTAAACTTCTTCTCCACCTGATTGCTAATTCTCTGTATTTTTTTTCAGAAATGATGTCGCACACTGCCCTGGAGTACATTTCTCAGTCACTGCCCGAAATATACCTTCAACCCGGTAATAGTCGGCCCTTTTGCCTTTTTTGCGAGGACGAAAAGATGAACCGCCTCTTAAATGAGAGGGAAATGGTCTCTTCCAGTAAGTACAAAATGGGTTCCTGTCCCACCTACTACCACGGTAACGAAGAGGACTTCCTCAACGTCTCCGCCACCTCCCCACTCACCAACGGATATTGCAAGGATACGGCCTCCATCTCGGGGCAGAGAACATCGATCTGCTCTCTCCCCTCCTGGCTTTCGAAAACGAAGAGGCCTTCCCCCTTGTTCGCTCATATCTCACTCATATTTTCCATCAGTTCAAATTAATGTCTGACCTACAGAGACCCAATTGTTCCTTCATTCTGACAGAGCCGGGATGCGTGCCCTCCGGGGTCAAAGAACATTTATTCAAGTTTCTATTCGAGGAAATGAAAATATCCAGGTAATATTCAGAGATGATAATATAAAAAGCGGCACTATGTACATTACTCCATACATAAAACGTTGAAGGCGGTGATACATTTTTCATGCAAGAAGCCAAGAGGTTCAAAACAGTAGATATTTTTTATTTTAATCATCCAAAACAATTACAATTTTTTTCTCTTTTTAATTGAAAATATTACCAAGTTTAAATTTTATGAACAATTTATCATGTTTTGATCTACTCGTTTTCTTTATGTGCAGGTTAACTGTCACAGATTTTATATAATTTATCTATGATTTAAATGACTCAAATACATATGCAATTCACTCGAGTCTCTACTAGATACAAATTTAAAAAATATATTATCTGAGAAGAGTAAAATTTGTCACCATTCATTTACTTATGATGAAGCTCTTGAGATAATCTCAACCCTTCTAACTATTTGAACTATAATTTTCAGACATTTTTTTTAGGTACAATTAATGTCTGGAACATGACAAAAATACTCCTGCATGCCTTGACATTGAACAACCTATGCCTTCAACAAGAAACTTTAATTCATAACAAGATATATTGTTATGCTAGTTACTTGTCATGTCTTTTTAATTGATGGAGTAATAAATTATTGCTTTGAGGCCCGTTTAAGGCTTTCATATTTGGAGCCAAAGTCTTCCTTCCTTTTAATACTGATGTGTCTTTTTATAGGTTATGTCTCCTCACCAAGGCTCTAGCCTTATCGCATCTCTTTGAGGTGGATACGTGCATCGTCATTGATAGTGGGGCGACGAGCACCTCTGTTTGGGTCGTTTTCGATGGCGTCGTCTGTGAAGAGAGGACACAAAGCAATTCTATCGGAGGCTGGCACGTCTCACAGTTCCTTAAGCAGGCACTTACTTGGAAAAATAAAAAGGAAGCAGATGGGGTAAGTCCGTAATATCCACAATAATGAAGCTTGGACTAGGACAAAAAAACCGGCTTTTATATTAAGTGTAAATATAGTGATTTGACAAATTTATTTGTATTTTTGAAAAGATTTTACTCTACTTATTTCTTAATTTATTTTTAACATCGATTTCGTGATGAGACATTTTTACATATATATATATATATATATATATATATATTTACTTAGAAGAATTAAAGACAAATATAAGTCCTTTATTTCTTATTATAATTGGGCCTGAACTTCGATATACTATATTTTATAACTTATGATCCAACATTCTTCTTTTAACAGTTTTTTAAAGTAATAAACAAGTTCATTTTAGAAATTCTATTTCTATTTAATCAAATATAGAAGGATACCATTTTTTGGGTTGCAAACGATATTCGATTTCTTGTACCTTATAAATTATGAAGTGTGCAAACTTGATTTCATTTTGTATGTAATCTTAAACCAATATAATTTTACAATTCATTAAGTATAATTGTTTTTATACTCTATTATCAGCGATCATTAGCAATTTTTTTATCCATAAAAAAATGGATATAACTTTTTTTAAATTTACATTTTTAAAAGTTACTTAGACATGTCAAAATAAAAATAAAGTAAATCAAAGCCTATTTCTTATAATATATTTTAATAGAAATAATATGCCTTCTTACAACGTAAGTGCCATTTTAAAATTAGGTAAATATATCGTCACAGTAACGATATATTTATAAAGATCCTTGAATTACAATACTGTAGCGGATTGACCAGCTTAGTAACAGCAAGTCTACCTACCACTTCTTAATCTCACACCTCAGCAGGTTCTTGATCTTAAGTACTCTTGCCTGCGGGTATATAAGCTGCAGGCAGGAGATCAATAAACACACTCTAATCAACATCTACATGAGTTGTCATTTCTCCTCCTCCTTCGCGCTACATACATTTTTTACAATTGAATTGTGAAGATTGAGATTTGAAATTTTACATTGCACACGCTAATATCTATTGGCTGGAGCTGTAGTCTGGATAAAAATGAAGCTATTTTACAAATTAGAACTCAGATCCTGAGTTAGTTATATTACAACGTGTACACTATTTTCTCTCTCCTTTTTGTATCTTTAAAGCTTGATAAAAAATCTTTTCTTTTTATTTGAAGTTAAAAATACATTTAAATAGAAATAGAAATGAAACTATTATAAATAGTGGTATTAAACTAAAAGTAAATGAAATATTATAGGTTTAGTGATTATTTGTTTTCAACTTGTGTTTGATTTGAGGCTGTAATCATATATCACGAGGTTTATATCCTTAATTAGTTATATTACTAGATGCCTAAATATTTTTTTATTCGCCTTCTGTTACTGTTAGGTGACAGTTATGTCATTTACTCTATAATACTCTTAAATATTCCTTCCCCAGGCCACAGTATCTAGCCTAGATACCTCTGCAGTAAAGCAAAAATGCCGCTTGTCCTTGAATTTATCCCGGGAGAATGAGCATCGTGGAAACCGCTGCGAGACGCTTCATATCAAGTCCCAACGTGACGCATACAAACGATGGAAATGACGGAAGTTACCCTTTCCTCTGAGCTATATCTCGCCCCAGAAATGATGTACGCCTCACTGAACCTATCGGAAATGGTGGCTGAGGCACAAAGGATATTCCCGGCTGCTATATTAAAGACTGCTTCTCTAACATACTTATATCGGGTAAATCATTCAATAAATGTTGCACTTATACGAAAAATCTACGCCTTTATTCAATCGTCCTTTAAAACTACTCTGTTTTAATGCCAGTGTTGCCGAAAGTATATTAAAAGAGGTACATCCATTTTACCAAGGGAGCTGAGCGATTTTTAATGACGTCACACCGGCAAGTGGGAAGAATAACATTTTGTAATGTGTTTCTTCTAGAGATATAAATATATAGAGAGCTTATTCCCTTCAATAGCAGGGGAAAATCGTTCAGCTGTTGCCTGTGCCTAATATAAACAAATAATATGTACTACGTCATCTTAAGTTGATCAGAGATATAGAAAGATTTGTTTATATTGGGCAATATGACGTATTTCTCCAATAAGCTCTCCATGTCTTTATATCTTTTCTGCCTACTTTCGTCATCAAAAATTTATTAATGCAGTAATTTTTTGATACCTCTCAAATAATGATAATACGATGTTTCACAATCCATTATATAAATGTACTTACCATTCTATATACTTTGGTAAAGCCAAGATATTTAGCTATAATAAAACTTATGGTTTTTAACTCTTGTAGTACGAAATTGGTATATGTAAAAATATTCCTATGATTTGGTATCCTGATCAAATAAACAGTCTGGATATTAATTGCAAATAAATCTGTCAATAAATGCTCTAAACCTCATAAAAATGGAGCTTATTATTCATAAATATTTTGATATTTGAATATGTCTTCTTCTTTTTCAGGGGGCAATGCCGGTTTAGAGGGATTTGTACAGAGACTTTCGCGTGACTTGAGGAAGCCCTGCCGGAACATGGTCCTATTATAATGTTCGACTTTTCCCCTCGGGTAACCATTCATGGAACACAGTTATGGGGGCTAACGGAGTCAAGATTCCTTCACATTACGGTAAAATACAATGATGAAGATGATAATATATATATTCATATATTTACCTACATTATTGTCATACTTGATTAAGACTTAGAACTTGAGATTGTCTTTGTCTTTAAAAGGGTATGTTGTGGGACAATGGTATGCATGAAATGAACCAATATACATTCTTTATCTTAGCCTTGGAATGTTAAAGATTGTCCTGGGTTTGCAGTCAAGCTTTTTTTTATGTTAACGTACTTTTTATAATATGAGAGTACATTTATAGCTTTAAAAAGCAATTTTCACTGAGAATGAAAATCGTTACCGCACCTTGATAACCGATCTTTTGGGCCTGAAGATATGGACTTGAACGATATGTGATATCAACAAAATGGTGCTACTTAACACACAGCAAATGGATCGATTTTTTGGAGAGCAAGTTTGGCCAGCGTCTTAGAATCAGTCAATTGGCTGCTTTACTCGTGCGATTTAACGTCTCTAGACTATTTTTTGTGGAGTCACGTGAAGCAGCCCTAGTCCACATAATTGATCCATCGACGTTAGAACAGCTATTCAGCCGCGAAATTGTCGCAGTTTCTGCCAATTTATTCAGAAAAGTAGTCCCAATTGGTTACTCCCATAGAGATATAGAGAGCTTATTCCCTTTAATAGCAGAGAAACATCGTTCAGCTGTATTCTGGACACAATGACGTATTTCATTTCCTCCAATAACAGAGAAACATCGTTTTGCTGCATTCGGGACACAATGACGCATTTCTCTGAAGAATCCAATAAGCTCTCTATGTCTTTATATCTCTATGGTTCCAACGATTGAACTTCGTAAAACGTACACGTGGTGTTCAAGCAAACAACACCGAATTTCACTCATAAATTAACTTGAATGTATTTTAACGACAAATAAATAAATCGTCGTTTTTTTAAAAAAAATGTGAGGACTCTTAATGAAACCCCCTTTATTTAAATTGTATTTCGAACAAAGTACTTCTACGCGATTCTAAAATATCTATAGGATATAGTCCCAAGCTCAAATACTTGTCCTTTGTCTATGATGGTGTTAATATCAGTTTCACTTATAAGTCAACATATTCAATGCACTAAATTGACACTGAATTTCATTCGTGGGAATATTAAAAAGCAAGGTTATGAGATTTTCGTGTATATGCAAAATATTATGAGAACATTATTTTAATATATTCTGTTGTCAAACATGATTTTAATGATTTTCATGAGACGTCATTTTCGTATTTATGAAATAATTTTTCAAGCTTTATCGGTTTGAATACAGACTTAATTTAATATACAGCTAATAAAGACTTTTTTAATGATTTCGAATACATAAGAATATAAGTATATAAATGGAGTTAAAATAGCAAAATAAGTATATATAAATGAACAATGTAGTTTTTAAAAGCAACTTTAAATTACTGAATTTAATGGGTAGCAAAAATACCTATTTTTCGTTCAAGACATAGACTATAAATTCGTTCATAAAACAAAAAAAAATAATTATCTTTGTTAAAAATGAAGTTTTTAAATTAATTTTCTTATCTTATTGTCACAAAATCATATATAAAAATTAGTTTCTCTTTTATCTATTTGTTTTATCAGATTTATTAATATAATTAATTCGTCATTTTCTCCTTTTGATCAACAGATAAGTCCCAACAAGTCTTGTATGAACCAGGATCACCTCTATGGATCTCCAGGGAGGAATATATTCTCTTCGGCTCACATCGACTCACAAGTGGTTGTGTTCAAGAGGGTTCTGTTTGTTAATATTTATTATACTTTATGTTTTTACAAATTTATATATATATTTATGCCCAATTTTAATATATATAATACACCTTTGTTTAATACTCAAAATATGGTTTCATTTATTCATGACTTTGGGAGCCTGTAGGATAATATATTAGCTCAATCGGTAGATCGTACCAGTCCTATGGCGCCCTACTGGATTATCTAAAGATATATTCGATCTACCTATGTATTGTAAAATACAGTTCCATCGGCTTGAACTTCATCAGCTTTATACATATATATATATACATCATGAACCGCCCGGGTACCGGGCCTCGGCTGTTTTTTGAGCGTCCGGACACCGGCCGTGACATCAATTTTTTTTTCGTTTGTCATTCATAAATTTTATGAATAAAATAATTACCACAAAAAAGTGAGGACGTTTTTTTAGAAAGGAATTTTTGAAATACGAAACGTCGTCACTTTTTTTTGGAGATTCTTTTCTAAAAAAAACGTCATCACTTTTTTTGGAGATTTTTTTCTTAATAGAATTTATGAATGACAAACGAAAAAAAATATTGATGTCACGGCCCGGTGTCCGGGACACCGGGCCGGGACGCTCAAAAAATAGCCGGGGCCCGGGTTTTTTAATGTCCCGGCCCGGCTTGAAAAATTTAAGTCCCGGCCCGGGTCCCGGCGAAAAAAGGTGTCCCGGTCGTTTCCTGGTATATATATATATATAAGAATTATATTGCATTTAATGAAATGTTCAAATATATGATGGCATCATCTACCCTTAATTTTTGTTTTTTTCCATTAAGTTTGTCTTAAATGGTATTTTATGGGGGATGTTTAAGCGAAATCATATAGGTTGCAAAATACATCCTACTATTTAAAAATCAATCTGACCTTGAATTTATTTTCAGCTGATGGAAAGAAACAGAAAGGCGATTTCATCAACGTCATCATCACAATAACAACACAATCATCATTATTACTCAAGTCCATGTGGGACTCATGATGAAATATCTTGAAAATAACGTTAGTTAGAAACTACACCCTTCCCTCAACATGTCTCGAATCAACACACCAACCAACCAAAAGCTTCTCACAAATGTCGCCGTCGTCCGTATCAAGAAAGCAGGCAAGCGGTTCGAAATCGCCTGCTACAAGAACAAAGTCCTTTCCTGGCGTCAAGGCACGGAGAAGGACATCGACGAGGTCCTCCAGTCCCACACAGTCTTTGCCAACGTCTCCAAGGGACAGGCCGCCAAGAAAGAGGACCTCTCAAAGGCCTTCGAGGGCATGAAGGATCAAACGGAGATGTGCAAATATATATTAAGCAAAGGAGATCTCCAAGTCTCTGACAAGGAACGAGCCGCACAGCAAGGGGCCCTCTTCAAAGATCTGGCTACTAACATAGCAAACAAGGCCCTCAACCCAGAGACACAACGACCCTACTCCGTATCCATGATTGAAAAGGCCATGAAGGAAGGTCACATCGCCGTCAAGCCGAATAAATCTGCAAAACAACAAGTCCGAGAAACCGTCACTAAGCTCCAAAGCACTCTATCCATCGAACTCGCCCGCATGCGGATCAAACTGGTCTTTCCCATATCATACAATAAAACTCTTAAAAAGGAGCTCTCCGGACTCTCCATCGAGAAGGAAGACAAAACAGAGTGTGACGAATGTATGATCATAGGGCTCATTGATCCAGGGGACTATAGGTCCCTTGAGGAGTCTCTTCGATCCCTACCAAGGGGAAAGGGAGCATGGAGCTCCTTAATCTGAAAGAAGTCAATGAAGAGGCTGAAACGCTCTAGTAATGAAATTTATTTCACAATATATATTTATAATAATAATAATTAATATTTAACAAAACGTCGAAAATTTCAAACACCACTCGAGTATAACGTCTTGATTCTTTTGTGTGTCCGCATTGAATTCCACGTGCGTGAAGGGTCTCTTACTTGATGCTATGATTTGATTGAGTCGCATGATGAATTTGAGCTCTGTTAGGGATCTGCAGCACTTAATATCCGTTTTGGAGAAGACGAGAAGTATCTCCACGGAGGTTTTTAGGTCTGGATGATTCAGGAATTCCAGAAGATGTATGGTAGCCTTTCCCAGAGATTCCGGCTCGGAGGCATCAATGACGTAGATTATACCCGTGTGTTCTGGGCCTCGATGAATGAGGGCCAGAGCTGGACCATGGTACCTCCGAGCTCTCGAACCACGACGCAGTCGTCTCTTGCCTCCGCCTCCTTACCGTCTCGCTTTCTTCGGCTGATTATGGATAGGTTTGTGCCCTGAGTAGGGACGGTTTCCTTGGCCATGTTGGGATCATCACGGAGCTGTAAGTTCTTGAGCAGAGTCGACTTTCATGAGCCAGTCGAACCCAGGCATAGAATAGCAGGTGGAATGGGAATATCCATTTTTTTTTGCCTGGGGGAGTGTATTGATTAAACAAATGTCTCCTAATATCACCAGCAAAGGCTTTTTCTAATAAATACCTACTCCTTACAGAAAAAAAGGGTAATTAATTCAAGCTTTTGAAAAAGACCAAAATCAACGTGTGTTCCACTTTATAAACGTTCAATGAACATAGCAGATTTTAGAAAAAGAATTTCTATAAGAAAGATAGTAATTCCAGAATTTCGTACCAATATCAAGAGTTTAACTTGCCAAAGATAAACAAAATCAATGGATATTACGTAAATTTTTGCTTTTACAGCAAACCCCAAGCAATATTTAATTTAGTACAAATTAATTTGTTAAAGAGAAATACTGCTAATAGGTGTGGCTCTAATAGATACTAAATGGAGCTCGATGTACTTAATATTAAGATTTTTTACAATTCCTTTGACTATTTTTTTACATAAAAAAACTTAATTATTTATATTTTTATCATGGTTTTTCTTTGTTATAGTATGAAAAGTATAACTTTTTCCTGCTCCAGCTATGTTTAATGGAAGCATTTCCTTACATTTCCGTAATAATACCTTTGAGTTTTAAACTGAGGTCTTAATGAACTTATTTATCAATAAATAAGTGTTTCACTTATTCCCCAAAAATATGATTTTCTTGTTGTAATTCTAGTTATTTCTTGTCATCATTTAATTCATATGATTGGAATTACTGATGTTTTCATTGATTTTAACCCTGCACTGATTTGTAATTTGATCAATGACTTTTAATCGTTTCCACTCAGCAACTTTTGATAGTACTTAAGGTCTGCATCTATTTTCAACCGAAATAAGTTTTTGTTATGACTGTACCACCATATATTCCACCGGGTTTTTTTCATCATCTAATCACAATATAAAGTATTAAAAACTCCTGGACTGTTGCCGGGAAAGAAATCAAGTACTTCCCATTAAAGTCAAAGCATCTTTTAAGAATAATGGAAAGGTGATTGAAATTTTACAAATGTTTATTTTTTTTTGCAGGAAACGAACGGGTACCGGCTGTTTTTTGAACGTCCCGGCCCGGTGTGTAAAAATGACCGGACCGGTCTTTATATTTTCGTTCATTCGTTATTCTGAAAGTGACGACGTTTTTTAAGAAGATAATTTCAAAAAAAAAAAAACGTCATCACTTTTTTTAGAAAATGTTTTTAATTTCTAAAAAAAACGTCGTCACTTTCAAAATGACTAAGGAACGAAAATATATTGAAGTCCCGACCCAGCTTGAAAAGTTTAAGTCCCGGCTCGGCCCAGGTCCTGGCGAAAAAAAGTCTCCCGGTCGTTTCCTGTTTTTTGTATTATTGTTGTACATTCAGTAAAAGTAATTTATTTGATTTTAGCAATGTAAAATTGTTTTAATCTTTTATGAAGTTTAAATTCTAGACTACAATGTTTATTTATGTAATTAATACACAACTACTTCAAGTAAATAAATATTTGAGAAAAAAAAGAAACAGTAATGAATATACAATAGTCGGAATAAATAATAAATACTTATTTATTGTTTAAAGAAGTCGTTAGGTATCAAGACTTATTTTCTTCAGCTTTTTTAACGTGCTATATTTCTTCCGATTCAATACTAAGTGCTCAAAAAATAGGATTTATCATTGTAGATGGTTACACAAAAGGCGTCATTCACAATCTTTAAAAAACCCTCATGGTAATGGTAAACACATACAGTCAGATATTTATGTCCTCAAAAATATGTAAATTGAAAATCCGAGTTTTTGTAATAAAATAACGGGGTTGCTGGGTTCATTATCACTTGGGTCAAGACTTTTAATCGTTTATCACCGAGTGTTTTTCATCACATATCACTAGTCTCCAAAAAATAAGGAGCGATACACAAAAAATATATGTATTTTGTGTAAAATTTCTTTTTGAAAATTTGTCGTTCATGTTATCACAAGTTAACATCGTTTGCTACAAGTTGAGCTTAGATTTAAAAATATATATTTATCACAAGCCCGTATTTAAAAAGATTGTATTTTAGTTACGTCACAGTAAAAAAACATATTGATCATGTACGTAAAATTAAACACAGATTAATCACTGATCCAGCATTGTATGATGCGATACCCAAAGAATAGTATTAAATATTACTCTTACAGGGAAATAAAAAAACCATTTCGGGTTTATATAAATAATTCATGTGCAGCGAAGGAAAAAATATCTTATAATGATCCTCCGAAGAAGCTATTGTGTTTTTAAACATTTCTCGTTTAATTAAAACCAGATAAATAACATTTTCAAAAAAATATTTGGGTTAAATGAAAAGCTTTCTTTTCTTGATTGAATAAGGCTTGTTTTTATATGAAAAAGTTAATATTATTACATTGATTATAAATGACATTATTCCCTTGATAATATAAGTTATTAAGCTTATACTGAGCAAGGTACTTTAAAACATAGAATGAACGAAAACATGGATATAGCATTTAAAAATACATTTTCCATTATTTTTCCTCTTAGAATCCCCAAAGACATCCTTTATTATCTTATCTATGAGCTTCTTTGACTCTTCCTCAAGAACTTCTACTTGAGTAGTCTCTTTAAAAAATAGCTATCTTAAGAGAAGGAAAATGCCTGTAACCAACGAATTAAGCTTGAGAGAAGTAGGTAACCAAAGATGAAAAAAAAACATCCACTCTCTCTCTAATCCCTTAAATGCAGGGTCAAAATATGCCCATACATCAGGTTACCTCTCTTGCTTCACATACTACTACTTATAGATTGACCAAGGTAGTTAGGCCAACCAAGTCACGACGTAAATATATAGGCAAGCAACAACTATAGGCAGCATGAACTCATTCTAACATATTTATTTTAAATAAATGTATGCATGTGGCTTCAAAGTCACGTGATATTTCCAGGCATTGCCGGGTATGAATCCCCCACTTTTTTAAGGCAAAGATGTGCTATAGGAATGATATGTAGTAATAATAATAATAATAATATTAATAAATATCAAGATGAAATACAAGTCCGTAGCGCAACAACAAAGCTACCTTTTCTACCCGTCATTCCTACTCTCTCTCACTGTTCTTCTCTCTGTCCCCCCCTCAAGCCTCTCTCTCTCTTCTCTCTCTTTTCTGCCTGAATCAGTTTACAAACTGAAGTAAAAAAGCAGTTCCATCGGATTGTTGTTGTTATGACTTTGGATTGGGTCTCCATGAGTGAGTAATTTGGAGGCTCCTGCTTCGTTCCTAGATCTCGATAGCCAACGCACACACACACACACACGCACAGGAAGGATGGAAGAGGAGGAAAGTACTTCTGAGGAGAGCAAGAAGAAGAATCGTCGTAAGCGAAAGACTCCGCTGAAAGTGGAGACGGCCTCTTCTGGAGGTCGGATGGTGGTGAGCCTGAGGAGGATGTGGAGGATGGCGCCTTGTCTCATGAGACTCGCCTGAGTAGTAGTAATAACTCCCTTCCTCGTCATGTCTGCCCCGTCTGTGGGGATCGGGCCAATGGGCTACACTATGGGATTTACTCCTGTGAAGGGTGAGAACACAGCAATTCATTGATGAAGGGATGAGGCATGACTTGGATTGATGGGACACTTGGGAGAAGAGTAGATGGGGAGGGAGGACTACATCCTCAAGTGACATGAATAGTATAAGAATTCAACTAGATCAGAAAAAGGGCTCATCAAATGTTGAATTGGTGGATCTCACTTTTTGGAAGTTAGTTGGTAAAAGATATTACTGAAAATCATATTGCTTGTTAAAAAATATATATATATATATTACTGAGTCATTTCGTGTTCAAACAGATGTGGAGATTTATTATAGAGTCCTATAATCAAAAGACGAGTCCATTTGGCTGAATATTATCCATGTAAATGCCTATCTTCCAATAAAATAAAACCATAGAAAAAATATTATGGCAGGCAAGGTTGTGTAGGATTTATCAGTTTATAAGAAAATAGATGGCTATATATTATTAACATTTATCAGATATAATTAAAGGTTTCATATTATAGGAGAAACATAATTGCTTCATAAATACGCTACATAACCTGATGAGACAAACTTCAAAACAGTTAAAAGCTTATAAAAACTGAGATAGGGCCTATTCTCATATGAAAAAACATGTTATAATAGTACACATAGTATTAAAAAAAATTAGCTGTATCAAGTTGGATTATTTTATCATATTACTATTTCAGTGGAATTGTTATTTTTGGGTTTTAAAAGATTTTTCAGTAACACTTAGGCCTTGCAAGGGGTTCAATTATATTATTATTATTTGGATAGATGAGTGTTGGCAGTTACTCTAACAATTAAAGAATTGTCGTTAGGTAATCATAGATATAAATTACGAATTAAAGTTTTATTTATGATGAGTTGAGAGTAATCCTTACATTCTTTTTTTTTTTTTTGCTTATATGATTCGATAGAATAACACCCGACAGGATATAAATGAGCATTATAGCATTGAAATTAGTCTATCCACCTAGGATCTTATTAATGAGGTAAACCAAAATGACCATCCCCTCTCGGGAGTATTCGAACATGGTCCCCCATCATTGAGAGTTGAACACGCCTTAACATACACGGCTATCGCAATCCCTTTGCTTACATTAATTCTATGTAATAAAAAAAACATGAACATTTTACTGAACAAAAGACCTAAGAATTAAAAAATAAGGTATGGAAATAATTAATAATAAAATTGGGATTTTGCATGGATGTTTGACAAATACTTTCATTTTCTCAATAAAGTTGAAAAGTAAGTAAATAATTTTGAGTTCATTGACTTGTACTTTAAAGTATGTAAAAATAAGTAATTACTTGTATAGAAAAAAATGTTATTTTTGAGAAGAGGATGTGGGATTTTGAAAGCATTGGTAAAGGCTTAGGATCAAAGCAATCTAACAAATCAGTGTTTTGGGGGTATGAACAACCTTTCAATATATTTAACGCATATTTGATATTTTACCGCTTATTTTCTGAAAAATGGTAGACATTTTAAAAGTTGCATTGCGGCAAATACTTACTCCGAGTTTTAATCAACATAGGTTATTAAAATGAAGTAAAGAACTATGTACATTATGATGTCCACAACGCATATGACATAAGTGTTTCTATAAACTAAAGTTTATGTAAGTAGCAAACTGGTGTGGCAGGAAATAAAATAAAAATAGTGCTTGTGCTCATGACGAAATATGAATTTTTGGAATATATATTTATATATTTTTGGTTAAAATGTTTGTTTATTTAAGTAAAAGATATTGTGTACAAAATAAAGCATACACACAATTGAAAACAAATTAATTAATCAAATAAAAGGTACGTAAAAATAAAATAAATAATATTATATTAGTAACTGTCTAAAGAAAAGAAGAATAAATTTAGTTAATATATTTTTTAACTTCTATGTAAATAAAAGTTAAATTTAATAGGATACACATTTTTTCTGATTTGACCTTTTGACATATTTATATTTTTCTAGATGCATTAGATTTTTTTGGTCATACGTTTTCCATTTATATGATCTTTTTCCTCTTTATATTCTTGATGCATATTTCTGGTTATATAAGCATCGTTTTATTTATCCAGATTCCTTTATAAATATATTTCAATTAACCAATATTTTAATTTTCTCACATTAGCTGCAAAAACTTTTTCAAGCGTTCCATCGTCGCCATTCAGGAGCGGCCCTACTTTTGCAAGTTCAACAATGAGTGCGACATCAGCGTCTTCGATCCCGATGGTATCAAGCGGAATCGTCTCCGCTGCCAGGCTTGTCGCTACAGCGCCTGCCTGGACGCGGGTATGCATCACCACAGTGGGGGGGGAGGCTCTCTCATGCCCGCCTGGCCGCCCAAGGAAGCTATCCTCCTCACACCGACAATTTGAGACTGAAGACACCCCCCAATGGAAGACAACTTTGAGGAGACAGCCAGCCACTTGGAGGCCCGGGATCTACGCCTACAAGTAGACTTGCTTCTAAGCAAGAACCGGGAGCTAAGCCAGTCCCTCAAGGAGAAGGAGATGCAGCTAGCCATTTCGGAAAAACAGATCTCCAATTTAAAATCTCAGATTACGCGACTGAAAGATAGAAGACTGAACAACAATTCCTCCCCGCCAAACGCCAACGGTGGCCGCCGCTCTGGCAGCTTATTCAAGGACGGTAACGTGACCATCACACCCATACTACCCGGGAAAAAAGTCCTTGAGCCCGCCCTTCAAGGAAGAGAGGATGGAGGACGATGAAGGGGAAGAGGACATGGCCACCATCGAGGCCGTGAGCAGTACTAACAACGCACAACAACCCGCAACAACCATTAAGAAATGGAAAATCAATAGCTACAATATCGGTGGAGACAACTGAAATAGAAAAAACAAAATAATCCTCTCATTTTTTTGTTAAAAAGATTGTTTACTATATATTTTTATATTCTATGACCCGTCCAAGCGAACGGCAAAGTGTTTAAGCAACGAATATTATGTTTTCATCTCTTTTTTGTAAGTGTGCAATTCCTAATAACTAATGAACAACAAATGGCTTTCGAACAACAAAAACAAGCATTTCTGGCGCACATCTGATAATTTTTACACACACAAACACACGCTATCCAAGTTTCCATATCCATGATAATGTATTATGTGGACTTACATCTGTCAAACTTTTGAATATGCACATTTGTTGAGCAAGGCTTTTTTGTTATAACTTTTTTATACGTGAGTTAATCTTATTTGATTGTCTACTTAGTGTTCAGTGTTTCTTTTTTTTTGTGTGTGTGATTAACTGTATGTAACTAATGTTATGATCAAAAATCTGATCATCCTATAAGGGTTGTGTTACCAGGTCTTCTGTTAATGTTTTTTCTATTCTCTTTGTACTAGTTTTACAAAAAATATTAATATTATTATCGTAAAAAGGTATGTCCATCAGAGTTATTGTATAGTTTTATTTGGGTATTTAAAAAAATAGTAAGAACCATGGTACTTTTTTTGTAAGACTTATTTGGCATAAAGAAGAGGAGAGTTAATAATTAAAAAAATAATTGGTATACTGAAATGAGGGGCATCATTTTAATGGCGGATGTTGAAGAGTAAACGGCGACATATATAGACATGCAAATATAATGTTAAAGGAAAGCCTGAAGCGTTCCCATGGGCTTTGATGAATGATATTTACGAATCCTTTAAATGATCCATGAGTTGCTGAGCAGAAAAGGTAGAAAATACATAATGCAGAGCGATTACAAGCTCAGTCTTGCTATTTAAAATCACGGAATGCAGTAGATTTGGCTTTGTAGATGCTGTTGACCTAAGAAGGCCGTGTCGGCCATGGTCTTGGCGATGTCCTCGACAAAAATTTGTGGACGCGCGACATTTCCCTTTTTTATTGATGTTAAGATACAGCCAAAATAAAAGTTTAATTTTCTAAAAACCAAAGTTCTGAACCCGTTTTGACGAATAAGAAAGGAATCAACCATAGAGATAAAAGATATAGAGAGCTTATTCTTTTCAGCTGATTCTGTGTGTCCAATATAAACAAAGTAATTTGTACTACGTCATCGTAAGCTGATCATAGAGATAGAATCTATCTCTATGATCAGCTTACGATGACGTATTACAAATTACTTTGTTTATAGTGGACACACAGAATCAGCTGAACGACGATGTTTCTCTGCTATTGAAGGGAATCAGCTCTCTATATCTTTATATCTCTATGGAATCACCCTACTTTGTCTTTAAAATCTATGATTGATAAGATTGATGCAATATCTTGCAAGATATAAACCAATCGGTATCATTATTCGAAATCACCTGTATATCAAACTTGTGAAGGGAACGGAAAATAGAACGCTATTCTGCGTAGATATATTCTTTCTGATAATATATTTTTAAATTTGAAGTTTTGGTATGTTTCCATAAGAAGATTTATCACGGTTTTAATAGTTCTTCACATTTATTCCGTTATTTATTACTTGGAAGAGTACAAAAATATCATTATTTAAATGTGCATTTATTTCAAAGTAAAAATAAATGCTTATGGATACCAGATTAGTAGCGAAGAAAAAATAAGGCTTATAAAATAATAATGTAACTCTTTTGTAAATACATCCAAGATTATCTCTACTTTATAAAAGTACTTCTCACCCAAAATTATGTAGGATAAAAATTCTAGAGGCAGAATTCTTTATTATATAATTATATCTGCAAAACTCCCTCTAATCAAAAACAATTTTTTTCAAGTTCCAATAACACTTCTTAAATCCCCTCCCCCTATAAATCAACAATTGGTAGTAAATATTATTTGATGAAATTTTAATGAAACAACCAAATCATCGA
This sequence comes from Caligus rogercresseyi, assembly GCA_013387185.1. Taxonomy (NCBI): domain Eukaryota; kingdom Metazoa; phylum Arthropoda; class Copepoda; order Siphonostomatoida; family Caligidae; genus Caligus; species Caligus rogercresseyi. The sequence goes on along the minus strand of CP045896.1, from coordinate 25,487,587 downwards.
TTGATCATATCTTAATTTATCCACCGGGACAATTACGCCCTAGCCGGCCTTATACAGGACCCAATATGCCATTGGGAGGCTGTCAACGGCCGTTTATGTTTCTTGAGGCCAGCAACCCACCGGGATAGTCACGGTATTCCCGCTGGCCTCTCCGCCCCTGAACGGGAGCATTATTGGAATCACTTTTTATGGTGAGCTAATTTGTGATTAAAAAACCTATATTTTCTGTAAGTTATTTATATTTTAAATTAGAGTCTTATATTATCTCCATTTGCTAATAGTAAATAAAAAAACAATACATAGCAATTTATTGGATACGATGAATACATTAAAACCTATATTCCTTACTATTATTATAACAAAAAGTGGAACGGAAAGGTAAAAGTTCCTTTCCGTTCACAAGGCTGATAATTATGTTCGTAACTAAATATATAACACGTGTTCACCGATGTAACATTAACTAAACTGGGAAGTTATTAGATGCAGTATAAATAATTCCCGTTTTTTACATCTCCTGGGTGAAAATGAACAAGATATTCTACTTTAACTGGTAAAATCAAAACAAAAAATGTGCCGTCAAGCTAAATTAAATGAAGTTTTTCATTTTTCTTCAAAGATATTTTGTTAACTAACAACATGTATGAATTCAAATGTTCAATCTATGTTGAGTGTAACTGTCCATTGAGTTTTTATCATATAAATTACTCAAAATATATATACAATAATTTACTTTACATTAAAATGATATGACGTTATTATGGAATGATTAAAAGAAATTAAAAAAATAACAATGATATTTATTTGTTAAAAAAATAATAATAATTACTATTATTGCATATCATTTATAAATAAAGAATATTCCATTTTATGAATATTTATAATCACAATATATTTAACGATATCATATTCTTCGTTTGAGGCTAGAATCTAAGCGTACGAATTGAGTTCGAGTCTTGGTGGAATCGAATGAATGTTCTTGTCCTTTATTTTAAAACACACCATCACTTTAACCATGCTGTTAACTCATTCTATCTCGGGAAGCCAAACAGGTAACCAATAAAAATATTGTATTTTTATAATAAAATATTTAATTTTGTTTTATATATCCATGGTATAATTATTTGGTTGTATAATATTTTTTATCATACTTGTGCTGAAACAAGCAAATTATAATCTTATAATAGAAATAAACAATTCAATTAACTAAACTGGAAATTTATTGAATGCAGTATATGGCCGCTCAGCCCCAGTTTTCCCATCATTTTCTGGGGCATCCAGTGACCATTCTTCCTGAAGCTGCCCTCCAATATCTGCAAAGAGTGTGTCCCACGTCCATTCACTGTCCGGCTCCTTCAGAGAGGACTCTGGGGCCATGGACTTAGTAAGCGCTCGCAAATCAATATCATCAAGCGTTGCAAACGCAGCATGCTTAAGCAGATCATTGTCTAACTCCTTGTAGCTGGCCACCCGGTTGACGCTCACATTGGGCGCCTCCGCCACTTGTGCCACGAGGTCCTCCTCCTGGACGTCTTCCAAGTCTGGAATGATGGGTATGACGTCGTCTTCCTCATCCACATCGAAAAAACCGGACTTGCTTTTTGACGACGTCTTGGGGCGACTCGACTTGAGGCCTTGGCTCTCTGACTCCCAAACCCCGGGGACGCCTCTCCGTCTGCCCGGCCCAGAATCCTCGGTGCTAAATAAGTCCTTGGGTTTGAGACCAGAAAACGCGGGTCGGCTCACGGATTCCTCGTCAAAAGCTGACTTGGATTTGTCCGCTCGTCTACCCAAGCGGGCCGTTACTTTCCGCACAGGGGATAAACTCAAGTCCATATCTAACTCACCCATGTTTAATAATATTTAATCGAAACTCTTTAATCTTATTATATTGATTGAAAGGTCGTATCCTGGTACAGGTACTTGCACCAACTTCATCCTTAGTCCTGCTTTCTTCTCCCAAGTATCCAAATAAATACTAGAATGCTTGAAAAGAAAATATACCTGAAAAGGCTAATTTTTACATTACGGAAGAACAAATAAAGAGTAAAGTTTGAGCCATCAATCGTTTTACCCCTTCAAAACTTTCGTTTTGACAAAGTATATTAATTAAATTAGTTGAAAAAATGTATTAAATCTTGCAAAATCTCATTTCATTGGTTTATTAAATTTGTTAAGACACCACTAACGTTTGCTTATTTCTTTATAATATATATTATGTACAAAGATATACAAAAATACATATAAATAACAACATCAAATGATGAAAGAATTATATCCTGTCAGATGGAATTCTATCGAACTATATAGGCAAAAAAACTCGCCAGACGAAGAAGGAACGTGAACGTCCGCCGGAAGGATAATTAAGTATTATCCAAGCCTCTCCATCCAACATCAAAGACTTATAAATATAATTTCAAAAAGATTTAGTAATTTTTTACATTTAGCATAATTCTATTATGTTTTTAGTTACATGGTTATGTTTAGTTTGTAAAATTCTTAATAGCTGCTTCACAAATATGATTGTGCTAATTTTATAGTTTTTACCTGATATGTGTTATTTTATTGAATGCGTTCTACTCCAGAGGAAAAGTTAAAACTAAAATGTTTAATTTTTTTAATATTACGCATTTGTCTGGTTTTTATATATTTATCTATTTTATTTACATAATAAACGAACATGAGAGAAAAAACAATGATTAAACATAGAGTCCATAATTTCCAAGGTTCGAGGAATTCTGTACGCCTCGCGGGTCAAGGGAACCCTCTCCCTATAGGACTGGACAAGTTGGTGGAAAGATACATCTCCTCCTAGACCGAATCAATTATTAATAAACATTATATATTTTATGAAAAAATTGAATCCAAGTTTTATTTTTTAAAAAGCATTTTTCGTGTTTAAACTTTATATATTGACCATTTGTCCCCTACCACTTTTCTATTTACAAAATGTTGTATGAATGAAATATAATTTATAACGATAAAAAAAATATATATATAGTTTAGAATAAAAAATGTTTTCTCAAATAATATGATGAAATAATGGCTAAATCTATATATACTTTCAAGATGTCTAGTTTTCTACGTCGGAACATTTGTTCTATAACTGCTCCTTCGTCCACCCTTTAGTGATCCAAGTAAACGAAGCACTATTGTCAGAACTGGGGGTTTATCTGTCCAAAAAGGATTGGCTCATCCTGACATCTTCACAATATCCGTCAAAATACAAAGTGGAAGCCTGCATTGCAAAAGTGCAGAGAGTGATTTACGCTTGCAGATCGCAAGGTAGACACATCCCTACAGGCATCGTTACCTGCGTTAGGAGAGTTTTAAATGTCTGAAAATAACATTTTATGATTAATACTATTCGTTTCTGTTTTTTTATATCTGATTATAATTTTTTGCATTTGAAATTTAGATAAAAGTGTTTTAATATTTTATTTTATGAGATAAAAAGGAGCTTGTGGTTCCAAATTATAATTTTAATGTAAAAAAAGTATTTCAAAATATAATAATCTAATTTAACATAATGTTTTTTTTGAAAATGGATTGACTGTTTTTGTATATTACTTTGATATGTGCCTTAGTTGCTTTATATATATATATATATATATATATATATATATATATATATATATATATATATATATATATATATATATATATATATATATATATATATATACCTATACCTATATATATATATAAGAAATATAAAGTATATAATTGCTGGAAAAAAAGATGTCTAGTTTTCCAGTGAAGCACCACGAATTGTAATCGATCATCGGGACTTTTGACATAAGGAAGGATATACTGAACTAGAGTATCATTTTCCCACAACTCTCCTTTCTTAAGTTGCAGGTACATGTTAGCCTTTGAGTTATCAGAGCCTCTCAGTTTGTAGGGCAAATTCTAAAGCCTGCGTTTTCAAGAAGGTTTTATTTTTGTCTCTTGATACTTCGAATCAGGGGCGATATAACCTACTGGACAAGGGTGGGTCTTTGTTTGAGGCCCTAGGGAGTCATTATTTATCATTATGCATATTATAAACATGCCTTTGAGTTAAGAGAGACAGAAAATTATTATTTGCTTAGGGCATCAAATCCCTTAATAAAGTTTTCTTCTCTCAAACCTCTCAAATTAATTTTAAAGAAAGTGTTTTCCAATACAACACAATCTACAAATGTATATTGAGAATCATGATATGATTATTCTCCTCAGTCTTAGTAGGGCCATAGCTTCCTATGTAATCTGTTAAGATTTAAACTGAAACTAGTGATGATCAAAACGACTCTAAAAAGATTAGAATCTGTTAGTCTCATTCATGGAAAGGGTGATAAATATAACTTTACTCTCTTTGATCATCAAAACCTCAACTTTATATTGTTCAATTCCATTTGTACTAGTTTTATTGCCTTATTGATATCAATGATTTATACCACTATCATTTTGTGTTCATTGCCTAAAAAGGAGATGATTAATAATAAAACGCCTTTTGAGAGCAAATTAGTTTATTTTGGTGTATATTTATCTTTGGAGTAACCCGTGTTCATTGCATTATATTTTTCCCAGGATTCCAGCATTCTTTTTTGAATAAAGTCAATGTAGCCAATCGGATAATCCTCTCTGAATTTTCGTCTTCCCGCATTTCCAGTCAAATTAAGTAGTGATAAATGATATAAAACAAGAAAACAGAAAATGCAATGATTGCCAAAATTCCATATGGATCCATTCCTTCACTGTAAGAGATAGAAAGTAGTTAGTTATTTAAAATATTAATAAATGAGTTTAATTAATTATATTATAATGTTGAAGGAAGCTTTTTTCATATTATAATTCATAGAATGACACATTTCTTATCATCTAAAATCTTCAATATACATATCAGGATTTCATAAACAGTATATTAAAATGTACTCTGTCTTGGATATGATTCAACAACTTTAAAAAGTATTATACAATAAAAAATATCTATGAAAAATATTTCTTGCTGCCATGTTTCATCAACAACAAAACTAGGAGAAGAGATATTCAAAACCCCAGTACCATGCCTAAGCCGCTAATATATGTAGAACTGGTGTCTAGCTAAACTAACAAAATGGAAATATATTTTCAAAAAGGGGATATTATAAAAATTTGGTGCCATTAAAGATTTGTTTAAAACAATAATTGGTAAAGAGACAGGTTTTGAAACTAGAAAGCAACATAAATAATATTATTTTATAAATAATTAGAACTGGTATTCGGTAGTAAAAATCTACTGTCGGTATCATTAGTTGTTATCAAGTTGTGTATCTGTAAATCAGTATCGGAAGAAGAAATATACTGCTGGAACTACAAATCTACCTAAATATCGAATATCAAACGGTAGTTGTTGCTATCTAAATAATCTGAATAAACTTAGTTTATTTCGTTCTGTTATACATATTTTATTGATAGCGTAGCTATACATTTAAAGTCCACCTCTCAGCCTCGAATCAATAACCAGAACTCGCTTTCGCAACATCGAAAGACTTTTTAAATAACAAATCAAACAAAATACTTAACTTATTTCAATTTAGCAAAGTAAACCAGTTCTCTTCAACAGCGATTTGAACTCTTACCCGACTGCAATGGTGCCATAATGCCCATGTTTTAAGGGTGATTGTACTGTATGTATTCGTTTGTTCATCGGAGAAGTGTAGGGTGAGCCATAAACACTATTTCGATGCTTGGCAGATGATATTTTATCGAAGAAGTAGACGGCTATTCGACCGATTTCATCAAAATCATAGTCGTAGTCCTCAATTTTGTTGTGGGAGGCCATATTGGTGGGAGATAGATTGATGGGGATCTGGGGGTTAATGAAAAATAAATACGTAATAGTAAGTAATTTTATACGACGTAAATAAGATGAGACCAGAATATATGAATATTGAAGTTAGGAAAAATAACAGTTTTTTCAAGAATTACAATTTATATAAAATTTGTATTTTTTCTTCAAAAATATTATATTTGAGCCCTTCATCTCTTGAATAATTGCTTAGAAAAAAGTGTGGAAATTGAAATTTTTCGAAATGAAGGTTTCAATTGACAAAAAAAACCTGATATCAGCTGATACTGCATTATTTACTGTTGAAGAAAATATAAGTGCTAGTAAAAAGCAATACAAATATAAAATATCATAAAAACGATATTTCATGATAGGAAATAATATTATATATATATATATATATATATATATATATATATATATATATATATCAGGAAACGACCGGTACACTTTTTTTCGCCAAGACCCGGGCCATGACTTCAGTATATTTTTATTCCTTCGTCATTCTGAAAGTGACGACGTTTCTTTAAGAAAAGAAATTCCAAAAAAAGTGACAATGTTTTTTTAGAAAATATCTTCCAAAAAAAGTGACAACGTTTTTTTAGAAAACATTTTTTTAAATTATTTTCTAAAAAAACGTCATCACTTACCGAATGACGAATGAACGAAAATATTAACGTCCCGGCCTGGTGATTTTTAGAAACTGGGCTGGGCCAGGACGTTCAAAAACAGCCGGGATCCGGCCGGGCCGGGTACCTGGTCGTTTCCTGATATTACAATTTATATATATATATTAGGGTTGTTCTTATTTTTCAAATGTTTGAAATGTTAGCGACTTTGAGCATTTTCTGTTTCTTGGGGATAAAAGAAGACGACATACAAAGTTTGAACAAAATCGGTCAACATTACGAGGTCGCGCAACGAGGTCAAAGTTTTAAAAATTTAGTAAAAATATAGTTTTCCGCAAATTTCTTCAAAATGGTGGACGTTACAGACTTCAATAATAATTATTAATTTAAAGGAAATCTAATTTACTACCAGACGTATGTTTGATGTTTTTTAATAAAACAAAGTTTTCAGTAAAAACAAAGCAAGAAAGGGAGTGAGTATTGTTAGCTTATTTCATAGCTTTTTTGTATCAATTAACTTCACTCGCCTGTAGAAGATGACTTGTTCGCTTCAGAGTAAAATAGTACTTTTAAGTTTAGTAAAACTTTAGATGATAAATCCAAAAATGACCTTGGTTGCATTCTATCAATTCAGAATTCAGTACAATCTGAGTTTACATCATATGATTCAGAGCCTGTATTGACCTATAAGAAATCGATTATGAAAAAAATAAATAATAATTTGTTTCTTAGATTTGCGTCAAGGTATCCTCTCAAAATTTTACTTTGTCTCTGACGCATACATAATCCATTATATGCGTCATTTTGTACGCGAGATAGGCTTTTTTAATGTGCATATAACTCTCTACTTATTAAATTGACATGATTTAGTATACCAAAATATTAAAGCTGGTTAACCAAGCTTTCATTTGATATATTTTGTGTTCTAAAAATCGCTATACTTTAAGAGATATAAGCAAATACGTACTCTCCCCCAAAAATTGATCTTTTGATATGAGAATATACGATTACCATTTGGTAACGGCAGTTAGTGTAACCTGGATAGGAAGAAAAAAGAAGGGAGAGAAGTAAGGCAAAATATATATATATATACATATATACACAGACATATATATATAATATATATATATGGGTAAGTTTTATTTGAAGAAAGGTCTAGGGCGCCTTGAATTGAGGAATATGCAGTATAAAATTGCTTGTCAGTTAGTTACATGCTAAATAAATAAATGAACATATTGGTTTAATGCAACTCTTTTTTTTGTTAGTTATAAATTTATTACTGTTTACAATAGACAAACATATACAGATATACATAAACTAAAGTAAAGAACACAACCACACATTGGGGTATCTGTGTTACGACAGTAAAAGTAGAGTAATCATATTTATAAATTGAAATTTTTCATAATAACATTCTTTATCTTTGTACATTTTAAAAAATTTGATTATTTTTGTTTCCTCATCCTCCTCTTGCAAAACTATGTGCCTTTCGTAGGACAAAGCGGGGCATTTGTAGATTAAATGATGAGCAGTCTGTGGTTCTTCCAAACAGAGATCACATATTTCACTCGTGTTTTTCCATTTACTCAAATGAGAGAGAAATGGTCCATGCCCGGTATAGGCTTGGACAAGAAGTTGGGTATCTTGATGTCGGTGTTTAATGGGTTTTGGCTTCGGGTTTAATGCAACTCATTGAATTCAAATTATATTTTAGACTATGAACAAAACTAAGATTACAAAATTTATAATTTTTATTTGTAGTTTCATAGAACATAGTTATACTTTTCTATTCACCGCCGAGACCAAAACGATGTATACAAAATTCAAGACCCAATAATTAGGAAATATAGTATATAAAGTAAATCCGGTTCAACCGATTTAAGATCCTATCCCATGAGTAAAGTGTATTAATAATACAATTTAGGTAAACGGTAGTAGTTAAAATACACACACACACATACTCCAGAATCGGTATATAGAACCAAAGAAAACTCTAAATCTATAAGTAATTCATTTGCAATATTTACAAACATATCTCAGATATGTAATCATATGATGCAGTACTTTACAAATGGATAACAAAAACTACCAGTCTTTGGTCACATTTAGGATAATTGAATATCATCATGAATGAAATCAGGACCACCAACATAGTAGAAGACTTCCAAAAGATGATGAAAAAGCTTCTTGCATATTAAAAAGAAAATTAATGCTCTTTTTCGATCGACGAAAGTAATTTTGATAAATTGATTTACATAGATTGCTTTCATTCCATTAATACTACAATATATTAATGATGTTAAGAAGTTCATCCTATCAAAATGCATAACTTGATTCGGTGAGGGTGCATCACATACATATTTAAATGCACTTTTGCCCCTATTGTAACTCATTTCATAATAATAATAATATTCCCTATTAATTCTAAGGACACCCCTCAGGAACTATTATTATTACTAGAACGTGATTGATTGAACGAAAATGAGCGTCAACAATGAAAAACAGTCGAATTAACATCAGCAAGTGCTCATGGAAATAATAAGTGTTTATTTAGATTCCTCAGAGCTACCAACAAAACAATCCTCATATCGATCATATAAGTATATGAACGATATTAGGAACATATGTTTTAAACATACATCCAATTTCGTTATTAAGAAAGCATAGCTAACTTCATAAGTGGACTTTAAAAGATAATAAATATTAGTAAAATTCCATGAGCACTTGCTTTATTAATGTTAGCAGGCGAAATTGGATTCAAAGGATTCGTAAATGACATGGATGTAGATTCATCCAAAGAGACAATTCTTGTTGAATGCATCAAAATCCATGAGAAGATACATTTTTTTGTTTTTAAGCATTCTTTATTTCATAACGCTATCTATTATTACTCCGCCGAAGGAGATATTGTTTTCACTGGCGTTGGTTTGTTGGTTGGTTTTGTTTGTTTGTCAGCAGAATAACTCAAAAGTGAGGAACGGATTCGGATGAAACTTTGTGGAGTTGTTGGAAATGCCAAAAGGAACAAGTGATTAAATTTGGCATATCTGAGTGCAGAATTAAGATGCAAAATGAGCTAAATACTAATAAATATTTCAAGTTAGCCTACTCTGCCAATATATGTCACTGTGCTGTGAAATCGGGTGCCGGAGCGTCTTCCTCACGGAATTTCCGTCGAGGGGAACCCTCCCCCGTCCCTCTACGCCGCCCCAGTCGTGAAAAAATCCGCCTCGGAAGGCTCATAAGGACCCCGTGACGGCGGAGGTTTGCACTCTCTGAGTGTATATATGCCTCTAGTTATTATTATTATTCATTCTTCTTTTATTTCAATCAATCACGTTCGATTCACAGTTTTCTGTTTCATATCAATAATTATGAAATAAGGCTTCATTCAATGTGATTGAGGTCTGAACATCTACTCAGAGCTTATAATTTAATCCTTTAGAACACACAATGTCTAATGGGTAGCGTGGAAAATCTCCTTGTGTACCCTCGAATTTGATTGGTTTAAAAAAAGAAAAAAATAGCCATACCGATACTAGACGACTCCATAGAGATATAAAGACATAGAGGGCTTATTGGATTCTTCAGATGAATACGTCATATTGCCTAATATAAACAAATCTTTCTATCTCTATGATCAACTTACGAATACGTAGATCAAATTACTTTGTTTATATTGGGCAATGGCGACAGCTGAACGACGATGTTTCTCTGCTATTGAATGGAATAAGCTCTCGATATGTTTATATCTTTATGAACGACTCCTATTCTGTATCATAATAAACGTCGATATAACAACTACCTTCTTCATATCTTTCACCTTCATCATGCCGAAGAAAAAGTGTATTTTTTCTTGGATCTCTACTAATAGAGGCACTTATGTGTGGAAGGTTGACATTAATTGTGGGCTGATATTATGTTGATATACATGCCCATCTCTTCCTTTATGGAAAATAGTTTGCTGTATCTTGTCCAAATTTAAAGACCGCCCGGAGTATGTTCTGATAGAGTATGTAAATGTTTATATCCGAAAGGAATCAGGGAACCAGATACTATTAGGTGAATTTACGGGCGTGCTTTTTTCTCAAGGTTTTTCGCCACCCTAACCATGGGCCTTGATCAATGGCATTTATGAACTTTGATATAGAACCATTTCTATCACCTACTAATATTAACTAAATAAAACAACTACTCTTCCTCAGGGAATTATTGAATGCTTATTTTATCTTTATCCTTCTGGAAACTGGATCCTCGTTCAGGGCAGGATCTAAGTAAAAAAGACTAGTCATTTTTACTGAACACTTTATTATACATGAGTACCTGATGCCCTCAAGCCTATATTCAAGCCCTGGTTGGACTCCACCTACCCCGAATTATGTTTTCCAGCAAGATTGCCCACCAGCCATCAAAACCTAAAAGTGGTGCAGTGATAACTTGGCCAACTTCTGGCCATGGGGAATGTGGCCGCCTTCTTCACCAGACTGTTCACTTCTGGACTATGGGATCTAGAGCAATCTGGAGAGGAAGGCTTGCAGCAAACCCCATCCCAATGTGGTAAGCCTAAAGTCCGCCGTTGATGAGGAGTGGACCAACATGTCCATGGACTACGTGGTCAGGTCTGCGCTGTATTCAAGCCCGTGTGGAGGCCCTGATGAGGAAGAGGGCAACCACTTTGAAATTTAGACACAATTAGGACACACCTATAAAAATTACTAAAGGTAGGATATTGCAATCCTTAAGTTTAGGGTAGCAGAAGGTGCAAAAAGGAAGAAGTGATTAAATTTTGGCATCTCTGAGTGCAGAACTGATATGCGCCAAATACTAGAAAGTATAAATTTTATCAAGATTACGATTTTGCCAAAATTATTTTAAAAAAATTGGCATTCTTGCTCTTTCCGTCTGAGGGAAGTTCCCCCTCTCCTACGCCTCCCAGTCTGAAAAATCGCCTCGGAAGGCTCTTGACGGCGGAGGTTTGCACTCTCTGACCCATATACTCCTCTTGTTATTTACTCTTTCTACAGGCTAAAAACAAATGTTTACCAATATAAATATTTATAGGTCGTAGGCATTTCTTTTTTGATGTAAACATTTAAAAAAATCGTATTTATTGTGCCTTCTTTTGGATGAACTACAAACCATTGAACTTCACATCCGACGGGACAAACGATAAACGGATATTTTATGCAAACATTTATCCTTATTTTTATACATCTCGTTTTTCTGTGATTTTGTGTATTGTTATATATCCTCACTTTATATATTGTAGACTGTTTTAAGTATTTTATGTATAAATGTTTCTTCATTTTTTGACATTAGTAGAAGTATCACCATTCGTGCTTATCTCTGAACTAAAGTTATTTAATATCTGGCACTTTTTTGCCTATATGATTCGACATAATTGCAGTATCCGACTGGATACAAATAAGCAATCTAGCGTGTAAATTAGTCACTTATCAAATAAGTAGACCAAAAATGACCATCCCCTCTCGGAGTATTCGAACCTGGTCCCCCAATATTGAGAGTTGAACACGCCTTAACACACTTCGCACTCCCTTCAACTTGTGATTTACTTGAGCCTCGAATGCTGAGAAATTGTTTAAAAACTATGCATTCTAATAATAATAAACACAATAGAGGAAGAAGATAATTTACTAAAGTAATTAACAATATTAAATTCTTCTTCCATATTCAGATCAAAATTCTGCATGGGTGGATGGAGTCTTACCTCTTTTGTCCTTGACACTATTAAGAGTATTTCAAATAATCTGTATGTCCAGGCATTGAATGGACAGCTAATATTTTTGGGTGTCTGTTTAATTATTTTTCATTGTTGGAAAGTGATTGTTAAATGGAACGGTGAGGAAATAATAAATGAACACAGTTGACATATTGATTGATTATAATGATTATATAAGCATCATATAATTATCTCCGCCGAAGGAGGTATTGTTTCACTGGCGTGATTGGTTTGTTTGTCAGCAGGATAACTCAAAAAGTGAGGAACGGATCAAATGAAACTTTGTGGAGTTTTTGGAAATGACAAAAGAAAGAAGTGATAAAATTTTGGCATCTCTGAGTGCTTCTTTAGATGCAAAATGAGCTAAATACTAATAAACATTTCAAGTTAGCCTACTCTGCCAATAGATGTCGCTGTGCTGTGCTCTCAAAAAGGAGAGCACAGCACAGCGACATCTATTGGCAAATGACAAAAATACCAAGTGATTCATTTGGGGGGATCGGCGGAGGTTTGTACTCTCTGAGTCTCTAGTTGTATGTTTGTTCCATCAATTTCAAACATATCTGACATTTCAAACATATTTTAAAAGCAATATAGGTTCAAGTCTCGACAAGGACAGATCAATATTGATGTACTGCATTGAGCGTAATTGAGCTTGATGGACTCACTTCAATTTTATAATTCATATACACACAGATGCATTTCAATGGCACTCAAAGGAAAAGATTAAATAATTCAACAATTCAAGAGCCTGAAAAAGCTGCAAGTTTTAACTATATCCAATAATTCTTTAATACGATCTTTGGAACTTCACCATATCAAAAGAACACCTGCAAAGCATGTTACATCAAAATTATTTTGTGATGATAACAAAATATTTAAGAAGCATAAGTAATATATATATGACAGAAAAGTTTGGAATCTATCTATAAGAGATGGAAGACACTGCGCAAGAATAAAAAGCATGATATTGTTTTGTTGCGTTCCTAGTCTCCTCCAGTTCAAGGATTTTGGTTCTTTTTCAAAGTACACTGGGTTCTTTATATTTGAGTTTAAATTGAAAAGCTAAAACGCTTCTTTTTTTAAAAACTTGTATGTAGATACATGCAGCTACTCTCGAGTCCATCATGTCTTGTTCTATTTTGTTTGTTTCATACATTTTGAAAATTTTACGATATGAGGATCCTCACTTTGTATGATTATATTTTGAGGTCATTTTAAAATATGTGAAAAACATAAGTAAGGATATTTACAATTTATAAAGTTTTGAACCCATTCCACACATGGAAAAATAGCATCATTTACTCAATTACCAAAAATAAAGGCGGGAAACTTTTCTTTTTTTTTTTTGAAACGCTTAAAAAATCAGATATTCTTTCGTTGGATTAGTTCTCCCTTTCGATTGATGTTTTCATATCAAGGAAATTAGCAATTGTTTTGTCCATCATTATATAATATGAAAACATATGTTCAATTTACAATTTCCCCCCCTCTCACATGTTTGCAAGGTCCAAAAGAACAGGTTTATTCAACTACTATATGTTCTTCACCTTCTGCGAACAACGAATCACTATCAAGCAATATGTTTGTACATTAAAGCCTCTAAATTCATTTGTGCCTCTCTCTCTCTTCACATTTAGTCCAGCAATTAGGTCATTTACTTAATTAGGGTCATAAAGAGTTGTTCAATAGAGTGTACAAATATTGAGAAACTTCATTTGGACCCTGCACTATGACATTAAATATTTAATGGACTTGCTTGACAACAGAGACGCTACGCTGACATCAACAACATAAACATGGCTCCTCGTTGTCGGGCTAATATTTGTCCATACCATAGAGATATAAAGATATAGAGAGCTTATTCCCTTTCATACCCGAGAAACATCGTTCAGCTGTCGCGTGTGCCCAATATAAACAAAGTAATATGTACTATGTCATTGTAAGTTGATCATAGAGATATAAAGATTTGGTTATATTAGGCAGTATGACGTATTTCTCTGAAGAATCCAATAAGCTCTCTATGTCTTTATATCTCTATGGCCTATACTAGTGTTGTCCATCGGGCGCGATTTCAAGCCCGAGCCCGCCCGAAAGACTAATAGTTGAGCCCGAGCCCGGCCCGAGCCCGATTAGTTTGATATGCGCCCGACTTGCGCCCGCCCGACCATTGGAAAAAATATTAATAGAAGAAAGAAATTCAATTCAACAGATCCGAGAAAAAGTGAGGACGTTTTTTTTTTAGAAGAGAGCTCCGGAAAAAAAAAGTGATGACGTTTTTTTTAGAAAGAGGTCCGAGGAAAAAAAATGAAGACTGTTTTGTTTTGAAAGACATTTAATTAAATATGTCAAAAATGAAAAAAGCCCGCCCGCCCGACTTTTATAATTTTTGCGCCCGAGCCCGGCCCGTCGGGCGGGCGGGCGGGCGGACGGGCATGCCGCCCGATGGACAACACTAGCCTATACCCATAGAGATATAAAGATATAGAGAGCTTACTCGCTTCAATAGCAAATAAACATTGTTCAGCTGTCGCCTCTGCCCAAGTAATATGTACAATGTCATTGTAAGTTGATCATAGAGATAATTTTTTTTGTTTATATTGGGCAATATGACGTATTTCTCTGAAGAATCCAATAAGCTCTTTATGTCTTAATATCTCTATGGTCTATACCCATAGAGATATAAAGATATAGAGAGTTAATTCCCTTCAATAGAAGATAAACATTGTTCAGCTGTCGCCTGTGCTCAAAATAAACAAAGTTATTTGTATTACGTCATCGTAAGTTGATCATAGAGCTTGAAAGATTTGTTTATATGGGGCAGTATGACGTATGTCTCTGAAGAATCCAATAAGCTCTCTATGTCTTTATATCTCCACAGTCCATACCAGAAAAGAGAGAGAGAGAAAGAGGAAGACAATAATAAATAGCTGAATATGAGCCTTCTGAGGCGGATTTTTCACGACTGGGCGGCGTAGAGGGAGGTTTCCCCTCGACGGAAATTCCGAGAGGAAGACGCTCCCGGCACCCGATTTCACAGCACAGTGACATCTATTGGCAGAGTAGGCTATCTTGAAATATTTATTAGTATTAGCTCGTTCTGCACTCAGAGATGCCAAAATTTAGTCACTTGTTCCTTTTGGCATTTCCAACAACTCCACAAAGTTTCATCCGAATCCGTTCCGTACTTTTTGAGTTATCCTGCTGACAAACAAACCAACAAACTAACAAACCAACAAAACAACGCCAGTGAAAACAATACCTCCTTCGGTGGAGGTAAATATACACTCAGAGAGTGCAAACCTCCGCCGTCAAGGGGTCCTTATGAGCTTTCCGAGGCGGATTTTTCACGACTGGGCGGCGTAGAGGGCCGGGGGAGGGTTCCCCTCGACGGAAATTCCAAGAGGAAGACGCTCCCGGCACCCGATTTCACAGCACAGCGACATCTATTGGCAGAGTAGGCTAACTAGAAATATTTATTAGTATTTAGCTCATTTTGCGTCTTAATTCTGCACTCAGATATGCCAAAATTTAATCACTTGTTCCTTTTGGCATTTCCAACAGCTCCACAAAGTTTCATCCGAATCCGTTCCTCACTTTTTGAGTCATTCTGCTGACAAACAAACAACCAACAAACCAACGCCAGTGAAAATAATACCTCCTTCGGTGGAGGTAAATAATATATATTTTGACAAAAAATATTCCAATTTACATGAAAATTATATATATAACGAAACAAATGGATACTTACAGTAATTAGATTATTACAAATAATGAAATGAAACAACATGAGTATGGATGATTTTCAAAGTTGTATTCCTTACAATAAAAATTTCCTATCAAAAGTGCAACACTACTTTTTAATTTTCTACATTTTCGAAAAAATATTTAAAAATTATTTTCTAAAAAAACGTCGTCACTTTCAGAATGATGAAAGAACGAATATATATATATAATCCCAACCCGGTGATTTTTAGACACCGGACCGAGACGTTAAAAAAAGCCGGGCCGGGTACCCAATCGTCTTCTATTATATATATATATATATCTATATATATATATATATATATAGATCATATATAGCATCTGCATAAGCCAATCCTTTTATTTGAACGTTTCATCCTAATAATTGCTCTAACAATTCAATTCGTGGGAATGGGCTGGAAACCTAATCTGCTATGTTTCATCAGGGACAATGTAACTATTAAATCTTCTAAAAAGTATTGTATGGAGTCATTATCATTTGTTTTGCTTTTCATATTGGGCTATAATTACGTTAATTGGGACATATAATGTTACATGATGATAAAAAACCACATCTATCAAGGTTATTACCTCCGCAGAAGGAGTATTGTTTTCACTGGCGTTGGTTTGTTGGTTGGTTGTTTGTCAGCAGGATAACTCAAAAAGTACGGAACGGATTCGAATGAAACTTGGTGGAGTTGTTGGAAAGGCCAAAATAAACAAGTGATTAAATTTTGGCATCTCTGAGTGCAGAATTAAGATGCAAAATGAGCTAAATACTAATAAATATTTCAAGTTAGCCTACTCTGCTAATAGATGTCGCTGTGCTGTGAAATCGGGTGCCGGAGCGTCTTCCTCTCGGAATTTCCGTCGAGGGGAACCCTCCCCCGTCCCTCACGCCGCCCCAGTCGTGAAAAATCCACCTCGGAAGGCTCATAAGGACCCCGTGACGGCGGAGGTTTGCACTCTCTGAGTGTATATATGCCTTTAGTTATATTTATTTATGTTATTTGTTTTTGTGTATTATTTTACACTGTTTTTATTTAGTCAACCAATTCTAACAATTCTACTAAAACCCTTTTACAATCTTCAATTATAGACTCTGATATTCGATTTTAGGTTGCTATGAATGATAAATATCACCATATCCTTTGATATTACCCACTATTGAAGGATACAACAAATAATTTTTTTAAACGACTTATTCTTGTATTTCTTATTAACAAGGTGATAATTTATTTATCGACAAATATGATGAATCAACATAAAAATTATTTATTTCTTTGACTGTCAATCAAGTTTGAGAAATACCTCTCAGTGTGATATCCTTAAGTATAAGGAGGCGAGTTTGCTCGTATAAACATAATAGATTAAACTATATTTGATCATTCGGTTTGCAAAAATATTGATCACATCATACATATAGATAAAAGAGGGATTTGTTCTGACACTTCCTGATATATGTAATATATTTTCTTAAAATGACGGTTAAGGAACGAAGAGGAGAAAAACGTTTTTATTGTTTCTAGCTATTTTTACCTCATAAGCATACGATATTATTCCTCCAAATTTTACTTCTTAATAACAACTGTCAAAATGAATCATAACTACAAACTATAAAAGAGGGTTTATATTGTCATATTAACCCTTTGGGTAATGTCAAAAGCTTTAGAAAATGCGCAATTGACTCCTTCAGTGATGTTATAATTTATTTAGCCGTAGATGATGCGCAACTACTTTTGTTGATAACTATTGCATATCAACTGGTTCTTATCTGACATCCTCCTTCTGTTATCCAAAGAAAATAATATTTTATTAGCCCCTTTTTCATATTTTATTGCTTATGAAATATTAAAGCCAAGGATACCAAATATTGTAGCTAGATTTATTTCTATCGGAATTTTTAAGGAATGTTTAAAAGCTTTTTTTCGAAATACTTAATCGTCAAGTTGTAATAATAATAAAATATAGAGCATCTTTCTTAGATTAGCAAACGCTTGTTTGTCATATTTTGTGAAAACATGCCCATACTTCATTTTAAGAAATCACATATATGAAGGACAAATTTTGCGTGCTCTCTACAACAATTTATGTTTGTTAAATATTGAGGTTGTTTTTTTGCCTCACGAGAAGGTCGACAATATCCTAAATCCTATGAACTACTAAAATAGTATCCATAAAAATACTGATATTCCATCAAACCCAAAGGCAAAAAGCCATTCTTCTTGATGATAAAAATATATACTTTGATATTTATAGCAGGTATCTTCTGAATGGATTGCTGATGTGAAATTATAGGCCAATAAGTTTCACAAATACATAAAGGCTGTTTATAATATTATATAAGAGTAATAGAGCATGACGATTTCATAGTTTATTCCCTTTTTCCTCTAACGTAGGGCGCCCTTCACCATATGACTGTTTCATTTAACTTTTTCAAATATAATTCCAGATTAATTTTTAGTGTACTTACAAAAATAAATGAATTATCAACTAAATATTCATCTATAAAGTTTAATAAGAAAGCATGTTTTAAATATAGGAACATTGTAAAGGGAGTGCATACGCTCAGTGCATTAAGGCGCCTTCAACTTTCAAGGTTGGAGGCGCAGGTTCGAATCGCGTCATTTTTGGTCTACCTCATTGATAAGATCCTAGGTTCGAGTGACTAATTTTAATGGTATAATGTTTATACATATCCACACAGATGCAATTATATAGAACCAAATAGGCAAAAAATATTGTAAATTAAGTTATATTGGAAAAATAAATAAAACCATTTTGATAAATTATTAACGACTCTGCAACTATGAACTGGGACAGAATCCTATCTCCTGTATGAGAATAAGGAAACATTTCCATAAAACCTAATTGCTTTCCCTCATTTGAGCGATAAAGGTTGATGATTTTTTAAGCGATTGTGTATTTGAACGCGGCTTCTTTTTTGGACCAAATAACACTGGATCAATCAAATCTTCGCTCATGTACGCCAAATATTACTTTTCCCTTTGAACAGTGGAATAAATGCCGGTATCAGTTGTCTGTAGCAAGCTGTGTTCAATCAGTGCAGTAATTTATGGAAAGTTCAATCCTTTTGGTAAATAATATATGAATATCAAAATAAACGATTGACGAAACGATTTTAATTAGTAGCAATATTCGATAGATTAAAAAAAATCAATTAGAAGAAAAATCTACCACTGTTACTAATATCTACCCGAATACAAGTCTGTAAAACCATCTCTTCTTTATTATTTCTAATTCAATGATAAATAAAGTCTATCATCTATCTGACTATTTTGATGTCTTTATTTTTTGCAGTAATATTATTGTAACTAAAATATAGGTAAAAGCTCAAGTGGATGTATTTCAGTTACTACTTATTTGATCATTTAAAGTTTATTATTTTTAATCATGTCAGCTTTCACAAAAGCAAATGGATGATCACATTTCGACTAGTTGAAAATGCCATATTAGACCTTTCAAAACCTTTAAGACTCGCAGTTCTGGAAGTACATCATTACTCACGTCATAAAATGAATCCCTAAAATATTAATTTATTTTCAAACGAAGATATTTGAATAAGAATAGATCTTGATAACTATATTTATTTGATATTTGAAGAAAAAATCAAGTAGTTTGATATATTTTTGAAGATCAAAATGTTTTTGTTTGTCAGCTCTGGGTTTTACAATAATAAAAAAACGAAATAGTTATTCAAGTCACTAAATATTTATATAAAAATATGAAAGGAATGTACATGACAAACTATAAAAAACTTTTTTTAAAAGGTCTTTATTATAACTGTGCTATAAAATATACAATAATAAATAAAATATAGATAAAATTGTGTACATGGTACATAAATAAACATTATAGTTTTGTTATTTATGCCTCCTTACCGAGTAAAATTAAAATATTTAATGGAATATAAATATAAAAAATTGCAGTAATTAATAGAAATCATTTTTTTCATTTTCTTTATTTACTTAATACTACTTAACGACATTGAATTTCTCATTTTTTTACAAAATAAAACATTCGAAGAACCAAATATCATTATCACTCCCTCTTCCCAAGTTGAAAAATATAACATCACTACATTTAATGAAGTTATAATAATAGATAAATTTTAGTAATATATCATTATAATTTATCATTTTCCTTATTTCCTTAATCATAAATAAGAAATTGGATTCCTCATTTTAATTCAAGATTTCATCATCGATATTTTCTTTCATAGACATACTGCAATTTAATGTTGAAGATATAAAGTTACATTACTCTTCAGCTTTTCAAACGTAGCTTCCCATATATGTAACTATGAACGAATTCTTTTGGTTCAATGAATGCAAGCTTAAAAATCTCGTGAGTTATACGGGGCAAATAAAAAAAACCTATTGGTAATGTATTTGATCAATGGATACCAAAAATGTTGGCACCATCCGATTAAGGAATTACACGCT
Source organism: Caligus rogercresseyi (assembly GCA_013387185.1). Classification (NCBI taxonomy): domain Eukaryota; kingdom Metazoa; phylum Arthropoda; class Copepoda; order Siphonostomatoida; family Caligidae; genus Caligus; species Caligus rogercresseyi. The sequence continues at coordinate 25,467,199 of CP045896.1, read as the reverse complement.
GTTCGTGCATTGCGTAGCGTAGGATTAACTAAAATAAAGGACATTATGAACTCAAAGGACGTGTCCTGGTTGCATTAAATAAATAGTAAATATTTATGAAATTGTAAGGCTATTAAATAAGTAAATTTAAATCATTGATGTATTCTACGTTCTATAAAGCGATTACTTCCTACCAGAGCTGGGATTCGGTACTGCCGATTCGGTATTCGGTAGATTTTATTATATATCTACTGAATACTAAATATCGATCGGTGCGGTAGATAAGAAAGAAAGAGAAATTAATTATGTATCTGCTCTGTGACTTCTTCATATGCATTTGGTATCGGACACTTTACAACAAAAGACAAGTAAGTACATAATTTGTTATAATTTTAATACAGAATAGTTGAAATTAATACATGTTATTTATAATAAATCATATATGCACTCGGATTTTGAAGGAAATGGCAGGTAATAGCAAACAAATTACTTCCTTTACTGTCTTTTGTTATACGTTGTCCGATATTTAATGCGCTTTCGGCTCCGGAGTTGTTTATTTATTTTGCAAAGTTCAACTTCTTTACACCAGGTAACGCTTCCAGTTCTAAATGCCCATTTACATTCGGTAGTCCCATCTCTGCTTCCTACCCGTTTCTTCATCCCAGTCCGATATCTTTTACCCAATGGAACTTATACCGTTACTTTAGAGGTTGTCGATAGTCCGCTAATATATCTGTAGACAGGGATGTTCCTTAGCCCCACTTCTGTTCCCTTGGCTGTAATTTAAGAATTAGCTCAAAAAAAAACAAATATTCGGATTTTGGAATTAATTTCAGGAAATTGAAGCATTTTCTTGACACAGATGATGTCACGCTTTATGTGGAGGGAATCTCGGAGCTTCAGTTGAGTACGAGGGTGGCCATTTTAATCTCTTACACCGAACTTACTAATAACTGAGTGACCAATTGACTGTATAAGAGGAAGGAATAGCAATGTTGGAGTCAACAACTGATGAAACAAAGAAAAAAAGGAATTATTATTACCCCTTGAAGAGTCAAAGTCTAAGTACCAACCAGACTTGTTGACGATCGCCAAAAATTGTCTTTCTTCGTTCATTTGTCGTTCGTTGTCGTTCGTCATTCTGAAAAAAAGTCATGACGTTTTTTAAGCAAGTAATTTTTTTCTCGCCATTCTGAAAAAGAAAGATCTTTTTCTTTTTTGTGGCGCCAAGAACGAACGATAGGATTTTTTTTTTGTCGTTCGTCAATTTTTTTGTCGTTCATCGTTCCTGAAGGACTAACGATGAACGACTACAAAAGAACGACAAATCAACAAGTCTGGTACCAAGCCCTTATGGTGAAGATAAAGGGAAAATTACACAAAAACAACAACATTGGTCCAATGTGAATGAAATAAACATCAGAAGTTTTTTAATTTTTCAGCACAGCCAGACATCATTGGTATTTATTGTATATTACTGCTTCATATCTAAGTATTCTATTACAATGACCATCATATATAATTATTTAAATAATGCACCTTGAGTGGCAGCCATTTTATCTACGTTTATGACGTCTTCAAATTGGTTGTATGTTTTTTCTCAGCTGAGATTTCAGTTACCATATTGCTCGGTGGGTTTGTAGAACTGTTGTTTATATTCCCTCTAATTTTCAGATTCATCGAAGTTACGCCGTGTTGCATATATAAACCTCTCAGTGTGTTTTCATTTTCGAAATTTAAAAATGTTTTCAACTCGTAGTGTTTGGGTGATAATGCATTGAAGTTAACAAATTTTCGGGAATGGCATGGATCATCTAAAAGCGGAAGCATGCCCATTGACGACGATGATTGCTCTGGCAGGTCATCAACATCAATGAAAATGGAAAATGTCGACCCCATTCGTGATTTGTTGGCTACAAACCGAAAATTGACCGTCAGAGAGATTGCCAAAGAGTTGATAATCGCATTTGGTTCCGCTCAAAGCATTTTGGTTCATAAATTCAGACCTGTCGTTAAAAAAATGGAGCCTAAAGGATTGAATTGCATAAAAAGAGACCTTGTTTACATGATTTCCAAGGCTGTATGCGACCCAACATTGATTAAATGCATCATTTCATGAAGCGAACGGGGGTTTATGAGTATGATACGCTGTCCAGACATTAAGCGAGTGAATGACGTGCACCGAATGAGCCGAAGCAGAAGAAACTACGTCGTTTTTAGTATTAAAAAAGCGATGAATTTCTTTCAAAAGGTCAAACTATCAACATAGTATTTTATTTATCGTTATTAGGCTTTTGAACAAATCTGTTTGCCAAAAAGGACCAAATTGTGACAAAAAACCCTCATGGACTTTACATCACAAAAAAGCCGTCTCATAATCTTTATACGTGACCATTTGGCTAAAACAGCATCCATTCCATCCAACAAATTCACCTGATTTGACGCCCTAAGACCTTTTCCTGTTCAATCGACTGAATAAATCGCTCTAGGGAACGTGCTTCAGAAGCCAAGAGGAAATAACGAAAAAAATGTATTATGATTTTTCACCAAACATTGAATTGCAATGGTTTGACAAACAAGCAAAATATTCACTATTGGGTGGGCAAAAAAAAACCACAGGTGATTCATGAGTCGCCATTACATCTCAAAAAATTCTAGAGTGCTCATTATTATTTTTTTATCACAACCCCTCATGGTATTTTTATCTATTTATAATTGTGTATGTTTTATATGTATTCATTAAAATAAGGAACCGACAAAATACTGTTTGGTGTGGATTGCGTAATAGTGGTGTCATGTGGACGTACTTTTCGTCGAGTATAACAATCGTCTCGTTACTATGAATGGAAATCGCCACACAATGATAATCGTTTTTTTTTGCCGCCTGAAATGGAAGATATGGACTTGGACGATATTTGATCCAAACAAGACGGTGTAACAAATGTTACAATCCATTTATTGAAGAGTAATTTGGTGTTATCTCTAGAAATGAAGCTGTCAATTGGCCACCTCCTCACTCAGGGCAAAAGCCCTGGTATAATGTGTCAACGTTGGGAAAACATAGAATAATTATTCAACGCGAAATTAATGCAGTTTCAAAATAAACAGGGGAAAAGTAGTCCAAAATTTGGTTTAACGATTGAACTTTGTAAAACATGTAAGTGGTGATCATTCGAATGAAATCTAATTTCATTCATAATTTAATTGTAAATTTACGGTAGATAAGAAATTGTCTATATCTCAAAACCGTCTTCATTTTATTTAGAAATGTGAGCTCTCTTAATGAAAAAAACTTTTATTAAAATTTATAATTTGTTTTTTACACATTGACCCAAGTTTATATAATTCTTTAATTCTTGTATGATTATATGAAATGTAACAAAATGAGATGAATATTATTGTTTAATAGACATTTAGTTTGTTATTCTCATTTACTTTTACTAAAATATATTATTATAATAATATCAGAATTGCCTTTCAGACTCTCACCTTTCTCAAGCAGTGCCCATGTTTTCTTTTGAGCTTCAATATCCGGGAGCAACCAAACAAAAATATAGGTAGATAAAAGACTACTCTCACAAACACATCCAGTTCACTCGAGAATATCTTAGAAAATAATCCTCTGCAGAAAGAAAAGGAAAAAAAGCTATTATCCATAAAAAGAACCGTTTATTTTCTACTTCGATAGATTTCGCGGTTTTACATACCGCATTCCTTTCCTTGTTAATAATGTACTGAAATGGATGGAACCATGTATATTGGAGTACAAATAACCATCAGAGAGTAAGAAGGGAACATGTCTTTTCATCACGTCATGCATTGTTTTATCCTAGGAAAGAAAAACTTTCAATTAATGATCATCATAAAAATTATAATAAAAGTTTGTTAACAAGTTTAATTTTTTTAAAGCTTATATGTCATAATAGAATTTCATGTTAGTTAGTTGATGTTTGAAGAATACATTATATATATATATACTACCATATACGAATCAAATTATGTAGGGAAGTCACCAGAATATCTGTGTTGCAAGAGTCAATTAAAGTTCATTCCTAAGCGTTGTTTTCCAAAATACCACCAGGAGAGTTGTGTAATCGAGTATATTTCTTGCCATCGGCATATTAGTTACATTGTAACTAGTCTAAAATATTTAAATAAATAAAGAAACAATAAAATTATAAAATTATAAAAAAATAAATATAAAAAATAAAAACAAAACGCCCATGCAGAATGGATTATATGGGGACGCTGCGTCCAATGGCCCTAGCTGCGGTCCTGGCTGTGTGAAGGGTAGTGGCCGACCTCAAGGCCTTAGACAAGTTCCACACAGATATTGCGTGACATGCAAAAGTAGCTGTCTCCCTCCCAAGTGGGTACGCCACTGAAGTTGTGGACCTCATGGGCCTCCTCGGATGGGGAAGACGAAATCACCAATCGGGTTCCTGGCACCGCCGCCCCCCGTCAATGGAGTAAAAACATTTCCAAGTCTCCATGGCCACCACCTTGGCGGCCACCTCGTTGAAGGAGGGAAGGCCTGCTCTCTCAAGGAGGTCCCCGATGTGGATGTGATCCCGCCTCTTACATCCAACGATGCTCCTGGCGGCGTCATTAGGAGAGTTGTCTGTTGTTCTCTGTGACACAATAACTGCAAGTATTATATGCAGAATTAATTTGAAGTTGAAGTTTCTCACAAACTTGTCTCCATATGCTTTATTAGATATATCTACTATTATTCCTAATTATTTCTGTCACAATCTGAGCGCCATTGTTTAATATAATATGATTTCTTACTCACCGTCAACCAAACAAATTTGTTCATTTCCCATTCAGTTTCTAGGATCCGAGTTTGCTAATGTTGCTTTAAATATCTATGCGTAACAAAAAAAATCCTACCACAGCGCTATACAACGTCATAAATCTTGTTATTCTTGTGAAGTCATTAAAAATATATTGTGATAAGTTGAAGAATGGCTTGGTCTGTAGTATTAATACTTCTCCATACTCCTGACTACATCAGTTGATTCCTCGAGTATGAGTAGAGTTTATTCGTATGGTGGACAGAGGAGCGAATGGACCTAATATTTCTAAGGATCTATATCATGTTTGTTCGTATATAAATTCATTAACATCATCTATGTATCATTATAGTTTCGATCATTCCTCGAAATATACGTATTTCCTACAGAATGACTCATTGTTCAATGGTCATGGGAGACGTGGAGATTCATTTATTGATCAGTTTGGTACGTTATACTTGCTGCCTGCCGGCGATCTCTAATGACGTCATCCCCGGCAAGCGAAGACTCAGCTTAAGGTGCAATATGGATGTACCTTTTTTAAATAATATACCTTGGTTTTTAGTTACTTCCTAAAGTCACACTATGAGTGGCAGATCCTTTCTGTGACCACCATATTTTTAAGGATAGTTAGAGAAGACTTCTTCTTTACTAAATTTTAATCACCCTAATATGTCGGAATGCTTTTTTTAGAGGATCACATGGGTTTGGGAGGTATTCATTTCAGTGAAATTTGTTTAAATATGTTTGCAAAAACAATGCATTAGCTAGATGTGAGGAAAAAGGAGGTCAAGAGCTTGGACTCATGTAAGGTAGGGCTTTGCCTTCAACATGTCATTGTGTGTTGACTGATGCATTAGGAAAATAATAATACAGCAGAGCCACAAAATTATGTTTTCATAAATTATGATTAATTGTATTAGATGTTTAAAGAATATAATAATTATATGTTAATTTTTGCATTTGGCTTTTTGAAGTTCATATTTCTTTAATCATATTATAATTTATTGCAATAAAGTCACTTTCAAAAGTACTTATGTTTATATTAATTATTTTAATTAAATAGTAAGCGATTTTAATTAAAACTTTGTCATCTTTTCTTGCGTCAAAAAAATAATATTTGCTTCACTTAATTAAAAAAATAAACCGAGTCTTTTTTTTTGTTTTATGTGTAACAGGAATATTCCTCAAAATTCTCAATTTCTGTACTTTATTTCGAGCTAGCGTAACTCAAGTCCTTAAGGATAAAAATTTTATATGCTACAAATGATGTATAAAATGTTAAAATAATAATGATATTAATAAAAAAGGAAACATTTTTATAATACGACACAGTTGATAAAAGTAGTCGTTTTAAGTCTTCCTTAACATTTATTTACTCTATCCCTTTCAAATGTGGTAAATATTATTTTTAAAAATGAATATTATAGCATCAAGTATATATAAATATATATATACATATATAAATATATATATACCGGGCGTGTCAAAAAAAATCTTATACTTACTAAAAACGTTATAAATCAAGATTGCATGAACCAATTTCAAAATTCTAACGCAAGCTGAAAGTAGAGATAAAGTTAATCATTTTTTAATGATATATCTTCTTCCTCACTCGTAAGATGAGCGAGCAGTATAACAATCGGAACAAAATTGCACGGGTGCTCTTTGCGGGCAGCACCCCGACGGAGATCGCCTTCACACCCCACTGTCTACGATTTCAAGAACGCCCTCTTGGTTGGGAGAGACCCTGAACAGAGGGGGGAAGTCCTTGGAGTTGAAAAAGAGCCCCCTGCTCACTCCCAAGATGATGGCAGTCCATCCTCTTCGCTGCAATGATCTCAAATCTGCACCTGCCAAGCGAGTCATCATCTTCAGTGACGAGAAGACATGGAAAATGGATCCCTGAGGAGCATACAGAACGACCACTACATTGCCTCCGGGGACCCAGATGGTAATGATCATCCTGACAATGGTGTTGGTCGACACACTCATGTCCTTTGCGTGGGCCGCCATGGACTTGGTCGGCTCGGCCTCCACGGCCGTTTTGACGTTCTTGCAGTTGAGCATCGGCTTCCAGTCCGAGTCAGGTTTCCATTCAAGGTCCCTATCGGCCACGAGGGCGTTCTTGACATCGTAAACAGTGGGGCGGGACACATTCAGCGCGAAGGCGATCTCCATCGGCGTGCTGCCCGCAAAGAGCACCCCTGCAATCTTTTTCCGATTGTTATGCTGCTCATTCATCGTACAAGTTAGGAAGAAGATATTTAAATAAAAAATGATCAACTGTATCTTTACTTTCAGCTTGCGTTAGAATTTTTGAAATTGGTTATTAGAACCTCGATTTATAACGTTTTTAGTAGGTGTAAGAATTTTTTTGACATGCCCGGTATATATATATATATATATAACATATGTCGCAGAAGAGATGGAGATCTAGGAGAGTCTATGACTCTACTATAGAGATCACGATCGTATTCTCTCCTAGGAGTGACTCCGATCGCGATTTATATCAGAAGAATCAACAACTCTGCTAGGAGATATCAGGATTTATGTCTCTTCAAATACATGATGACTTTTTGATACAATCCAATAAACGAACTACAGATTCAATTTTTCTATTTCGACTATCAAACCTTCAAATCTATTTTTCTCGTTTTAATAAGCCAATGAATATATTTAAAAAATTGGATGTTTTTTTTTTCAAAATTAAACAATATTTGAACCCTCATAAAATAGCTCACCACTTGTATTTGTTCAGTTTTGTATGTTTGAGGGTAGGATCATAGAGTGTTGATGGAGGTCGAGTCCTGGATCCAAGGCGGAATAAAATGAACGATTTTATGCCTTCCCACATAACAAAAAACAACACTCTTATAATGTTGTATACTCATTCTAACTCGGGAAGTCAAACAGGTACAATTTGTACAAATGTAATCAGTTATTTAATTTTCATTGTCAAAATTGGCAATTCTTTTTTTTTTTTTTTTTGGTAATTCTTTTTTTTTTTTTTTTTTGGCAATTCTTCTTTTTTTTTTTGCAATTCTTTTTTTTTTTTTTTGGCAATTCTTCTTTATCTAATGTTGTTTTTCCAGCACTGTTTTTTATCCTTTGTCTTTGTACATCATGAATTATATCAGTTATTACACCTTTTTTTGTCGTCACATTAGGTGATATCCGTCAATCCATCAATTATTTTATCATTTACTGATTGCAATTAGTTATTATTTGGCCCCTAAAAAAGTTTTGTTGTAGATTTTCATACTCATTTATTAGGAGGTGAAATGAAATTCATTTTATAAGCCACCTAGAAGTTGATTTATTATTGCTGCTATTAACATACATTCATATAACATAATTTAATCCTGGGAAAAGAAAATTACAAATCTAATTACTTAGGACGTGAGTTAATTTGTTATAGAAGATTATTCTTATAATTGTTGTGTTGTGGTCATGTTTTCCAGGAAGGGACACTTCATGGAAACTATAAAGGATGGAAGTGTTGAGGGTAGAGAAAATGTATATTGAAGGAATAATATGGTTTTACGTCGGATAACTTTTATAATTATTTATACAAACAAAAATCAAACATTGAGTATATTTGATACTTTTTCATAACATATGCATTTCGTTTATTTATTTTTTTTACCAAAAAAGAGAAACTATATTAATATATTTCGAATATTTTTTACAACACATTAAATAGGAATAACAATAAATAAATTTGTGGCGGGTGAAATGAAAAGCAACGAGTGGAAAAAAGTAAAAATATCCTGTATTACCTTCGCAGACAAAAAACATTCATTTCCATTTTTGGTAAAAATTGCATTTAAATATTACTAATTTAGTCGAAAAAGGACAATATGTCTTAAATGAATAACAATTTTTAAATAAATTGCTCCCCAGTAATTACATTTAAAAAATGTTGCCGGAATCTTGCCATGTTATTTGAAATATTCTTCTTTATATTTGAGAAACCATTAGGGAGCGCGATAGCCGTGTGCATTAAGGCGTGCTCAACTCTCAATGCGCCCCGCAAGTTCGAATCCCGAGAGGGGATGGTCATTTTTGGTCTACCTCATTGATAAGATCCTAGGTTAGATAAACTAATTTTAATGCTACAATGCTTATTTATATCCTGTTGGATGCAACTCTATCGAACCATATAGGCAAAAAAAAACATTACCGTAGATTTTGATGCATATCGAGAGTAACCTCCGAACGACATAATTGTTTGTTAATTTGAATTGACAACTTTTGCGGGGCTTACACGTTTGCTATCGTCTTAAACTTGGATTGAGAAGGCATTCACTAACGAACCTACACCTAAATATTGCCCAAACAATATTTCTCAACTAAATTAAATACTGTAAAAAACACCGAATTATTTTAATTTAAAATATTTGGACCATATACAGTTGTATTATTATCCATTATTATTATCCACTGAAATATATTCGTGTATTTTATCGTTTATTCCGTATCTTATTATTTTTATTACCTCCGCCGAAGGAGGTATTGTTTTCACTGGCGTTTGTTTGTTTGTTTGTCAGCAGGATAACTCAAAAAGTACTGAACAGATTCGAATGAAACTTTGTGGAGTTGTTGGAAATGCCAAAAGAAACAAGTGATTAAATTTTGCCATCTCTAAGTGCTTTTTTAATATGCAAAATGAGCAAAATACTACTACTAATAATAATGAAATGGGGTCTCTATTCAGGGAGTAGGAAAGAACAAACGCTAAAAAAATATTCATTGGCGTATTATTGTTCATTTATCAGCTCAGGACTATGTTAACCCAGTGACGTAGCTTAAACTTCTTCCTCTTCCCGTCTTCCCATCTCTGAGTGCTTTTTTAGTATGCAATATATTACATATCGGCGGAGGTATACACTCTCTGAGTGTATACATGCCTCTAGTTATTTTATTTTCATTATTTGATCCTAGAAGATTCTTTCAATATTTCCGAGGATATTTTTCCGTTTCTTCCAACACCATCAAACCGACGGTTATACATAAACCATATCTTCTTTATCACTTTCCTCTACCTTGTTAGAATACATATAATATGTCAAAAAAGGAAATACATATCTTTAAAGAAATGCTTTGACTTGTTGTGGTGCTCTTTGCTCTATTTCTAAATGTAATTCATTTCTCCGTCTACTGAGTTCCATTTTTTAACCACACTAAAAAGGAAAATCCTTCCCTCACTCCGCAAATCCATTTTAAACGTTAATGATCCTGAAAATATTAAAGACATTCAAAATTGCTTTTGGTGGCTGAGTGTTGTTGTTGTTTCTTCCTCTCCACGGTGGTTGCCATTTTGAAAAATGTCTGGAGGTAGAGGGAGAATCACATTATAACAAGTCGTCATATATACTAGAGGCTTAAAGATATTCTCCACTTTCCATATAGCCTTATACTCAACGGATTAAACTCATTTCAAATCTTGAACCCTTCTTAACATGAATTATTAATGGGAAATACAATTTCTCAAATAAATATTATCTTTCGTTTTTCTGATCCAATATATTGTCATTATTAAGAAGCTTATATTAAAAATCAAATAAAATCTATACTTTTTATAGGAAATTTAACACCAAATTAATTTAAAAAATGATTAAAGTATTTAAAACACTGTTAAAAATGATAAAATAGGTATTTTAAGAACTTTAAGGGTGGGTGTTTGGATTTATCCTGAATTATCTTTGGTCTGGATGGTAAATTAACTCCCCAATTATATTATTGTCATGTCCTTTATATTTATCATGTTATATTGTCGATTTAGAATCTTTTGATTAATGTTTTTGTTTGATGTATTTTAATTTGATGTGTTTATTGTATATTTCAAGAATATGTCCTTTTGTTTTAAGCTATGTTTTATTATTCAGTTTATTTTTTTGCCTTTTAAATTTTGTTAAGAGATCTAATTTTAAACCAGAATGTTTATATATATATGCAATTTCTCAAAATCAATGAAGTTATATATTTAAAAGAAATTTATATTGATAAGTATATTTTAGATAATATTCTGATCAGGTCGGCAATGCGTCACTTTGGTTAAGTTAGCATTGTATTTGGAGGAAGCTGCCCATTTTGTAGGATATATGAAAGTTTAACATTGGACATTTCTATGGTAAATAATCCACGTTCTATGGTCTAACATTACACAAAAACAGTCTTGAATAGCAGAATATATATTATCGCACATCAATTTATTTTGACAACGTTTTCCCTCACTTAGCGTCCACAGAATTTAGTTTCTTTTCGTGGGAGGTTATTTTGATATGAAATGAGATTAGCTTCATATTTCTGAGTAAGATGATAATACATCTTACTCAAGATTCCCTCCCTCAACGAGGTGGCCGCCAAGGCAGTGGCCCTGGAGACCTGGAAATACTTTTACTACAACGATGGTGGCGGCAGTGCCAGGAACCCGGTTGGCGATTTCATCTTCCCCATCTCGAGGAGGCCCATGAGATCCACTTCTCTAATGGCGTATCCACTCGGAAGAGAGACAGCTACCTTTGCATGCCACTCAATATCGGTGTGGAACATGTTCAAGGCTTTGAGGTCGGCCACGATCCTTCACGCTGCCAGGACTGCAGCTAAGGTCATTGGACGCAGCGTCCCCACATAATCCATGCTACATTTTATTTTATTTGTCCTTAGTTTTTCTTTTAAACCTATTTTTACTGTTTGATTTATTTATTTTAGACTAGTTACAAATGTAAATAACATGCCCAAAGGCAAAATATACTCGATTACACACACACACCAAATACATTTTTTATTACTATTTATATTCATTCTTTCCAATAACATGGAACTAAGCTCTTAATTTCATTCTTTTGTTTTGTGTGAAAAATACCTCATTCTAAGCTGTGTATTGTCTTTACAGCAACAAAAAGTCCCAACGAATCAAGTCAGTTTGATAAAATGAATGATCAATGTACTATAAATCCTTTCATCTGCAGGGCTATTGTTGCAGACATGCAGAATAATCCATAAGGAGAATTCATTCTTATCCAACCAACCAATATGTTTTTCTTTTTTTATTTGAGATAAAATGTCTTCTTATCTTTTATGAAGTCAGCTAACATGAGTGTTTGGTATTTTGGTCGTACATTAATTGTTTAAATAATATTATTATCTAGTTTCATGGCTGATTTATATTTCTAATCCATTGTACAGAGACTTTATTTATTTATTCAGAGGTCAGGTACATATCAAAGATTCCTCAGTAGTAAAACCAGATTGCATTTTTACCGTTTAAGCCATTATAATATTAAGGATATATATATATATATATGTCAAGAAAGTAAAAAAAAAAAAACTCATCATTTTTATTATTATATTATTTGTGAAGTAACTTTATTGGCCCAAAATTTATAATTGTGAAATTATAAATAACTTAATATTAAACGTTCCTTTTTTCAATATATTAAACATTCCTTTCTCCCTAATTAAATTACTTACTAGTTCGAAAATATCACATAAAAAATAATTTTCTTGGGATCTTTTGCATTGAGCATTTTCTATAAGTAACTCTTGAATAGGGGTCTGAAAAGAAAGGACAGTATAAAAATAGCACGGTGCCAAATCTTTACGAGTGTTTCTGTCATTTCTTAATAATAAAATAATTTATGGGTGGGTTTTCCAATTTAGCAATACAAAAGATTGGATCTATTGTTAGAAAACAAAAGCACTGGGATCTCCTGTAATCAATAGATACAATTTATCTACCATTGGTTCTCTATGGAGCTAAAATATATATAGACGATTTATAAGTACATTTAATTGAATTAAATTTAATTACACATACTTATACATTGATTTAATATACCTGTAGTATTTTTGAAATAGATGAATGCTTCACATTTTCTTTAGATTTTCTCAGGTGCTGGATAGGTACATTGAGCACACATTCATTCCTTGAAGGTCATGGTATGGTCATTGTATGAGATTGATGAAAATCATATCTAATTCATGGCACTTCCCTTAAAAATGCAATACATAAAACAGATTAGAAGGGTAACCAAATGAATATAAAATTAAACATTAAGTTCTGATATTCAAATAATTGTATCTTAAAATTTGTCCCTGGAACTCTTACTTTGAACGTTTAATTATATAGCCAACAAATAAATGCTTAAGAAATAAGTATACATGTGACAGAAAGAATGTGTAATCAGGGATAACGCTTAGTCATTTGGGTCACCGGGCCTCGAAGGCTAAAATCCTTGAACTTACCACAAATGAAATCATAGGTTTTACCATACACAACTATGGCATATGCGGGCTTCAAGTCAAGCTCCACTGGCCTCCCTTGAGTTCTATATGCCACATTTATTTCTTATTAGAGTTTCAAATCTATCTTTAAGTAAACATCGTGTTACGGAGATCTTAGTTATGTTATATTAGCGTGTCATATATGTGTCTATTTGTACTTAAGTTTAACATATCACAATTAGGACATATTTGGATTTCAAACCCCCTGCCAGTGGATCCTAATGCACGTAATCCCTAGAAATTAACACACTCAATGTAGGTTATATCAATCAAAGATTGGAAGGAAATGTAAAATGTAATGTACTTCTTAAATGGAGGAATTATACGAAAAAACAATCAAAGAAAGAATATATTTTTTCTAGCATCATCTTTACTCACCTAAGACTAGTTGTTGATACCCTTAAGACTCAATAAAAATGCTGATATGGCCTTATCTCCATCTCGGCCACTATATTTATTTTAATGGTCTTAATGAATAAATAAAGTTAATATCTATAGAGTTTAGCTACTTTAATATATCTATTAAATTAATGAAATGCATAGTTATTTCCTCTTTTATATCTTCCTTGATGCAGTTTAAATACCGCTACAATACAAGTGCATTATTTCCCAGAAATCCTACTAAATATCAATAAAGTTTTTTGAAAGGATCAGGTACTTTTTAAATTTCACTCCAGATGATGAAGGAAAAACAGTATTGAGCAATTTCATATCAAAATATATTTAAGAGGCATTCATTATTACTCATGCATAAATTTGCAAGCGCTGATTTCGTTTAAAATGTTACGAAATAGGTCTTTAAAGGGTTCAAAGTTATCGAATAGGGAATCCCCTAGTTGAGCCCCTTCTGGTATAAGAAGGAATGAAAACGCTTTTTAATTAAAAAGCCTTTCCTTTTATGTATTTTCTTTATGGTTACATATTAGTAATACTAAGTAAATGTATTCATTAAAATTTGCTTATGTCATCACAAGAATATCTATATATCATTTAACAATACAATGATAATAATAGAAACCATTTCCTCCAACAAATATAATGCTAATTGGTTTTATAGATTTTATGTTTCAAATATTTTATTGCTTCTTTTTACGGGGTGAAGGTAAAATAAAAATAAGGAATAGATTATTGCATATGAAGCATGGGATCACCCTGCGAAATTGAAATGTTTTTCGAATGAACGTCTTTCTGCCATTGGTTTTATTGATTAAATGAGCAAAAAATTCGTCCGTGTAGTTGAGAAAAGCTCTGGATCACCTAATTTAACCCTTATATTATGTTAAGGGTCAATTTGACCCATTTCGGTTTTTGTGTTGGCCAAAGTACAGGTTATCCTTTTTTTTTTCTTCATGAAATTTTGTGACTTTTCATCATTAAGGGTCATGAAGTGGTGTGTAAAATCTGGACACTTAGATGTGTAGTGGAATGTATGTACAGAGTTTGCATACGAAGATGATGCTGCGGGTCATTTTGACCCGGGCACTTGTATGTGAGCTGCAGCTGTCATTGAAAAGGTCAAGGTCAGCTCATACAACCAATCTGCAATGGATCCAGTGGACACAGGTGTAAAGAAACGGAAAAGATGCCAAGTCTGCCCCTCCCGAGAGGACAGTAAAACAAGTACCTCTTGTGTGAAATGTAAGAATTACATCTGGAGAAAGCACACTGTGACGTTCTGTCCATCATGTGGAGAGCTTTGAAAAGGGACAAGTTAAACTCATATAGTGTTAAAAATAAAAATGTATTGTCATTTCTTTTTTTAATAAGTGTTTAAATATTCTAAAATAAAGTTGTTCTTGGTTTAACCTGTTTTTTGACTGTTTTGAATGGGTTTACACATTATGGGTCAAAATGACCCGCAACATAATCAATGTGATTTTTTTCAACATAATATAAGGGTTAAAAAATGACGACGAAAATTTGTAGGATTATTATATGCTGGATTTTCTCGAAGGCTTTTGGTTTAAAAGTTCACCTTGATATTCTATATCAAGACCTTTATGTAGAAAACATATAATATATAGACGAACGAATAGGAACATATAAGGATATAAAACTATAGCTATACAACTACTACAACAAAAAAAGCTCTGGATGTACGATTTGGTGTCCTGCGATATGTGAGACCAATGGATTGGAATGAATAAAGGTCGTGATTATATCAATAGTAGGGTCTATAGCTACATCCATCCTTCAGCGTTACAAATAAAATGGTATATAAATGCGTTTTTTGGCTGTTCCTTGTGATGACGTAACGGTTGATAGAGTGTACGAGTGCACTAAATATTGTACAAACCCTATTTTTCATCTCAATTGGGAAAGTAATGCAATTTTTTCAGAAAAAAAATCAAATAATTAATATATAAGTAGAGTTGCTTTTCTTCCTAAAAATTGCATAAGTTATTGCCACCGTACATATTTTATTATTTGTACAAAAGTCCTCTTTGAATTATTTATTTGTTATCGTTCCTCATTTTTGAAGACTAGCGATAAGTGATGAACGATGACTCTTTAAAACTTAGTGTTAAATGATAAAAAGGTTGACCTCGTCGATTATTATAATTATTAAATCAACTTTTTGTTGCTCTTGTATACTTATTGTATGCAAATAACAGAAAAAGACCATAATATAATTAAATAAACACATATATTAAAATATACGTTTTAACGATAATAATAACAATAATAGTTTAAAATCGTGGTTTCAAAGACTGCAAACCAAATCACTAAAAAAATTATTTCATATGATATTTGTGGAAAGTGAATTCATAATTTATTAAATATAAATAATAGATTAAGAATTCCATTTCCTATTTATATAATTCAGTGACGTTTAAGACTGTATTATTTTTCCTTTGTTATTGTAACACCTGTATATAGCTATACCTAGCTGCTAATAAATAAGTAAAGTTTATTTTAAAATTCATAGCAGGGAGATTAAGGGATTTTTTAAAAGAAATAATAAACCCGGCTCAAAAAGGTTTGTGCCCGGTAGGGTAATGGAAGATCAGAGATGATTTAGCCCATATTGAGGGAACACAATCTAGGGCAGCAGTAATGGGTGTTGATTTTATGAAAGCTTTCGACAGTGTATCGCACAAAGGATTTTAAAAAGTTAAAGGATCATGGTGTAATATGTTTTATCAAAATTGAGGTAAATACGTTGAAAAATACACAAATAAACATTATAGTTTAAAGATTTTTACCTCAACAGAGAACGTTCTAATTAAAAATTACTGATTATGATACAAATGACATCAAATAAAAATTACTGATAAAAAATATAATGCATTATATCACAGTAAAGTTATTTAACAAAGATGGCAACTAATTAAAATCTTTAAATCGTTTTAAAATTATTCTAATAAATTTTCGATGACTTAGTGCTACCGATGGGAAGTATTTAATTTCTTCCGACGCCCTGGTCCACGAATTGTCGAAAAGGGTAGGTATCTTGAGGTCCAAGGCAGCGTACCTTGCTGCAGCCGATAAAAGAATTGCCTTCAATTCCCAGGGATGAAGAGGTTCATTAGTTGTAATTCTCTTCGCGATGAGGGCCTTTGCGTTGAGGATTCCAAAGTTTATCGCCTTTGTAGTCGAAGAACGGCCACCACTATTTAAGCCAAAGAGTACAACAGCTTTACAGTACTTGTCGGTTGATTTTCCTTCTAATCCTCTGAGGTTCAGCTCCACAAAGCGTTTTAAAATGCTTACTGCTCTACAATCCGCAAAAGCATGTAAAATGCTATTATATAGGGTTCCGCAATCCTTGCAGGGCCTGTAAAATCTAATCAGATCCGCTGAGACCTGAAGTTGGGCCGTAAACTTCTTTCCATCAGCAATTTTTGCCAATGACCTCAGGATATTTTTCCTCCATCTTTCAGGGAGATCGAGGAGGTCTAAAAACTTTTGACAGGTTCTGTCAGCCATGTCTGAATCTGACTGAACATTCATTTTTAGATGCCATGGAGTAAGCAGTGTATGTTCCTTTGAAGACCTCAATAGTGGGAATTTGAACCGACCAACATCAAATTGGCTCCCGGGTTTGATGTCATGACGCGTGAAGATACCATTCTTAATTGCAGATTCCTCAAGGTCATGCGGATTGCCAAGACCACTAAAGAAATATTTTTTATCAGCGTTTCTTCTTATTACGTCCAGTGTTGAATCGTCTTTGAATTTTGGGATATAGTGCCAAATTATTCTTTGGGCGGAACCCCAAACTGGAGATAGTTTTGAAGTAATTCGATTTGTCAGATCCGAGCCCATGAAAAGCCACTTAAATATCTCGCTGCAGGCCACCGTTCTTCTCCATTCTATTAGGGGCTTTTTCGTGATGTCCACTAATACTTTTATATATTTTTTGGAATAATTTTAACCAGTTGCACAAGGCCTCCGCCGATTTGCCTTTTATTCCTCTTTACCGCTGGAAGATATCTTCGGTGAAAGAGAGATCGAAGCCACTTTTCTTCCTCTTGGACAATTTTTTCCGCAAGAAAAGGAGAAGATGAAGCTCTATATATGATTGCAGGTATTACTCTGGTATTATAGAGGTCGATTCTCTTCTGGAGATTGAAGGCTCTCCAATTGGTTACTAAATGGGAGACATTAGAATTGATGTTAGACCAATTCTTTTCATCAACTCCATTCCTGCACCAGACAATTCCTAGGATCTCGACCTTCTCTTTAATTTGACATGAGCGAAGAATTAGCCCCTCTGTAGGGTTCCAAAGCCCCAGCGGAAGTATTGCTGTTTTTTCTATATTCACCGTCAGGCCTGATCTTTTCTTAAACTTGGAAAAGTAGTCTAAAATTATTTCTACCCTTCTGGCGATTTGCCGTTCTGAATTGGCCTGTAATGTGATAGTGATATCATCTGCATATAAATCTACAAGGTGACTTTGGCCTGCAATATTGATTCCGAAACCACCGAACTTTTTTAATAAGTTTGTGATAAATTCTTCAATGGCGGCAACAAACATTAGAGGAGCTGAAGGACAACCTTGTCTACAGCTTTTTTTTAAGATGATCGGACTGCTCTCACATCCATCAATGGAAATTGTAGATGTTCCGTTGAAAAGTAGAGCTCGAATCGGATTGAAGTATTCCTTCGGAAGAAGTTTCTTGACAGCCTTGAGAATTTGATGGTGAGAAACGGAATCGAAAGCTTTGCAGAAATCAATCGCGATGATTGCCCCAAATTTTTTGTTTTCATTAATAGAGTCGATTGAGGCTTGGATATTACGTGATATATCGTGAATTTTACGACCTCTTAAAAAACCTTTTTGGTGTGGACCAATTTTTTCATTAAGAAATGCCTCCATTTTTTGAGCGAGGACTCCGGAAAGAATTCTATAAGACACATTCAAAACTGTGATTGGACGCCAGTGGCTGAAGTTTGAGCCGTCACCTTTCTTAGGAATAAGGGCAATGCGCCCATTCGTGAGAGAACTGGGCATTCTTCCTTTTTTTCCATATCAGAGCCCACTTTCACTAAAAAAGGAATAATTTGGTCAGGCAACAGAGAATATATTCCTCCCGGAATACCGTCAGGCCCACAAGCCTTATCCCTCTTAAGTTTTTTCCTTATAAAGTTTAAAATGCATCCATGGGAAAAAATATTATTAGAACGATGGCTTATATTTTTTTTGGTCTTGGAAGGAACCTTCCTTCATCACTCACGATCGATTGAAACTCAGAGCGAAAGTATTCTAATATATCTTTTTTGTCTGTAAGCGTTTTTCCTTCGTGTACTATCTTCTTGATGGTGACGGCCGAAAGTTTCCCCTCTCCTGTGATATTTTTTATTCTTTTAATAGTGTCATTCTCCCGCATCACTTTTGCCTCCATTTCTGCTTCAGCCATATCTGAGATCCGAAAGGAATTAATTATGTCCGTCGTAAATGAACGTACAAATAAGGATTCTTTGCTGAGTGTATCGTCTATGAGCCTTTGGTGTCTCTCTTTTTCAATTTTTTTATCCGCTAAGAATTTATGAGTGGTAACTGACACAATACGATTAAATAAAGCAGTGCACTGATAGGATGAGTGACTATCATTGAAACCTTTTATTAAGTTACTTGAGAGCTTGTTCTTAAATTTGTCATCCGTAAGAACCCATTTTGGAACATTGAAGTTTGTTACACGTGGACAACACTTCATCTGAAGCTCAATTAATTTATGGTCCGAAGAGGGTTCAGGACGATAAAGAGCGCTTGTAATTCGAGAGGCAAGAGAAGGCGATGCTAGGGCAAGGTCCAAACGAGATTTTTTGTTTCCTCTAGACCAGGAGAAGGATCCAGGTGTTAATTTGTTCATAACATCCACAAGACTGAGTTGTAACCTAACTTTATCCAGAATATGTCTATTAGGATAAAGATGGTGGGGTTTATCAAAATCAACATTCAAATCTCCCAACAAAAACAGTGGAACGGATTTATCGAAGTGAGTGTTTATCATTGCTTGAAAAAAGGAAGTAGACCTCTCATTAGGGCCATACGCATTGATAATATAAAACAAAACCCCGTTAGTTGATATTCGAATCTTGTGCCAGTCACTGGACATAGGAAAACTCTTTGACACAAGATATTATTTTACCCGTTTTGTAACAAAGGTCAAAACTCCTCTCCTATCACCAGAGCCGGTGAAAAAGTGATGAAATTTGATTGGAAGACATAGAGGGCATTTTGAGTGACACGTGGAAGATATAACGTCTTTAACATCTTGGAGACAGATAATGTCAGCGTTTAAAGATTGGAGATGCTGCATAAGGGCGTGCCGTTTTCTTCTATTTCCTCCTCCTCTCGTATTCAGAGACAGAATTTTCTTAATTCCTAGGTTGGAATTTAATTCGGTCGGCAAATGAAAAGGGAAAAATTCAGGTATTTTGGTTTGCATCATCCTGGGAGCGAATTAATTTATGATTTTACTTGTTTAGGAGGGTTATCCTTATCCGGAGAGTTGTTAGAATCTGGCTTGTCTCTTTTGCTTGATGATTGGGACCGAGTTCGATGTTCCATTATTAGTTGTGGGTCTAAGCGTTGCTTATTAATTCGCCCTGAATCCACGTTTTCAGCAACTATGTTAATTCTGACTCAGAGACCTGACTCAAGCCAAAACCTGGAGATGAAGAAGAAGTTCCAATAGAAGCCCCCAAAGCAATGCTCCCTGATGGAACATTGTCCTTTGTAAGAGGTGGGGGGTCACAAACCAAAACGCTAGGTCCATCAGTAGTTTCACCATTCTCAAGGGGAACAATCTCTTCTGAATCTTTT
>CP045896.1:25421743-25446758 GCA_013387185.1 Caligus rogercresseyi | reverse complement strand
TTGTATGATTTATTACGGAGCTAATATAGCCCTAGCCTTCATGGCCACTAATAAAAAACATATATCTTTATATACAAAAAATAATTTTACAACAATAAAATATTAATTAAAGACAAATAAAAAATATATATAAATATTTCTAAAAAAATTATAATTACTTATTAACTTAAGGAGCTATAAGGATCTAGGACAATGTGTAAAAGTGTACCCAAATTCAAAAAATTATATTACAATGTCAATAGAATAAGTTTGTATCATTTTATCAAGATTCTCAATTACACACTAGGGTTAACAAAAGGAAAAAAAGAAGTAATAAATTTTCAAAGATATATTGCAAAGGAATGACCGCATTTGAATACCCAGAACGCAATACAATGTTTATCGTGGATATGTTTTAATGGCTACTCATATAATCTTACTAACTTATATCTAGCTCCTCATCACGGTCTAAACAACATTTTAAATACGTTGTGCCTTTACTCCGTACCGATTAAAAACTTATGTGTCGGTACAGGATTTTAACATGATTTGCAAGTTCCTTTATTTTCAAGATTCAAACTATGTTCCTATACGCATTGAAGCCACGTTACAGTTTTATACGTCATACGATCAACAAAGATAAATAGCCAATAATGAGGATAAAAACTACTAAATGGTGTTATAATATTTACAATTTTATTATTATTGACATTTGTTTAAAAATAAACCTTTATATACAAAACATTCATACTCGTTATCCCATATTTAAAAAGAAATATAATCGTCAGCATTCAGAAATATATATATATATTATTATTTTTTCTTAAATCATCCGGGAAAAATCCAAATTATATTTCTAATTATAAGATCTCTATGTTGCATGTCGACATTATAAATCGTTTACATTAGTAAACAAATAAACGCATTCATATAGCAATAAGTATCAAACCTAGACAAAAAAAAACTTTTTGTGATTGTTTTTACCAAAGAACATATTTATCGATCTTGTAGTAGAGGAGGGAGATAATAATCATGTTCAAAATTTAAAAACACCAATTTGGGACTTGATTAATGCTATCAACACAAGAACTTTGACACCAAAAATAACTCTGTATCTTGAAAACCCCCGACCCTTGAAAATGAAAAAGAACAACCAAAACGTGTCATTTTCTGGATATTTAGCTAGAATGTAACTTATTGGTCGTCAAAATACTGCTTAATAAGTACTTTAAACTAGGAACTGACAGGGCAGCATTCTTTTTGTGCTGTAACTGGGCAACAACTTTTCAAACCGGTCCCGGATCTGACAAAAATAAACCGGGTCATTTACTATAAAGATATTAAAAAACGAAGAAATAATGAAAAAAAACGCTCACTCTGTTATGGTCAAAACAGTCTAGTGATATTAAAAGGCTGGGCAGCCCAAAAATAGACTAACATCGAACCAGTTACCCGCTGTTCCTGAATTCAACCATTTGGAATAATTAAACTCCAGTGTTTCCCCCTATAACTAACTCGGAAAATGAAAACAATTACTTATTGATAAATTATTATATTTTATAAACAACACAAAGACATGTACCTAGTTAGGATGTTTTGGCTTTTTCACATTTACTATTTTTGCCGTCTGCTAAAATTAAAAGACTAAACTCATGTACATTGAAATAAGACGTTTTATTTCAATTACAAATAGATAAATTTTTATATTTAGTCCCAAAGACATGGAAATAACTTCCCAATTAGCACGCCACCCCTTCGAGATGCCATACGTTCTTGTAATTTTATATAAGTAATCCAGTGTGTTTGGGATCATTCCTCTTTCCCATGTATTCCAAAAGCACAGCTCCAAAATCATTTGCTCTTTTGATCATCCATGAACTGACCAATACTTTTCTTTCTGGTGCTGTCTGTGCATGCGCGATCATTCTAACTTTCTTCTTCTTCTTCTCAAGCTTATCCACAGCTAAACTTTCGGCATCAATTTCATGCAGGAGTGCCCCTACGTTTAGTACTGAATCCTTGTCAAAGATCTCATCAAATTTCACTGCATTTTTCCTTGTTCTAAAACCATTTAATACAATATTTTTTTCTTCTTATACGATATGATGAGCTTATAAATAATAAGAGGCTTAAACTGTCTAACAACTAAAGATAAATACTTGCCATCATATATAATATTTTTCTAGGTTTTTATTGTCAAGATCTCATAGTAGAAGCCTGTGTACTGTAATTACCTCCGCCGAAGGAGGTATTGTTTTTTCACTGGCGTTGGTTTGTTGGTTGGTTGGTTTGTTTGTTGGTTTGTCAGCAGGATAACTCAAAAGTACGGAACGGATTCGGATGAAACTTTGTGGAGTTGTTGGACATGCCAAAAGGAACAAGTGATTAAATTTTGGCATCTCTGAGTGCTTCTTGAAGATGCAAAATGAGCTAAATACTAATAAATATTTCAAGTTAGCCTACTCTGCCAATAGATGTCGCTGTGCTGTGAAATCGGGTGCCGGGAGCGTCTTCTTCTCGGAATTTCCGTCGAGGGGAACCTTCCCCGTCCATCTACGCCGCCCCAGTCGTGAAAAATCCACCTCGGAAGGCTCATAAGGACCCCGTGACGGCGGAGGTTTGCACTCTCTGAGTGTATATATGCCTCTAGTTAAGTTTTAGTATTAAGTTGTATTATCAAACAGCGCATTATGATGTTTAATTTTAAATATTAGTATACATAATTGGATTCTCGAATATATTCGTTTATTTACTGTGACGGCATAGAATAGATTTCTTAATGTTTCTACCTGGTCTTTGATCTATGATGTTGAGTCCTTTCATTAAATATTTAGTTATATTATGGTCTTAGAGAAACTTACACATGACAGCTTTAATATCTGACGGCTCAGTAAGCAGATGCAAACATCTTAACTGTGATCCCCAAGAAATTATAATCATCTCAGTCTACTTTTATGTAGATCAGAACTCCTATTGGGAGTGAATCGGTGTCTTTTACAATTTTGAAATCATAATGCCAATGCCTTCTAAGAAGTTGAATTTAAACTCATAACACAAATCACAATTATAGGTAACGCAACCTGAACGAAAATGTATTTATTTAATATGATCAATATTAAATCTTGGCCATACTAAATTGATCTTATATCTATTTTCATCTCAGATATCGAAATTATAAAAACTATTCTGAAATGCATTGACATATACAAAGATATTTTATTTTAGTTATAGTCAATAAACTTGGAACAAAAATTATATAGCCACTTAATTAGAACACTAAAAAATGATCAACTTTTGAATTATACAGCCTATTTTTTCGAATAGTACAAAAGATATTGAAATATAAAAACTGATTTGAAATGCATTGGCATACTCAAAAATTAAATACTTAGACATTTGTAGTTATTTTTACTTTGCACGAAGATAACTGGGCGTGAACCATTAAAAATTATAAAAAACCTGATTTTCAAAAAAGGCCATAAAGTCCAAACCTTTTTTCGAACGATATTTTAAGTAGCATTTTTGGAATCTACGTGAAAAATGGGGCTCAAATTAGGAATTTCAGCCTGGGGCAAACAAAGACCTTAAGTTTCTTACATAAACCATTACTAATTATAATTGAAGTAATGGTTTTAATTCATGAGCGACCCTTGATAGTTTCAAACTAAAGAACATAAAGTTTCTTATACAAAAAGTCGTTAAATGTAATCATTAAAAACATGTTTATTACCTCCGCCGAAGGAGGTATTGTTTTCACTGGCGTTTGTTGGTTTGTTTGTCATCAGGATAACTCAAAAAGTACTGAACGGATTCAAATGAAACTTTGTGGAGTTGTTGGAAATGCCAAAAGAAACAAGTGATTAAATTTTGGCATCTCTAAGTGCTTTTTTAATATGCAAAATGAGCAAATACTAAATGAATGGGGTCTCTATTCAGGGAGTAGGAAAGAACAAACGCTAAAAAAATATTCATGACGTAGTATTGTTCATATATCAGCTCAGGACTATGTTAACCCAGTGATGTAGCTTAAACTTCTTCCTCTTCCCGTCTCTGAGTGCTTTTTTAATATGCAAAATGAGCTAACAGAGAGGAAACAATGATTAGAGATAGAAAATCGGGCGTGTGAAAGGGAGAATGTTTGAATGGGAATGTTGTGGGCAAGGTATATAGAATACCAGGTATGTGATATTTAAAAAGTGGCGCGAACACTTAATAAAAAGAATGTACCGATGATGTCATAGTCTCTTTTATGATCATATTTTTATATAAAATGTCGGTCACACAACCTCAATCAACAAGAAATAAATAATTTATGTTCATTACGTAATTATTTAATGTTAGATGATTGTTGCAATAAATAAATAAAAATATATAACACAGTCAATATACTTTATTTAAGCTTTAGTTTAGATCTAACTTCAAATATTGTCGTATAACAACTGGCTTAAGTTATAAGTTTAGTAATATATAAATAGCTCTTTAAAAAATATTTGTAATTACGCACTAAGGTAATGCTAATAGGCAAAACTTATTAATTCAATATGTTTAATTATTTGACGCAGATCTTATCGAAGTTTAGTGTTCTGCTATAATATTTTTATTAGTGGTAAATTTCGATAAGAACTTTATTCATTTCTAAAGCATCAGTGAAAATAAACTGAGTAAATATTTTCAGGTTAGTTGAATAACAATAACGACTTAACGATCAATAAAGCAAGATGAATGTAAAAAATATTGAAACATAAGTAGATTTCTTTAAAACAATACTAAATCTTAATATATTTAAATATCGCAACAATATATTTTTGACTCTCCAAACCTACTACTTTTTATTTAACTTTTAACTTCGCAATAGAGCTTCCATTTATTTGGTTAAAGTTAATACTCCAAGGATAAATACAATGTTTGAGGCACATTAAATTAAAAGTTCATCTACCTTATCAGAATATTGGTTTACATTTTTTAGGGTTTTGGAAAGTGGAAAATCAATTCACCCATATTGGCATCTTTTCGTTCGATTAAATGGATCTGATAAGTAGTTTTGACTATTTATTAGCTATTGATCAAGTGTGCTGTCCGAATAAAAAAATTAAAGTTGCCATGATCCGTGGATGCTGTTTCCCAATGTTATCTTTGACACCTCGATGTCTCTTGACATTCTTTTCACACAAATGAGGTTGAAAGAAGAGACATTGCAGTCTTGGCTTTAGTTTCTGATATGACCCTATCAAATGTTGGACTGCGTAACTCATTGGAAGTCTCAAAAGACTTGTCATATTTTTGGAATCCTTCTGATACATCAAAGATAATTTAAATGTTTCATGATGTCTGCATTTGATCAAACTCTTAAGAAAACACCTTTTAGACAGAGGTCATTATCCGATTGAGGGATCTACCATTATAAAAATATTTTTCGGACTTAATAAAAATAAATCCCCAAGAATTATAAATAATTCATAAAATCAAGGAAATTCATTAATAATGCCAGAGCAATCAAAAGCAAAGAGTTTGTCTAGCGCCTCAACTGTTAAACCATACGACAGCTTCTGCTATTAAATATATTTTTTTGAATAAAAAGTCTCAATCCGATTTATTGCTACACTTAACTTAGGGATAAGATGTAAGGCGTTTGTGAGTATTTATTTAAATTTATTATTGTTTATATATAATTTGATGGATATTAGTTTTATATCAATTGATCAGTCTTAGTTTTATTTAAATTCATCAATATTTCTTATATGTAATCATATTTTACTCATTTTTTATTAAACTTGTTTACGAGTATAAAGTTTAACAGTAATATTGAATACTCTGTCCAACTATTATATATGAGGATAAAAAATGAATGTCCAATATTTTATAATTTAATCATATTATTCAACTTTATTTCTTAAGTTTCCGTGAGAGTTAATTTTTTTGTCCATAAAAAGAAGATGTCCTTATTATAGTTGAAATATTTTTCTTTATCATACATTCCACGACTTGCGAAGTAAAGAAAGAAGGCGATGTAAATAAATATCCAATGATGTCAATTCGCTTCTTCACATTACTTACTTTATTATTTACATATACATCACTGGAGAGTTTGTTAAAATTATTCCTTTCTTTTCTACCTTACCTTGTTATATTAATCTTATTATAAGCAATAATTCTTACAAGAACAAAAAATCTTCGATTCTTTTAAATTAAATAAATGACAATTGAAATATTCCTTTTAAAATATTAGTGATTTTTGTTTGTAAATTATCTCAATATTTAATTATAAGGAAATTTATAAAATATCCCCAGCTAGCACGGCAGATGAAGTCGGACCAATGACGACTGAGAGCACGCCGGGGATTTATAAAAGTTTATTAAGTAAAAAATTTAAATGTAACATACCTTGTATTCTATATACCTTGGTTGTGGGGATCGGCGGAGGTACACACTCTCTGAGTGTATATATGCCTCTAGTTGTCAATGTAATCAATCCAAAAATAGCTTTTCCTCTACAACCCAAAGAATTTTATCACTGAATAAAGTGTTCCTTGCTATGTATGCATAAACAAACAAAGCCCAATAACAGAGCAAAATGAATGGAAAGCCTTTCAATAAAGGCTTTATAAAAGAAAAGATGTTTACGGGAATAAAGCTTTGCAATTTTAAAATATGTTAAAGAGCTGTTTCTATTCACACACGAAGATTCATATTTTATTAAGTTCGTTGCTCATAGGATATTATTTATGATACAATATATTTCATTCCCCTGAAGTTTAGCCGTGCGTTAAAAAAGCGTGCATTATTAGACAAAGACGATTAAGCATAACATAAATTGTTAAAATTTATACTTTTCAGTATCTATATGATAATTCACCAATCTCTGTCCGTCGGTCTATATGTCCGCACGCTATCACCTCCCACATTTATGGTCAGATTTGAACTTTGAAGGTACCTATGGAATCCTTGGGTCAAGGCGGACCTAATAAAACTATTTGCAAAGTGATGGGACCAGAAATGAATCAGAAAATCCCCTTTTCTGATTTTACTACATACTTTTCAAGGTAAGAGAGGAAAAAAGAAAAAGAAAAAAGCATCTCATGTGACTTAAATATATTCTTTGTACAAAGTCAAAATTTGTATGAGGAATGTTTGTACAAAACAAAATCCATGATACAATGTTTAAGAAACTTATGTAATATGAATATATGCGAGTATGATTGCACGTTGATTTTTCCCCTTATATGGAAAGCTATGTCTTCGAAATTTAGTTTCTAGGGGAATCAAGAAAAACCTTTTTGCTGTGCTTTCAATAATCGTCCGTTAATATATTTTTGAAGAAAAAACTTGTTTATAATAATGATTTTTTTATCTTCGTCTTTAAGCTTTAAAAAAGGTACTCGATTTTCACTGTTGAAGGCGTAGGTTCGACTATCGAGAGGAGGATAATGTTAATAACGATCAATCTCATTGAAAAGTTCCAAAATTGGATGGAAAAAATTGAATGATATTTTGCTTTTTTTTTCTTGGCCCACTTTCATTTATTATTCATTGATTGATAAATATCTGGTTTCTTATTTTGAGGAATTTAATTTTAGTTTGTGTTCAGGAACTGAGGTGGAACATTTTTTTTTCATGGCCCAGTGGGCATAATATTTAACAAATTACACCAAAGATATACAAAATGGTTTGTATAGATACATAGTAAATTAATGATCAATAGTTAGCATTAATTTAAACGAAACAAATATAAAAATCATTCAAATAATTTTGAAACAATCATATTAATAAAGGCATTTCAATAAAAATTCATATCTGTAATAATTTTTTTGAATACAAATAAGCAATTGGAATGATAAAAGAAAGATCTTCGTTTTTAATTGTTCGCATTTTGTATAATATGTTTTGGACTTTGGTTATGACAGCGTCACATTTGGCATTCCTTGTGAACGCCAGAAAATCTTCTCAGAAGTTTTGATCTTGAAGACGTCTTCTAGTGAGATTTGGAGGGCTTGCTAAGTCTCTGTTAATGCAGAGCAGTTCAAAATGATATTTTGCTTATTGATATGCCTACGGATGCCATATATTGAACCAAATAGGTAAAAAAAATGAAAACGACTTTACAATTAATAATTATCTTTATACTTATTTAAAAAAATTATACTTTTATATAATATATATATGAATTATAAATAATTGTCATTTATATATATATAAATAATCTCGTTCGTTCGTCTGTTCGTTCGCTTCTGTGTATGCCATAAACGATTCATTAGATCTTGAGAATATTTTCCGTGAACAATTTTGGCGCCTCAGAGAGAATTCTAGGGGCTTAAGTCTGTTATTGCCATGTTTATTTTTCTCTCAAAACATACTTTTATGCTTTCTTCAAGTTGCCAAGTTAGGTTTTCTGTGTACAACTTTGAAGTGTTTTGATATACATTTTTTTCACGAAAAATAGTTTTCCATAAGTTTATTTAACACGGAAAAGACGTTTTCTGTAATTTCTTGATAATGTGGAGTTAGATTTGGACAAAGAAAATTTGTGGAGGATTTTTTTTGTCTTTATGGTTTGATAGAATTGCATCCGACAGGATATAAATTAGCATTATAGCATTAAAATTAGTCTATCAAACCTAGGATCTTACCAATGAGGTAGACCAAAAATGCCATCCCCTCTCGGGATTCAAACCTGCGCCCCCAACATTGAGAGTTGAAAACGCCTTAACGCACACGGCTATCGCAATCCCTGATGGATGATTTTGGGTTGCTTACATATATTTTTTAGTGGATGACTTTTTCAAAAAAATATAAATTCATCAACAATCTTTATTTGTTTCTTCGGTCCTCTCCTAAACACTTGGTTACATATTTATCAACTTGTCTATAGATAGGTTTGACATGCCAATTAAATATTAAGTGGACATTCCAAAAAAATCCCGTACAGCACCGGGGATGCATAAGGCTTACTACATTTATAAAGTATTTATTATATACTATTTCCGCCAATATTTTTTGAAAAAAATATACTTTCAAAAATACTAATATATATTTTAAAAGAACTGGGTTCAAAGGTTTTTAACCGACATTATGTATGATATTACGGACCATCCAATAACTTCAATTTTCATAAGAATGTTGAATTTTGTTGTGAGTGAGAACTCAGGATAATTCATAAGCTTTAGATTCCAGATTCGATTTCTGGATTAAGAACAAGACCCGAACAATAAAAACTGCAAGGTTCTTGTTGCCTAAAGGCTGAATCTCGACTAATCACTCAAGGGAGAGGAGTAGAGAGTGATTAAACTATGTGTTTCAGTTAAATTTTTGTCATTAGTAAGTTAATGTTCTTAACACTCCTAGTATTTTTTTGAAGATAGAAAAAGGGAAAGTTATTGACGACTTTCTTTTTTTTTAAATCAAATGAATTTCAATAATAAAAAGAGAGGGGTCCAAGGTTTATTGCGACATTTATGGATAGTACCCCAAAAAGATATACTCTCAGAAACTTTACACATATAGTGAGTGATTTATCTTTATGTTGAATATCTACATTGTTAAAGTTATTCAATGAATAATTAATTAGATGGTATCCAAAATTTAGGGCAAATAAATCTTCCTCCTAACATTAATAAAATATTTTTTTTACATGAAAGCCTTAAAATGAGGTTTTAAAAAAAGACTTATTTTTTGTTTGTATTTAACATCATTAGTTTATTTTATGACTCACCTACAAATGCAGAAATGTTTTCCTTTAAAGTACCTTCTATTATATAATATGCATAAAATTTAAGGATTTTTTTACACTCCATATATCTAAATAGAAGTTCATTCTTATGGATATTTTTAAACGGTGTATTATTTTACTGAGTTCATCGAACCTAATATATTTTACAGAGGGAAAGCTATTTAATAAAGAAGTGAAGGTTTGCAAATTTCTCACATTTTATAGATTATTGCATGTCAATCTATATACTTCATATTGCAAAATATATATTGTATAGCAGAGGCAGACCGATAGTTAATTTTAAGGTCCGTTATATTACCGATAATGTCATTTATATATATATATATATATATATATATAATATATATATATATGCATATATCTATGTATATATATATATATATGTCAGGAAACGACCGGGACACTTTTTTTCGCCGGGACCCGGGCCAGGACATTATTTTCAAGCCGGGCCGGGACTTAATATATTCGTTCCTTCGTCATTCTGAAAGTGACGACGTTTTTTTTAAAGAAAAGAACTCATCCTATTGTTTTTTTTAGATTGAAAAATATTTTGTAAATGAAAGTGTTGACGTTTTTGTATAAAATAATGCTTAAATATTTCTCTTCTATAAAAACCGTTATCACTTTCAGAATGACGAACGAACGAAAATATTAAATTCCGGCCCGGTGATTTTTTGACACCGGGCCGGGACGTTCAAAAAACAGCCGAGACCCGGGCTAGGCCGTGTACCCGGTCGTTTCCTGATATATATAAATATATATATATATATATGCGAAAATATTAATTATAAAATAATAACTTTACATGTTTAAAAAAAACATTTGTTGTGTTTGGAAATAAACTGTAATTTCTAACCGGTTCCTGTATTTGAACAAACAGTTCATTCTTTGACTACTATGTTCCCCCAACACAATTTTATTTTCGTTTATTTGAAGAAATGAATGTATTTCTTAAATATAACATCATATACAATATATTTTTGAAATCCTTCAGATGTAATTTAAATAGTTTTCTAGTCACTCTTTAAATAAATAAAATACGTTACTATTAGGAACTTTCGGTAAATAAATTCGATCATACCAATTGTTTGTAAAATGTACTATCGGCAATCTATCGGTAACAATTTTATTTCATGCCAATAATATGAAAAATGGTCCATCGGCAAACTTAAAGTGTATAAATATTTAACAGCAAGTGAATTATTTTTGCCAGAGGAATGACTAAAGTCACCAGAAGAAGTTTCCTTCTTCTTCAAATGTCATTCGAAATATAACGTTAATCATCGTTATAATGAATGAAATATACTTATAATATATTTCATTATTCAATTTCACCCAATAACTAGTCGATTCATTTTTCTGTATGCCATGATATTTTCTCTTTTATCTTGACTTGATTGTTCTTAGGGCTTTTTTCAGGGATATTTTTCTCAGTACCATTTTTAACAAAGTCATAGTTAAATTCGAAACTACAAATATTTATGTTACGTCCATTAAATACGACACATCAAATACGTATTATGAATCAAATCTACATTTAATTCCAGCAAAAGGATGTTGCTTTCATTAAGCCTAAAAAATATGAAGAATCCATGAAGATTTGAGTTAAACATTAGGAATAAATAGTCTTACAAAAAAATATATCGATTCAGGACTTCTTGAGCCCATCATGATGTATGAATATGTTTTCAAGGTTAAAGTTTATAGGCTTAATTTTAATGAGGCGTTAACAAACAACATATTTTTTGTTAAAGAAAAAGTTTCATTAGAGATAATTTTTTGTTGGTTAAAAGTATGTAATTGTTTACATAAGATATACAGCTTATTTTATTGAAAGATAAAAAAATCGTCTTTTTAGGCTGTGTGTTTTTTGTTTAAAGATTAAAATAATTGTATTTTTTTGTTAAGCAAATAGCATTGCTTTTCAATGTTAATATCATCAGTAAAATAACCACTGACAAAACTAAAAATATATATTAATAAAAATAATAAATTTTCAATCAATACATTTATTTTCTTATGTGTAAGTGACGATAACCTTTGTGGGTACTCCCAGGTCAGTCTTGTACACAGAGGTTGGGTGAACTTTATATTTATAACGTCCATATTGATACGTGTTGGTTATTATTATAAGTAGTAATGAGTTATATGACTTCATTGATTCCATTAATCAATATACTGATGTATTGAATGATTAAATGATCTTTGGTAATTAAATTCATATGAGAATAAAGAAATTGTGAGTGTGAGATTAAGGAACCGTTGAAACCCAGTGTAAGAAAGAAATTATAAAGGTTATGATTAAAACAAATATAAATGGTAGCCATATGTAAAAAAAAAGTAATGGAAAACGATACTTAGAGGTCTTATCCGATTTTTTCCTCTATAAAATCTCATTGAGATATTCCCGGAGCATGACACTACTCACACCAGCCATCGATTTGAATATACAAGGATACTTAATTATATATTTAAATAAATGCACAATATTTGATTTACTAACTCTTAGCGTTTTTCCTCTAGCACTCTGCATAGTTGTATGAATATTGCTCACAGGATCAACAAAATTTCTTTATTCTGATATGAATTTAATTACCAAAGATCATTTAATCATTCAATACATCAGTATATACCTATAATTACAATCTTCATTATAGATATTTAAAAATATTAAACGCAACAATGGGAATGAATGAAGTTACATAACTTATTACTACTAATAACAATAACAAACACGTAGCAATATGGACATTATAAATATAAAGTTCACCCAACCTCTGCGTACAAGACTGTCCTGGGAGTACTACCTTTGTGATATATTTTTCAATTGAGCGGCTGACGTTCATTATATAAATGAATTATTTTTTTGCTTATAAGGTTCGATTAGTTGCATCATTTCTCGTAAATGAATTAATGGTGGTGAAGTAAACTTTTCATTTGTATATATGTAAATTTATCATGACATGAATCTAATGGTAACTACTTTAAAAGTTCAGTGAAAAGAACAAACGGTATTATATTTTATTAGTAAATATATATATATATATATATATATTAGGGTTGTTCTTATTTTTCAAATGTTTGAAATGTTAGCAACATTGTGGATTTTCTATTTCTTGGTGATAAAGAAGACGACATACAAAGTTTGAACAAAATCGGTCAACATTACGAGGTCGCGCAACGAGGTCAAAGTTTTAAAAATTTAGTAAAAATATAGTTTTCCGCAAATTTCTTCAAATGGTGGACGTTACAGACTTCAATAATAATTATTAATTTAAAGGAAATCTAATTTACTACCAGACGTATGTTTGATTTTTTTTAAATAAAACAAAGTTTTCAGTAAAAACAAAGAAAAAAATGGAGTGTGTATTGTTAGCATATTTCATAGCTTTTTTGTATCAATTAACTTCACTCGCCTGTAGAAGATGACTTGTTCGCTTCAGAGTAAAATAGTACTTTTAAGCTTAGTAAACCTTAATGATAAATCCAAAAATGACCTTGGTTGCATTCTATCAATTCAGAATTCAGTACAATCTGAGTTTACATCATATGATTCAGAGCCTGTATTGACCTATAAGAAATCGATTATGAAAAAAATAAATAATAATGTGTTTCTTAGATTTGCGTCAAGGTATCCTCTCAAAATTTTACTTTGTCTCTGACGCATTTATAATCCATTATATGCGTCATTTTGTACGCAAAATAGCTTTTTTTAATGTACATATAACTCTCTACTTATTAAATTGACATGATTTAGTATACCAAAATATTAAAGCTGGTTAATCAAGCTTTCATTTGATATGTTTGGTGTTCTAAAAATCGCTATACTTTAAGAGATATAAGCAAATACATTTTAGCACGTTCTCTCCCCCAAAAATTGATCTTTTGATATGAGAATATACGATTACCATTTGGTAACTGCTGTTAGTGTTACCTGTATAGAAAGAAAAAAAGAAGGGAGAGTAGTGAGGCAAAATACTTTTTCCTTCTCTTTCTCTAAATAAATATTTTATCCAGAAAACAGGTCGGTGATTTGGAATATATTCAATAACTACTTCATAGTACATTATTTGATTACTTCTATCTAAAGCGTGAATCGTACAATAGAAGATATTACCCAATCTAAAAAATAACTCTCATGAGAAGAAAAACGAACATTCTACTAAAAGAGTTTTTTTATGATTTACAGCGACATGTAAATAGTATTTATAACAATCATACTAACAATTCCAGTGATGTCATTGCATGTTATTTTTATTACGAAAAGTAGTTCCTTAAAAAGTTGTCATTGTGTCTTCATTGCCATTTCTTCTATTTTCTATTCCTGAAGGCTGTGTATTTAATCATCATAAAAATAAGTTATTTTTAAGTCATTTCATAGAAAACATAGAGTGCCAAGGATATGTATGGTAGCGCTGAATATCAGAGTAGTCTCTTTGATGGAGGGAAAACAGGGAAAGAAAAAACCTAAGAGTGAGTGCGACTTCATATCAAGGAAAATTGAGGGTGATGTGACATCACTCTCCATCTTTAGGCATTATTAAAATTTGATTAGCGCGAGGTTGAGTTATAAAAAAGCTGTTACTTAGATACTTATTTGTGATCGATTAAAGTATTTGAGCATGTTTTATAAATTATTAAATACTGGGTTATTGACCTTATATCCATAATGATATGTGCAACTACTGACGAAATATAAAAACATGAAGGGTACTTTGGACTTTACGTTTAAGCATAATAAGTAAACAATTCATTACTTGCAATTTCTATTGCTAAGCATTATTACACAAGTTATAAATAGGTATACATAACCAATACATTCATAGTCAAATAATAAAGGGCCACAGAATAGTCTCTCATTATTACTTAGTTTGCTATTCAATGAATTTTCAGGGTTCTACCTCTGATATATTGATGACGATTGACTGCCATGGAATTTCTTCCCCCTAATACCGTATAAAGGGCCCGTATTGTGCACTCTATTTCGGTGCGAAACAAGTGAATATAGCATTAGTTATTCTTATTACTAATGTTAAACTTATATGAATATTTTTGAAGAAGAAAGTTTGAGTAAGATATCCTTCATTCGTTAACAAATCCATTCTATGTACTTATTGCTAGTCTTTTGACGGGTAGTCTAATTTTAAACTATAATGATGTTTATTTATGTATTACTTTGACACAATTATATCGCCTTGTTTACTTTGTATCCCAAATTACAATTGAAATGAAGACCTTAAAAAATCCAATCGTACCCAAAATTAACATAAAACGAAAGCTTCTTTTTTTATTACAGTGTCGTTCAATTGATTTATAGGCATATCTTAAATATTGATGAACCATATACACTTTACTCTGAATAATAAATATACACATTGAGAATTCCATTAATGAGAAATAACCCAAAATATAATTAATCAAGAAGAGGGGAGGAATCGATAAATTATTACTGTCATATAGAGAAAATCCACAATCACTACCTACCTTTAGCTTGTTTTTATATTTATAAATGATGTTAATTCCTTCCGGGATGGACCTAAAACTGAATCAATTCTATAATATTCCTCCTCATGATCACGACAGCACTCTCCTTTCGATGCAGAGTTAAACTAACAAAAGATAGTGTGTTTTATCGAAGCATTAAGTAAGAGAACAAAATTGTAAGAGAGAGAAAAACGCGCCAAGCCTTTTTACTAATATCCTCCTTTTTATAAAATAATGTTAGTAGGTTCAAAAGGTTTTGTCGGTTAATCAATTCGTCGTTATAGTGTTTTTTTTTGTGCAAGAAGATAGCACATTTAGGTCAAATGGAACCAAGTAATCGATTGTTGCCCATCCCTTTTAGTAATCCATTGTTTTTTATCACCGTTATTATTAATCGAATGAGCTATTTATTTTATTAAAATGTATAATTGTGAGCATAAAAATAAGTATGTTTACTATTATCATAAGTGATAAAAATGTTTTATATTAACTGTGAATGAAGATAAAACTTATTAAAAGTGTGTTTTAGCAGTGTGAGGTATTGGCTTATGGATTTAATCTTTTTTCTGTAGAAAAAAATACCCTGCAGTCAACAAGCAGTTCTTTGTATTAGATACCGTCTTTCCAGTACTCACTTCTAGTAACAAAATGCTTAGTGATGTCAAAAAGTTGATTGTCATTGATATAATGTAATATTTTTTTAATGTCTTACAAATATATAATATCTTTTTTTTATTTCTAATTATTTTTTTGTGTCATTATGGACAAACATCAGCTACAATATACATCCTTCGAAGAAACAAGGCGACTTCAAACAAAGTTATTTCCAAATCAGATATATATTTTATCATACAATAGTTGTGATTTATGTTTTATGTGTTTTTATATGAAAATAAACAATTAATTTGCATAATTATAAATGAATGATTTGTGTTCTAGATCATCGATAAATGAGTAGATTTATGAACTAAATTGATGTAGTGTTTTATAACACAACTCCTCTTAGAATGTAAATAAACCCTTCTACTCTGTTATCTAATTTTAATTATCATAAATTAAATGAATGACTCATAAAAATTATTAATATTTATAGATGAGATTGATAAAATATCATTTTTCGTTTAATACAAAAAACTAAATATCTATTGACGTGACAAACACCCAGGTCAAATGTTTTTGTAAAGAAACTTATTTATTGGACGTAGAAATTTTATTTCTATATTTCAATCCTAGACTCGGATGTGATAATATCGTTTGTAAAAGATACAACTTCTGATTATACATCAATAAAGTTAGAAAAGTAAATAATTTTATTCCGTATACTTGAATATCAAATGAAAGCATGCAATATTATTTCCCTTGTTCAAAAGTTCATGTTTTTAAAATCATGTTCAATTTATTATTACTACTATATTTGCATGTTCTGTACCGGTTGTTATATATATATATATATATATTAGGGTTGTTCTTATTTTTCAAATGTTTGAAATGTTAGCAACATTGTGGATTTTCTGTTTCTTGGTGATAAAAGAAGACGACATACAAAGTTTGAACAAAATCGGTAAACATTACGAGGTCGCACAAAGAGGTCAAAGTTTTAAAAATGTATTAAAAATATAGTTTTCCGCAAATTTCTTCAAAATGGTGGACGTTACAGACTTCAATAATTATTATTAATTAAAGGAAATCTAATTTACTACCAGACGTATGTTTGATGTTTTTTAATATAAACTAAGTTTTCAGTAAAAACAAAGAAAAAAATGAAGTGTGTATTGTTAGCATATTTCATAGCTTTTTGTATCAATTAACTTCACTCGCCTGTTGAAGATGATTTGTTCGCTTCAGAGTAAAATAGTATTTTAAATTTAGTAAACCTTTAGATGATAAATCCAAAAATGACCTTGGTTGCATTCTGTCAATTCAGAATTCAGTACAATCTGAGTTTACATCATATGATTCAGAGCCTGTATTGACCTATAAGAAATCGATTATGAAAAAAATAAATAATAATGTGTTTCTTAGATTTGCGTCAAGGTATCCTCTCAAAATTTTACTTTGTCTCTGACGCATACATAATCCATTATATGCGTCATTTTGTACGTGAGATAGCTTTTTTAATGTACATATAACTCTCTACTTATTAAATTGACATGATTTAGTATACCAAAATATTAAAGCTGGTTAACCAGCTTTCATTTGATATGTTTGGTGTTCTAAAAATCGCTATACTTTCAGAGATATAAGCAAATACATACTCTCCCCCAAAAATTGATCTTTTGATATGAGAAAATATACGAATACCATTTGGTAACGGCTGTTAGTGTTACCTGGATAGAAAGAGAAGGGAGAGAGTATTTTGCCTCACTTCTCTCCCTTCTTTTTGTCTTTCTATCCAGGTAAAATTGATATGTGGTTTTTGTTTTACATAATATGCCTTTAAACACGACTCTGATGCCTTCACATAAGTAATATAAGCGGAGTTTATATTACAGTAGTTCTCCGTCACTAAAAAACATATTTCTATGTTGGTAACTCCATCATCTTTTTTTCTAATCTACTTGTATTAATAGTCATGATTGGCAGATAAAATAAATTGGCAGATTAAGTTTTAAAAAAATATCGCGTTTGAAGAGTTGTTTTATTATATTGATATTAATGTTTATATTTGTATCCTACTCTTAATCATAGGATAAGAGACAATGTCAGTTCTTAAGGATGATATTCTTATTTCTGAATTGATTTTAGCAATTCTTTCAAATTGCCCAATGTTTTTTATTATATTTTTTGTATCTTTCAATCAATCAAGTTATAAAAAAAGCTTTCCCGTCTGCTATCCTTAAATATAAGAGTGCTATGTGTCCTCTTCTTGCAAAATGTAAACTTGCCCCATATTTTTTTTAGATGGTATTGGAAATTATTGCAATAATCTATTTCCCGCCATAAGTTTATTCTTATAGCAGCGAAATCGAAAACATAGTTCCTGGTAGCTAAAAATAAGAAAACATTGAAAAAACAAAAGAGATTAAAGAAATAATTCCTAAGGGAGTGCAATAGCCGTGTGTGTTAAGGCGTGTTCAACTCTCATGTTGGGGGACCAGGTTCGTATCCCGAGAGGGGATGGTCATTTTCGGTCTACCTCATTGATAAGATCCTAGGTTCGATAGACTAATTATAATGCTATAAGGCTTATTTATATCCAGTCGGATGCAATTCTATCGAACCATATAGGCAAAAAAAAAAGAAAAAATCCTAATTAACAATAGGATATTTGTAAAGAAACATAAATAGGGACATTTTTAGACTGTAGTTTGGTATGTTATTTCTGATATGACATGATAAAACAAATTTACATCAGTTTACATCCTTTCTTACTGGACAAAATAAATTAATATATACATAGGACCCATACATTTAATTGAGAGGTCTAATGAAATACTTAAACATATTTTCAATAAAATGATGAAGCTTATTCTATGGTTCAGTTAACTTTAACCAACAGTAATAAACATATAACTTTCAATCTATATCTGCATAACTTTGCATCAAATATGTATGTTATGCCCAATAAAGAGCAGCATAAAGAGCTTATTAAAAGAAAAGTTGAGCTTCGCTGCTTTCGATAAAAGAGCCCAGAACAAAAACATACATGTACTGTGACAAATAACTACCGATGTCAAGGTATAAAAATAATTCACAAAATATTCATGTATGATGTAGCAATGATGAATTTGGCATGAGCCTAAACCTATATTCTTAAAATATGTATCAGCTATTGATATATATAATATATATTATAATTTATATATATATTATATATTATATATATATATATATATATGTATATATATATATATATATATATATATATAGTATATATATATATATACCATATATGTATGTATATACATAAAAATTAGGGCTGTTCTTATTTTTCAAATGTTTGAAATGTTAGCCACATTGTGGATTTTCTGTTTCTTGGTGATAAAAGAAGACGACATACAAAGTTTGAAACAAAATCGGTCAACATTACGAGGTCGCACAACGAGGTCAAGTTTTAAAATTTAGTAAAATATTGTTTTCCGCCAAATTTCTTGAAAGTGGTGGACGTTACAGACTTCAAAAAAATTATTAGTTAAAGGGAATGTAATTTACTACCAGACGTATGTTTGGTGTTTTTATTAAAATAAAATTTTCAGTAAAAACAAAGAAAATGGAGTGTAAAATGTTAGTATATTTCATAGCTTTTTTGTATGAATTAACTTCACTCGCCTGTAGAAGATGACTTGTTCGCTTCAGAGTAAAATAGTATTTTAAAGCTTAATAAATTTTAGATGATAATCCAAAAAGACCTTGGTTGCATTTTATCAATTCAGAATTCAGTACAATCTGGGTTACATCATATGATTCAGAGCCTGTATTGACCTATAAGAAATCGATTATAAAAAAAACAATAATGTGTTTCTTAGATTTGCGTCAAGGTATCCTCTCAAAATTTTACTTTGTCTCTGACGCATTTATAATCCATTATATGTGTCTTTTGTACGCGTGATATGCTTTTTTTTTAATGTACATATAACGCTCTACTTATTAAACTGACATGATTTAGTATACCAAAATATTAAAGCTGGTGTACCAAGCTTTCATTTGATATGTTTGGTGCTCTAAAAATCGCTATACTTAAGAGAAATAAGCAAATACATTTTTGCACGTACTCTCACAAAAAATTGATCCTTTGATATGAGAAAATACAATAACCATTTGGTAACTGCTGTTACTGTTAGCTGGATAGGAAGATAAAGAAAAAAGAAGGGAGAGAGTATTTTGCCTCACTTCTCTCCCTTCTTTTTTTTCTTTCTCTTTCTATCCAGTAACACTAACAGCAATTACAAATGGTAATTGTATATTCTCAAATCAAAGGATCAATTTTGGGGAGAGTACGTGCAAAAATATATTTGCTTATATCTCTTAAAGTATAGCGATTTTTAGAACACCAAACATATCAAAGAAAGCTTGGTACACCATTTAATATTTTGGTATACTAAATCATTTCAGTTTAATAAGTAGAGAGTTATATGTACATTTAAAAAGCATATCACGCGTACAAAATGACGCATATAATGGATTATAAATGCGTCAGAGACAAGTAAAATTTTGAGAGGATACCTTGACGCAAATCTAAGAAAACATTATTTTTTTCATAATCGATTCTTATAGGCTCTGAATCATATGATGTAAAACAGATTGTACTGAATTCTGAATTGATAGAATGCAACCAAGGATTTTGGATTTATCATTAAGGTGTACAGTTTTCCAATCTTCCTCGAAATAGGGTTAAAACTCCTCTTCTTGAGTGAGATCCAGTGAAAAAACATGGAAACATTCCGGCTTACATAAAGTACAGTTCAATTTGCACGTAGATGCAACTTGCGCTTTAATGTCTTGTAGCAATCAAGTCAGGCTTCATTTCCAATAGACGATTCATTAAACCATGTCTAGATCTTCTGTCTAAGCCGCCTCTAGTATTAAAAGAGACGATTCTTTTAATCCATATTGAGAGTATCTCAGGAAAAAAATCCGTAATTTTAGTTTGTATGCTTCATGTAAAAATGAGATTTAAAAAAGGATATGCAATTAAATTAAAAACTAAATATATTATGGCTTTTAGTTCAAATGTCTTGTATCAAAGAGTGATTTATCCAGTGGTTAAAATTGTCTCTTGTTTAAAAAATGGACATTTTTTACAAATGTATTTTAGCCTTTTGCCTGTTTCCCTTTTCTAGGTGAGAAATCTGTGTCAGGCTTATTTCTTTTGCCTGCGGCATTGATCGGGTTCGCCCATTAGTTATTTTATTTAAGTCCAAATGAGATTTGCGAGGTCTCATAGGACTATCCGAAGCAGTCATTCTCTCTCATTAAGATTAGAGGAAGGAAGGGTTGAATTTGTGTCATCTGAATAATGAAGGTTCCACTAGCACCTTCTTCTGAAGTTACTATTATCTGTTGATTACACTGGCCAACAGCCAAAAAAAGGTCGGACTAATTTACCATAATTCTATAGAGTTTTATTCACTGATTACAAATATGGTATTCATTTTTCAAAGTTAGTGATAAATTCAGAGCTAAATGGATTTCAATTTTTTTAGCATTTTTTAGATTCAGAGCCATTTTTGGCATACAAGGACTGAAGTATAGAAAAATAAAAAGCAATGATTTGATAGAGCTTAGATCAAAGTACTCATTTCAATTTTTACTTCGTCTCTGGCACATTTAAACTTTAAAATATATGTCATTTTGTACGAAAAATGAAGGGTTTTTCTTAGAGACTCACTGATCCTCACTGTTCCTCACTCAAAGGTCTTACATGATTAAAAATTCATATGTATATGAAGAAAAAATATCAAGCTTTAATTTGATATGCTTAATGTTCTATAAAATGCCTTATTTTAATCAAAATTAGCAAATGAATATTTTTTAAATCCTCTCTATTTTGCCCTTTTTTAGAGAAATTCATAACTCACCCAGTGAGATAGAAACAGAGAGAAACTGACGTCACAATGTATGTAAACAATAAAGAGTAATTTTCCTTCTTTCATTGGAATTTGAGTGTTTTTTCCCGGAAATCTTCCGAGGATCCAGGATTCCTAATGAGTGGCCTGCCGGCTGTGCCGTCGTACACAACATTTGTGAGAAGAATTCATCGTGACACAGCCTCGGATCAAGCATGGAGCAAGGAGTGGAAGCTTAGGAGGACATGACTCCCCAGAGGGTGCTTAGCCTATTCTCTTTGCATCAAAGAGGATGATGAGTCGGAGACAGACAGACCCTCAAGGACATTACCCCCCTCCTCCTCTCTCTTCCTTAAGGCTGGTTGGCTGGCTCATTCCGTCTGCTCAAAGAAGATGACGTGTCGGGCACCCCGGAGGGAGGGAGGAATGGACTCCCGTGAGAGAGAGAGAGAGAGAGAGTCATTGCCTTTGTCCTGTCTACCTACTAGCCTATTCTATCGGGGAGTCTCCTTTTCAAGTGAGACACAGAGAGAGAGAGATATTAACTTATTATCATCCTGAAGAGTCTCGGGATCGAGAAATAGTGACTTTACACATAGAAGTGGAATCTTTGGGCACCTGGATCGTGAAAAGAGGAAGTTCCTCATGACCTATTCCTACTCATTCGTCTTCAAATATCTACCCTCCCTCCATCCCCCTCTTCCGGATCTGTCTCGGATGACTACAGAGACTCCACTCATGAAGCCTCCTCCTACACGTCTCTTGGACTCGAACGTCTAGAAGAGGAAGTCTTCAGGCATTGCTCTTCCTCCCTCCGGGTCTCGGATGACTACGGAGACTCCACTCATGAAGCCTCCTCCTACACGTCTCTTGGATTCGTAATTCTAGAAGAGGAAGTCTCTCAGGCATTGCTCTTCCTCCCTCCGGGTCTCGGATGACTACGGAGACTCCACTCATGAAGCCTCCTCCTACCGTCTCTTGGATTCGTACGTCTAGAAGAGGAAGTCTCTCAGGCTTGCTCTTCCTCCCTC
The DNA here is from genome assembly GCA_013387185.1 of Caligus rogercresseyi. Lineage (NCBI taxonomy): Eukaryota > Metazoa > Arthropoda > Copepoda > Siphonostomatoida > Caligidae > Caligus > Caligus rogercresseyi. Next base: position 25,424,034 of record CP045896.1, on the reverse strand, counting down.
CGGGTCTCGGATGACTACGGAGACTCCACTCATGAAGCCTCCCCTACACGTCTCTTGGACTCGTACGTCTAGAAGAGGAAGTCTCTCAGGCATTGCTCTTCCTCCCTCCGAGTCTCAGTGACTACGGAGACTCCACTCATGAAGCATCCTCCTACACGTCTCTTGGATTCGTACGTCTAGAAGAGGAAGTCTTTCAGGCATTGCTCTTCCTCCCTCCGGGTCTCGGATGACTACGGAGACTCCACTCATGAAGCCTCCTCCTACACGTCTCTTGGACTCGAACGTTAGAAGAGGAAGTCTCTCAGGCATTGCTCTTCCTCAACAAGCAAATGAAGGAGTCCTCCTCACCTTCGAGTCTCATCTAAAGGCTTGCAATTTGGAAATCAATGTCCATGATAAATATTTCCGGATCAACCCACCATATTAGTCTTGGAGTCGAAAAAACAATGGACTTCATGCATGGAAAGGGAAATTTTGGACCTCTTGATTTAAAAAGGATGGATACTTCAAGGCTTCTTGCTTCCCCTTTTAATTTGCCTTCCTAGATTGGAGCCATAATTTTGAAAAATTCGAATTGTAGATCATTAGAATTTGGTGACTTATTACCATTCTTACGTCGCGTTTTGACCATAGAATCTCCAATTACACCAAGCTTTTCACATTTGAATCCATGAGGAGTGAAATAAATTCCTTATATTATTTCAAAGATTCTACAAATAATTTCAACGGAGGTCTCTTTCCACTGGGATATTTATTTTATCCTTATTTTATATTTACCGCATATATTCGTACAGATACTCTGATTGATACACCCGAAATATACACTTGATCACTCATTTGACATCTATTTTTGTACTTATATCTATACTTTAATATTGTTATTATTAGTGCCAAACTCAGTGCCTGCTTTTTCATGTATTTTTTTGTTAAATATCGAGTCACTGTGTGCTGCGTTGAAGAGGGTTTAGTCAGGGAAATGAGAGTAATAACACTAAAAGGAAATTTTTCCCTTTTACTTCGCGTAATTAACGCGTAATTTAAATCTTGGGTTAGCCCCTGCAATCTCGAACTCTTTAAATCCGTACAACTTTGCAACATCGTACATATTAACATGCTTAACAAACTCTCTTTGTAAGCCTTTCCATTTCTGGTCCGTTCCATTAATAGGACAAAGATCTCCCATTTGAAGTCTCTTGTCAAATTAACTTGAACATCTGCACCTTAAAAGTGCGTATATCTCAAGGAGAATATAAATAAGGTGAGGCAATGGGAATCGACGTAGGCAATTGCAGGGCGACAGCTGACTATTTTTTGTGATATCCAAGTGCTTCGCTTGAATTCTAGTTCAGTTTGGATTGTAAAGCGAAAATGTGATATCCTTGAGAAATAATGGTGTTAGCGCCATCCCTCTTGCTATATCCTCGAGATGCATGATATTTTGCACTTCCGACGAGGGATCCAATATCCAACATCTGTGGATTGCACCGATGCAGAAGATCCGACAGAATAGCTTAAAGAATGCGGAAGATTGCGATCGTCATTTACTCAGATGACTTCCAAAGGAATATTCAGGCTGGAAGAATAGGGAAGAAGCTGTAGTCTCAAGTTGTCCTACATTCTTCTCCCTGATCACCTCCTCAAGTGTTCCAAGTCCTTCAGACAGGTTCGTCAAGAAGCCCGTGAAACAAAAAAATTGTGAGTGACTAGTGAGAAGGAATAAGGAACTCTCAGTCAAGAAAAATGAAGCTGTCCTGCTACAAAGCTAAGTGCCTCAAACTTGGCTCATAAACACTTGAAGGAAACTTTAATTAGAACCTCATTGGAAAAAAATTACACAGCGAATTCAAACAAGAAGGTTAATTAATCCTTTGACAAAGTTCATTCAGGGTACTCAAAAGAAGATGTAACTACCGCCTCATTCTACGGAGCATATGTACCGGGCCTTTGAGTACTTGCGCTCACGGAAACTCCTTCCTCTGCTAGTCGGCAAACACAGGGAAAAATTCCATGACTGTTCCAACGAGGGTCTCTCCTATATTGCTGGATACTCAGGAAGTTTAAAGAACTCACCCACATTTGGGGAAACAGAGGAGTAACATTGAAGGATTTGAAGAACACTAATCCTTGGTTGAGTTATTTACCCCCCCTTCTCCCGATTTTTTGAAGTTCTGCCACCTCTTAGAAATAATTTCCATTTTTTCATAATAGCCATCAAGACGCAATCGGTAAAGACCCATGTTTTTCTAAAATTTTTAAGCCCTTATCATTTTATCCAAATTGGTCAAAATAAA
>CP045896.1:25353492-25415663 GCA_013387185.1 Caligus rogercresseyi | reverse complement strand
CTTACCCTAGACTATAATGGACTTACCGGATATGGCGAAAGAAACGACGGGGAAGACTGGATGACGTCTCTAAGTGTGGGATGGGTGGAAAAATTAATAGATTCTCGACAAAGGAGTAGTAACTTATATTTGAAAAACTCTCATTTACAGAGTATCTAATAGAATCGTCACATAACAGCAAAGGGGATATTTCCAAGTCAAATCCATCAAACTTAAAAGTAGTGAGTGATTTTGATACCATTATGTTTACGACACAACCCGGAGAGAAAGAAGAATGAAGTTTCAGTCGTATATGCTTAGGATAAAAGAGCAACATCACTTATAATGAAGTTACAGGAGCGGGAATCAAAGAAAACAGTCTCATGACACTTAAGGGAAGGGTACTTCCAGAGAAGGATAAATGGATTAATTAATGAGAGGGGATGGTTTAGGATTCCTCTCTTTTTTAAAGGGTAGATGGTTCTCTAATGAATTATACCGATAGGTTTTGGCGTATTGCTGCGACTTATTGGACCAATAAGTCTTTTTACTTCAATAACAATAATTATCAAGTAGTGTCCAATCTTCAGATTAATTTAGTTAACAAACTATGTGTTTGAATTTGTCCATTAGTCTTGAGTCAATACATTTCATGAATGATGTTCTGGCTTGAGACCAGAGTTGTGGATAGAACGAAAAAAACGAACGCCTTTTGCAAACGCACGTTAAAAATCGAACACATGTACAGATAATAAATCAACGGACGAGCGCTATTTTAGTTGGCGTTCGTCCGTCAATTTATATTATGTTTATCAATATAGATACTTTTTATGTGAAAAGTGGGGGACGTTCAATCAATGTTTATGTCACTCCAGAAAAAAATGAAGAGGTTTTTTTACAAACAGAAGTGCAATTGATGAGAGTCTTTGGATAAAAGGACGAAGATTTTTTACAAAGAAGACAAGACTATTGGGCCAGGAAGGGTACTTTTAATGTTTGGTGGCGGCAGGAGGTAGACATTCATGAAGATATATTGAATAAGAACAAATATCCTGCAAGTTACTGTGTGATTTTTTTAAACAAACGAATACCAAAAAGACAAATCAACAAGTCATACTTAGTGTATTTATTTCCAATTTTAAATAGAACGAATTAAAATAATTGATATTATTTCAACGAACGCTAAGATTACGAACGCACACAAGCCGGCTTGAGACACAGTACGTACACATCTGAGATTATAAGTACCATATTAAGACCCAGGCACGTCGCCAACCTATCCCAAGAACCCAATGATGAGTGAGATAAACTCTTATTACACATGCATGGCACTTAAATGCAGTTTATTGAACGAGGTCTGAGCAAGATGAAACGGAAAAAAATGACAGTAACAAGGAACAGCTCAGGGGGACATATAACATATGATGGACTGTAAATTATATTTGCATGACAAAGGAACTCAACATAATTCTATCTTTTGAAATAATAATGTTTGATATCAAAGGGATATTTTGCTGGACACTGTGCGCCATTCTATAGGACTTTTCAGGAAAATAGAGTCATTGCCAGACTACAGAAATGATTTGACGATAATTTCGAGCACATAACAACAAAAGTCCATGTAATTGCCCTGAAGAAACCCTTAACAGAGTCACTAAACAGACATCTTATTGTTATTATGTATAAGCCACTTTATCAAGAGATCCCGTCGATATATTTTCCACGGAGAACAAAGACGTGAGGAAGATGCTGTCATTTCAGTCATATATGTTAAAGAGCAGTGTGTTCCCTAATAATATATTGCTTAGTTATTTACTGCGACTAGCTAAAGAGAACAAACATATTAGATATTACTTTCAAGTAATAACTAATATGTAATATAATAGTTACATATTACTTTCGTGAAAAAAAATATTCGACAGGCATTTTTGATGAAAATTTATGAACTGTGAATGTATTATGTGACGTCACCCAGTGGACATAAAATGCAAACTAGGTTTGGTGAGGAATATTACAAATCCTGTTTGAATTGCCTTTACTTATTGTTTCGGAATGCTCAAAAAAGTAATATCTAATATAAAGTAGTATATTACTTTTGAGAAGTAATAAGTAATATTTTAAAAAATATAACATTACTACGCAGCAAAAAGTAGTATATTACATACTACTTTTAAAGTAATATTCAACCAACACTGTTAAAGAGTGAATATAAAACAAATCCAACAAGTCACCATCCGAATGTCGAAGACGGCTTGTGAGAAGGAAAACAAACTTCCATTATTGTACATATGTACATGAAGTAATAAATTATTATTTTAGGTTTTGGTATTTGGAGTTTCATTATAATAATCATGTTCGTGCTTATTATTACATCTCTAAATAGAAACACTCTTATTATTAGCAAACACATTTATGTTATGGTTCAACTATATGTATTTATTTGCGTAATATTAAAGCCAACTTGAGAACTTGAAAATGCTTTACAATTTATAGATGACATAAATCAGTTGTTGTTGTTGTTTGTTTTTTCATCACTTACTCCTTGTCATGGGTAGATATATGTAGTTGTCTTTTGGTTTTGAAAGTTGTAAAAACACATAGAGAGTACTTAAACTCTGTAGAAGCATATTAAACTCGTTGAAGGTGATGCAGGTTCGCCTTCCGACAGGGAAAGGTAAGGTGGATCATCTTCAATGAAAAGATCCTAGGATCAATAAATGAATCATATGGTACAAGGAATAGTACTACACCCCTTTTTACAACAAAGTCGAGCAAAGAAGCAAAAAATACAATCAAATATCTGATAATAAATATGATTCCAATCATATGGATATCTTTTTTTGTAATTTAATTGGTCTTGATTGTAGATATATTTAAATGAAAAAATCATCGTTTATTTATTCATTGTAAGGCATAATATGTTTATTTCTCATAGTGGTTCATTTTATATCATCCTTAAACAGATACACATTTTAAAATATAACATACATCCCTAACATCATACAAATAACATTGAAAACACTGGTAGAAAGAGATAATAATATTTAAAGGATAACCCTCATTTAAGCCTTAGTATATAACGTATTTGCTGGAATGAAAACAAGGGAGCTCGATAGCCGTGCGTGTTAAGGCGTGTCCAACTCTCAATGTTGGGGGCGCAGGTTCAAATACTCCCGAGAGGGGATGGTCATTTTTGGTCTAACTTATTGATAAGATCCTAGGTTCGATAGACTAATTTTAATGCTATAATGCTTATTTATATCCTGTCGGATGCAATTCTATCGAACCATATAGGCAAAAAAGAAGAAAAAAAGAAAGCAAGAATGAAATTAAAAAGAAAAACTTTAAGTGTGAAATATAGTAACTCTTCCGGCGTGATTTTTGGTGTATGTATTATGATGAATAGATTAATCGTTAGTTGTTGTTCAATTTCGTCGACTATTAATCGACTAATCAAGTACAGCTGAAGGGAATAAGCTCTCTTTTTACCTCTATGGGAAGGACATATTTATCTTATGGAAAATCAAAACATTGAAAAAATTACGTCATTGGGTTATAAGTCTCTAAATAAGTTTTTTCCTAATGTGTTGACTTTCATTACGAAATATTATTCCAATGACGTCCTTATTTTTCTACATCTAAACATGATCTTATAAGGAGATTGAATACAAGAGCGGATTTAAAGACCGATAAAATATTAAAGTTTCATGAACATACCGACAGAGGGTACCGCGACCTGTCGATTAATTGCAACCAACAAACTTTAATCGTTGAAAATTTTGTCGATTATTAATCGTAAGTCGATTAACTTTTTGCATCCTTAGTATGTACACCAATTCAGAGATACTAATATTATCATTTAAAACACAAAGTGTATGTTCTGACGGATCTCAATCACTAACTTAATAACAACTGGATACTCATCTGACAAGATAAATTCCGTCCACTTTAAGAGGTATTTGAATACATACTAGGGGTAAAAATTGCTGCCTTAATTTTTTAAATAATGAAGTAGTCACCCCGTGTTATGTTTCAACAAAAAGTTTCAACGTCATAAATATGACGTCATTTCTCCCTTTTCTATTCCATAAAACTTGGTATATGAACTTTGACTGCTCAAGAGATAATACTAATTCCTTCCATTTATTCTTCATTTCATGGAGTTGCTGTGTTGAGCTTTGATCTTCCCTTTTTTCTGTCTTGTGCATTAATTTAATATATAGGTCGGGGGTCCATATCCTTTTAGTATTAATTTGATAACGCATATATATGCACAAAAGAAAAATGAATGTTTATTTGGTTAAGATACATAAATAATCATTGTGACGGTTAAGTATAGCAAATGGGACACAATGTTTTACTTACATGGTTTTTATGTATTATATATTAATAAGAATTTTATACTCATCTGATAAGAAATCGGACTTAATTAAAATAGTTTGAATAACATCGTCCTACCTTCTCCATATTGATGGCGGCATCCCTTTAAGAGATATACTTCCTGATTTCTTCTATTGGAGTCGTTGATTCTTCTAATATAAATCGCGATCGCTGTCACTCATAGAAGAGGATACGATCGTGATCTCTACCAGGAGAATCGTTGACTCTCCTGGATCTACATCTCTTCTGCTATAACTATAAAAGTAAGAAAATATAAAATAAATAAATTTGTATATTATTCAAAAAACAAACTTAGTTCATTTATTGGAACCAAAAATGAATGTTCATTTTAAGCTTCCTGGGTTCAAAGGAACATCACTACTTTCTTTGACTACTCTGATCCCCCAAAATGAAAAGGACCCTATTTTCGACAATTTGACTGAATAAATGTATTTTTCAAATATACACCATAAAGTCCTGAAATATAGTTATTCAATTATTTTTTATCTTGTAACTTTCGGCAAATATTGATGCTCAAATTTGCCAATAACAATAGTTTGAAAAGTACACTAACGACGCTGAATAATCGATAAGCTGATATATGGATCCACCTTTAGTATCAATAATAGAGGGCATATTATTTCGAATAGTTAAACGAAGACATTCTACTTATATGTAGATGTGTATTTCCTTTAGGGCAGTGGTTCCCAAAGTGGGGGCGCGCCCCCCTAAGGGAGGCGCAGAGCAATTGCAGGGGGGGGGGGGCTCTCAGGGAGTTGGTCATGTTTTAAAACCCATTTTTGCAGACAGGCAATTTTTTCAAAATGCATTAAATGTTAAATATATGAAAAAGAAACCTGTTACACAGAACATAATTACACAGTTAAGGTGCTTGAAAACTGTTACACTTATTACAATCTGCAGTTTATGGTAGTTCACTTTTATTTTTTCAACAAAAAAAGGTTGAGGTTTGACACCTATTACAAACTACAGTTCACTTTTAATTTTTTAAACAAAAAAAAGGTTGGGTTTGTATTAATTACAATTAAAGCTTTAAAGTAAAGTATCGCATCGGGGCAGGTAGCCTGGAAAGATTTTCGTTGAGTCTCTTTTTTTTTTGTCCAGCAGATGTCGCTTTGGCATTTAAAAATATGACATCATACCGGGTTGTTTTCGATCTCATTCATCACATCCATTTAAATAATTGCATTCATTACTACTTATTTTCACAACAATAATTAATATTTCATTGCATTAGGCAACTGTATTATGATTTTACATATTATTTTACTTCAATGTTCTACATATAATCTAGAATTTATCTCCTTTTTTAGCGTCCCTCCAAAGATTAATTTGGAAAGGCAAACCTTTGTTTTCTTCGACGTCTACAATTGATATAATTCGTCAAAATTGTCAAAAAAAGTTTTACTTCCAAAATCTTTTAGAACCAAAAATGGAAGGCATCTCTATCTCAACAAATTTTATCGTTTCATGATTTGAAGCCAGAATCAATGTTTTACTGTGGAAAATTTTCCTTTCCTTTAAAGAAGGCTGCATTGAGACATCAAGTTCCGATCCCATGGCATTTAAGGATGTCTTATGCGTCAAATTCCATAGAAGATGCCGAAAAAATCTGTGATCAGTTTCTACAAGAATTAAATCTCCCAACAACTTGGAAACCTAGAATAATTCGCTCTGTGTCAAAGATACACGATGGAAAAAGATTCACTGCACAGTTTCAAGTATCCTCTGGCACTATCTTTAATGCTCCTTGCAAAGACTGTGGACTTTTGTTCAATAAAATTTCTCATGCTTTTGCAAACTGTCCTGCTCTGAGCATCTTGAAGGAGTTTATATCTTTAAATATCGAAGAGGTCACCAAAAATATTATTCTGGTATCCTTCTCTTTGGGTTGAATTCCAATCCCAGAAGTTCTTCAAAAACTCGTGCTTTGGAAATTTCACTTTTGAGCTGTAGGAGCCATATCGCAAATAGGCTAGCAAGTGATAACTTTGTTTGCAAGGATGATTTGCGAGCCATCTTGATATCAACCACTACACGTTACTCCGCTCTTACAATTAAAATTCCAAGCTCAAGTAATGACGCATGGAATTATACTGATAATTTAGTTCGTTTTTATCCTTCTTGTGCCGTCGAACACATGAAATTTTTAAAACATATAATAAAATGTCATCAAAAATTTAAAAGATTTATCCTAGTTCTCTTTTTATTTTAAGGAGGGGTGTTTGGATTTATCCTGAATTATCTTTGGTCTGGGTGGTAAAATTAACTCCCAAATTATATTATTGTTGTATGTTTTATATTTATCATGATATATTGTCGATATATAATGTTTTGACTATTTTTTGTGTTTAATGTACTTTAATTTGATGTGTTTGGGGTATATTTCAAGAATATGTATTTGTTTTTAAGTTTTGTTTTATGTTATGCAGTATTGTTTTTTTTTTCGCCTTTCAACTTTTGTTTAGAGATCTAATTTAAACTAGATGTTTATTTATATATATTATATATGTAATTTCTCTAAATCAATAAAGTTTCTTATAAAAATAAAAAAAGAATTGAGGTTTTATGTAGAGTATCGAGCACGAAGTTCCGCGGAGCAAAAAATAAAATAGACACGACAATGTTATTGAGTCAATTGTTTAAGTCTACGTCACTAATACGTCACAGGGACACTTGATATATCCCAAAATTCCTACGTATTTATTTACTTAGCTGCATTGACATCAACGCCCCTAGCGGATAAATAAACGAAAGGAAGCCAAGAAATAATCAAAAATAAGAACAAAAGCTCTTGATGCGCCACTTTCCATTAAAGCTTTAATTACAATGTGTGAAATAAACTGCAATGGACTCTGAGAACAAATGTGTGTATTTCCTTTTTTTTTTGGGGGGGGGGGGGGGCGCAAAAATGTCTTATGTACCAAAGGGGGCCCAGCAGAAAAAGTGTGGGAACCACTTTTCTAATAATTATGAGGTAATCTTTGGAACTAAGGATACAATTCTGTCAATAAAAAAATATAATCAACTTCACTTATAATTAACATGAAGTCAAAATGATGGATCAAGAAGCGTCATGAATTCGTCTACAATAAGAAAATTTCAGGTATATGAACTAATGTTAGATTTATTAAATACATATCCAATGCTATAATCAGGCAAATAAATTGTCTCTGGATTTCTAACAGTTTGAATTGGGATTGGAGCTCTTTTGTCTGAAAAAAAAATGTTTGATATAAATTATAATTTACAAACACAGCATAAGTACATACGTTATATAAATTTTTATTTGAATATACATATATTGCAAATTTATATAACTGTCTATATTTTACTTTTATTTATTAATATCGCTTTGGGATTCAATTTATGGTTCTAGTTATTACAAGTATTTATTACTGTATTTTAATAGTTAGGCCCTCTTTATTTATGACTATAAATGATTACACAGGGCAACAAATAAAAAATTAAAAGTTTCTGGGGATATATCAACTGATTTCAATACCTAATGGGTCCCTGATAACTAAATTAAAAACCGTTTTGCTCAATCAGGTCAGAATTTTTGAAATTTTGAGTTTTTTGTTTCGATTTTCAACTTTTAGACAAAATCACAACTTTTATGTTTATTGAGCTACAAAAATGGTATGAGTGTTTTGGAAATGGCATGGTCATATTAGTGGGGCAGAGACTAGTTTAAGTTGAAAAAATTATCAGAGAGGCCCAAAAAAGCCAAAGATATTTTGACCGATTTCGGGCGATTTTTGTAACTTTTGTTTATAGAGCTATAAGATTCGTATGGATTTTTTTGGAAATGGTATACTCATGTTAGTGGGGGCGGAGATAGGTTTTGAGAGGATAAATTAAAGATAAATCAATATATATGTTCTTAAACAGTTTTTGCAAAATTGCTTCTAATATTTAAAATTGTGTCTCCTAAAGAATGATAAAAGAGTGGGCCCCTCCCATTGTGTGTGTTAGTTGCATTACACAACTTAGAGAATGGGCTAAAGGCAAGAAGAAGAACTCAAGTTTTTGCGTACCTATGGTGTGGAGAGAACCAAAAAAAAACCACTCAGATGATTGCCATTGTTGCACTATAAACTGTATAGGTATAAATAAATAAAACAGAAAGAGGTTAAAGTATTCAACTTTGAAGATGTTCCAATTCCAGTGTTCTAGTCACTTCCAGATGTTACAGATGATGAGAGTGCGACTGTGCAGTTGCAATGTGATAGTTCACACAATGATCATGATATACACTTTGAAGGTACAACATCCTAGCCGAAGCAGTTCAACCAGGGTGAATTAAATGACCTCGAGAGACTTAAACTCGGCAAAAAAATGCAGAACTTATGGCCTCTAGATTAAGTGAGAATAATCTGCTTTAAAGTGGTACAACAAAATCCTTCTACAGAACAAGAGATTCAGAGTTTGTTCCTTTCTTCTCTGAGAAAGATGACTGTAATGACATTCCTGGTCTCCTGGATAAGTTAGGTATAAGTAACTACAATTCTCAAGAGTGGAGACTTTTCATTGACAGTTATAAATACAGTCTCAAAGTTGTTTTGCCCCATAATGGAAATAAATATGGATCCATTCCAGTTGCCCATGTCACCAAACTAAAAGAAACCGAAATCCCTTACTTTCTCTTTCACTGGGATAATAGGGCAAGAGAGGAACACTGGGTGAGGAAGGAGTGGCCAGAGAGGACTCATATGACTGTTGGAGAGAAAAATGTTATTGTTGAGCCTCTGGTGGAGAGATCAAAGATCATTTTCCCTCGTCTACATTAAGGATTAATGAAACAATTTTTTAAAGATGGAGACTGTTTTAAATACATTTGTGATGCTTTCCCTGGACTGAGTAAAAAAGAAGGCTGGAATTTGTGATGATCCTCAGATCCGAAAGCTAATGAATGATCATCCGTTTTTTTTATTATGAGCCAGATTGTGTATAATGCATGGAGTTCCTTTGTCTTGGTTGTGGATAATTTTCTTGGAAACAACAAGTCAAGCAATTATGTGAAGCTTGTAAACAGTATGTTTGTGAGCTAAAAGCAGCTAAATGCATATATGAGCATCAAACTTAATTTCCTTTTCTGTCACCTGGAGAAATTTCCTGAAAATCTTGGAAGTGTTAGTGATGAGCAGGGTGAGAGGTTTCACCAGGACATGAGGGACATGTAGAAGAGGTACCAAGAAATATGGGATAGCCACATGATGACAGACTATTGCTGGAGCATAGCTCTTGACTATCCTAATTTGCAGCACAAGAGGAGATCTTTAGAGAGAAGTTTTATACTGCTAGTAATTAGCATTCCATGCATTTTCAATTTGAATATGTTTTTTTTGTATAGTAAGAATAAAAACGCTTAATTTTTTTTTTTTACTTAAGAAGTTGTAATATAAATAATATGTTTACTAAAAATATGCAAAATTTGGTCATTTTACCAAAAATAAATGTAATTCTTTGGGCCTCTCTGATTATTTTTTCAACTTAACTAGTCTCCGCCCCCACTAATATGACCATGCCATTTCCAAAAACACCCATACCACTTTTGTAGCTCAATAAACAAAAAAGTTGTGATTTTGTCTAAAAGTTGAAATTCGAAAACAAAAAACTCAAAATTTCTAAAAATTCTGACCTGATTGAGCAAAATGGTTTTTAATTTAGTTATCAGGGACCCATTAGGTATTCAAATCAGTTGATATATCCCCAGAAACTTTTTCACTGTTCCCCAGTGTTATATATACATGATTCACTTTGTTAAACATTCGGCGATGCATTTTGAATGGTATATTTTTGTAGGATGACATGAGGCATCATAAATAGCAAACAATTAGAATTATGCAGAATTATAGAATTTTCATAAAGTTGTTATGTACATTGAAATAAATAACATATTTGTCTTTCGAATAATTGTACTCCTTAATTCAATTGAGGCTTCGATTCATACACAACATTTTTAAATATAACAATGCACTGGTAAAAATTGTTTCCGCTTGTCATTGCAATAATATTATCTTATATGAATATTTGATCATAATGAATGTCATAAAGAATATATATATTTATATGCGCCCTTGACACACATGCATAATTTATACTGTCTAAAGCCAGATAGAAAAAGAAGGGTGAAAACATAAATCCCAAATAACTATGGGGCTAAATTTTCAATTTTCTTTATATTATACAAAATGATATTTCCAAAACCACTGTCACCTCTTTGTTTGCCTTATGAGTCACTTTATTGAAGGAATATACCTCATCGACTCTTGATCCGATGTAATTGTATTTAAATCGTCAAAAAAGGACGCTAGTCACGTTATAGGACTTCGCCGCGGATATCGTCAAAGTTTTTCTCAGTGGTCCTGTCATTTTAACTCTCGTATCAGACTCATTGATAGAAGATATACAAGGAGAATATAAATAAGGTGAGGCAATGACCTCATGTTTTTCAAAGACTTTTAAACCACTATCAATTTATATCCAAATTGGTCAAAAAATATAATTACTTTTGTAAAATAAAAAAAAACAGAACACTGATCGAGTCAATTTCTTAATAAGCTACTTCAACTTAAAAAATGCTAGTAAAAACACATAGGCCAGGTTAATAATTAGCGTAATTATATTTATATTCTTATATTCCCCCTTTTTTGTATGTACATATATATAATTCTATTATTGTGATTTATAAATTTTCTTCAAATTAAAATCTTGATTGTAAAATATTTTTATTGTTTGAATTATTAATTGCTAATTATTAAAATAATGAATACTAATGATAAGTCATTTACATAACAATTGTTTCATGCATTAGAACAATATTTTAATGAAATATTTTCAATGAGATATAAAGTTGAATAATAATTTATAAACCATAGCACTATAAATAATGTTATTTATTGTAGCATTCGTGACGTCACAAAAATTTCTCTTTTGAACTAGAGCATTAGTCAAAGATCTCCTCTTTGACTCACCTTATTTATATTCTCTTGGAAGATATAAGAGGACTTCAAATGGCATTATCATCGAGGGAACCGTGTAATAAATTATGTTCTTATATACTATTTACAACAAAAAATTCTCTTATTCGTGCTACTCACTTCCACTATATATAATCTAGATTATGATGTTTAATGATGTGATGGGACTTGCTTCAGAGGGTTAATTTTAAACTACAATGTTTATTTATGATTTTATTATCACAGTCCTCTTGCTTTTTTTAATTATTGTATATATTTATATGTATGGTTTTTTAAAATAAAGACCCATTTAAAAAAAAACAATATATTATTATATTAATATTATTATTAAATTTTCTACATATTACATACATGGCGTAATCTTAATTTAATAAAAATTGTGAAAAAAGGCTGAATATTTTCTGTTGAATACTACGAAGATGCACAATATCATACATTATTAGCTATACGATGAATATATATTCCAATGATTCCGCATCATTACAAATATCCAATATCGTTTTAAATTCTTATTGATGTCGTCATATTTTTGGTCCTACCATCTAAATCATAGCAACTTTGAATTCGCCGAATAGAAATTTCTGTTGAAGCATGTTCAAATCGAATGGCATAAAGAATTTTTGCAAAGTTGATTAGTGTTTTGAGGTGACATATGAAAACATTGTGCACATCCATCACAGAATTGGTTTGTCTTGGCAAATTGTTACCACCCTGTCAAAAACATTCCATAAATCGATGTCAAATATTGGTCCTTATACTATTCCCAAATATTATAGAAAGTCACCGAGAATGTATCCGTTCTTCATCATAGAGTTTAATAGGAGATGGAAGCGTCTTGGACTTTATCAGGGGAGACAAAAGCAAGAGCTTGGACCTTTTTGATGAATAATTGATTGCCATCATTCTTGTACTAATTCTGGAGTCCAATACTCTGATAAACATCTCAATAAACATTGCCCGAATGAATAAAAAACATCCAAAAAAAAAATTTCCTGTAATCACGCTTCTGATTATATTTATTGTTGCTCTTTCAAAGTCGACCGTGATGAGAGTGAAGTTATCCTTGTTTTTGACGTAATTGAAAATGGTCGAATAAGTTTTTCGTTCTGGTTCTTCGTCAAGCAATAAACCAAAGGGAGAGTTTTGTTCATACCGATGAGGGAGTTAATGTATAGAACGGCTTTCCAGTATGTGCCAAATCAATGTCTCATCACAAAAAACCCTCTTATAGGCATTTTAGGTGTTTAAATTGTTATTTGTGGGCATATTGCAAGGTTTTCTTTCTGTAGCATCTGAAACTTTCACCTCCGAAGGTCATGTTCCAATTTTCGATGGATAAAGTAGATGTGTGAGCTCGTCCTACAGCTTGATTCAACGATTCTCGTTTCGGTAATTTTGAAAAATATTAGTAGATGCTTTGCTTAAAAAATCACTCACAAGCCTCAAAGGAGTCGTATGCGTGTTGTACGCCAATTCTTTAATCTTGGATTTCATCTTCTTAGCTTCCACTTCAAAAAATTCCCATCATTTATTATTGTTCTTCCTGTAAATTTTAAATACCTCACTATGTCGGATCCATAGTTCCAAGTAGGACCATTGGTATTTGGAATTTTCAGTGACAGAGCAGAGTACCTTGCTGCAGCAGATATCATAATTGATCGAAGGTTTTTTTTGCATCGACAAATTCCCTTGAGTAAGGAGTTGGGCAACAAGTGCCTTGCAGTTATGAAGAGCATTATAATGCTTGACTCCGGCTGATACCGGATTGAGTTCCGGTGTGGTGGGGCTGATCTAGGATAAACAACAATGTTTGACCTGTTCAAGGGATAATAATATAATTCCTTCCTTTAATTCTTTGCTTCATCATTACTGACTTGAGCATTGTTCTTGCCTCTTTGTATTCAGTCTACTATATATCCAGTTATTATATAGATCGGCGACTCAAAACCAAGTTTCCTGTAGTACAACGATGAAAAACACTGCCTACACTAAGTTTTGTCTTCATATTTATGTACATTATGAAAAATTGAACTGTGTAATATAAAAAAACTTCTCTCCCCACTAACAATATATATTTTATATCCCATCAGGTATTTCATGAACAAGGACGATATCAGTTCCATGGAAGAGGGCGATTCATATTCGCCAGGCCGGTACTCCAGGCGAATATCCTATCAAAGCTCCTGGAAAGACCGCGAACTCCTCATCTGCAAAGAGGACGAATGTGACATGGTCTTCAACCTTTCCTTGTTTTTGTTTTATATGAAATTCCTGAATTTCCTACGTTTTTACTTGTATAAAATACTAGCTTGGGTCCAAATAACATTTAGTTTAATATTTATTGATAGTATAAATGTACATATATGTGATTTAACAAAATATCATAAAAGATGTGTTCAATAACTATTAATCTTGTTTGGTTCTGTTATAATTTTTATTTTTACAAATGTTATTCCAAGATCCATATAACAAGTTAGTCAAGGGCGTTGATAAAAGGAAATCTAAATGTAGAGACAATCTAGAATACCGAAGCAGTACATTTCGGTGCTCCTATCACACGGTTGACTACAATTAAGGAAAAAAATGTGTCATATAGAATGAAGTCATCGTATTTTAATATAATCTAGAGAAATAAAAACATCTAAACTTCAATACGAAACAAATTATGTTGAGATTCCTTGAGGAACTCCCCATTTATTATATCAGTATTATCAAAGATAATTATTGCATATCAGTTGTTTTATATACAGAGTCATTCCTTGTTTTTTGACAGCTAATCAATGGTTATTGTTCTTTTTGTACTTTTATTCAAATCAGCTGAGAGAAAATGCTTTAAAATAAAAATACGCAAAGAGAAATATTCCATCGACATCACCAACGACGTTTCTTCCTCTGGATCAGTTTATAAAGGGTTTTGATATTTCACTTTATATTTATTTACAATCATATGACTGGCTTGTATGTCCCTCTTCCTATAGTTTCGGAGGTGAGCCAAAAAAAGGATCTACTGTAGAAGAAAAACGTTAGCAAAAATAAATAGCGATTTATTTATTTTACATTGAAAAAGGGCACTGGATCTGTCTCATAACTTTTTAATCCTTATATTAACTCCCAAGGCCATGTTATATATTCAAATTATTCTTTATTTTTGTGTGTTAGATATCTTATTATATTATATTTTGTTTTGATTTATTGTCAATTTTCTTAATCAATTTCCACTTTTGAAATTATGTTTTTCATTCAATTTATTTATCTTGTTGTTCATCCAATGCTTTCGTCCACGTTGTAAATATTTTCTTGTATTGTAATGCCTAAAATAAATAATCAAATAATATGGTATATGCCAAAAAATATTTTGTATCGACCTAAACATTTTTTGCGTGAAATATAAAAATAATTATAATAATTATATTTTATTAATGTTTCTTGATATATATTTCAATAGTTAATATATAATATAATATTTATTAATATAGCTTCAGAAAATGTTTGTTTATACGAAAGTAATGCTACTTCTTTTGAGAGGAGCCCTAAACAGCGAGGCATCTTCATTGTTCTGGTAAGCAGCAATTCATTTTCCTTAAAAATTAAAATGGATTACTTTTTCAAGTGATTTCTCTCTTATTTCATAATTAGTTCATTTTTTTAGCGAATCACTCATGAACAATATATCTCTATATGTTTCGATGAAAGTAAATATTACAAGAAAATAACTATTGACTGGTGGAATGGCGCATATAACCATCCACCGATCCATTTTGTCGCATCGTTGGAAAAAGAAACGCACATGGGATTATGAACATGGCGCATTTGAGATTTATAAAATCATAGATTATTCTTTTGGTGTAGAGTAAATGTTATTATCTTGAAGATGAATATTTTTTTTTTGGCCGCAGGGGCTTATATTTCAGTATGTACATAGTATTTAAAAAAACAATCACGAATACATTACGGTAAGCATCACATATCAAAGGGGTAACCTTAGAACTGTATAACATTAAATAACAATAAATAATTAGTTAGCTCCAAGACAGTTTACCACCGGCTGATACCGAATTAAGTTCCGGTGAAGTGGGGCTGATCTAGGAGTTAAACAAACAAACCAATAATCATATTAATAATTTAAAAAATCACGACACTAAATGGGTTTTTAATAAATTATTTGAGTTTCATATATATACAGTTTCATAATTGTTGGATAACTTTGGGATACAAGGAAGCGATGGACATCATTTCAGAGTGGTTGGCATCTTTGATTGTTCTTTTTTATCATAACGTAGTGAACTTTTGTTAAAACCGCATCATATCTTGAATTGTGCGAGAAGGTGATGAAGTCTTCCTCTGATGGGTTTCATGGTAAGTGATCCATGGTAATATATTGAACGGCCCGATATGTTTCAAGAAGGTGAATATTAAAAGTCTTGTATTGGCAAAAAAAAAGTTTTGTTATAGTTTTTTGGTCAATAGACCTCAATAAATCAAGCGAATGTTTCTGTTGTGGGAAGGGGAAAGGAAATTATAAGATCAAATATTACTTTTTATATGATTGATCAGAAAGTAATAATGTTGAAATAAATATTTGTACATTGGAAAACTTTCATGATGTATTTTCAGCGTTGGAATTACATAAATTCAAAGCTTCAAAAAGTAATTATATTTAATTAGAGTAAAGCGGAGCAAAAAGAAACTTATAGCTAAATCATATAATTGCATTATTTAGTTTATTTATAGTCGATTATTAATGCATTGTTTTGGCAAAAGAAGTTTTGATATTGTTTTTATCATAGAACTCAATAGGCCACGAATTAAGTTATTGTTTGTCTCATGAGAATTTGAGAGGAACCTCCTAGACTAAATTTAGATATTGGTATTTTTTTAAATGCAATCACTGTTTAAATAGCTATATAATACTAGAAAATCTGCACAAAAGTACATTTGCAAGGTTATAATCTATATATTTATATATTATATATATATATATATATATATATATATATATCATTTATTCCTTTACTCAGACTGCTCCCCAACGGGTAATCGAACCCCGGCCTCCCGTGTAACATAATACTCGAAAACTTGCATAAAGTATTTTGCAGGTTATAATATATTATTGACATTTTATGAAAGTTAATATTTATAAATAGATTAAATTATAATATCTATAATGTAATACTCAATATCCATTTTTGCTGTTGTAGCACATATACCTCTTTGTGTGGGCGTGTTATTTTGCTATATAGCATGCTATATGTATGTATTTGCTTTTATCAATGTATAATTGTAATACTTGTATGTATTATGGTAAGATAGAAATAAATTCTTAACTAACTAAATAGATAAATTGTATCAAAAATAATTATTATGGTCATTATGTAATTGTAGGCATAATCTAAATGGCTTAAAAAGTTACATTATATCTTTAGCATACACATATGTTTGTCGATCAATGCAGACTCCACCTTCAAATATTTATTATGTACCATATTTCATTCAAGTACATTAAAAACAATTACTTAATTTTGATACACAAATATTTAGGATAATAACAATGCTTTTTGACAGCAATTCTATTTTAAAAACAAAGGACAATTAAATAGTTATTTTGCTACTTCCTCTATCACATATCAAACTACCTTTTAGGGATCTATAACCGTTATAGCATCATTGAAACTAAGAATATATATACAGTTGTGAAAATAAAGCTCATACATTCCACAAGACGTAATATGATTTAATGAGATCATAAATTACAGCATTAACTCACTTATTTTCATCCTTTGAATTATGCCTACAAATTAAATTACGGTAAGAATATCCTCTTTAAAACATTCATGAGGAAATAAATATAAAAGGCGATTTTTACGTAATTGAAGATCAGTTCAATCGATCCAGATGGGTTAGTGTCAAGGGATTATGATTCAAAAACTCTTGGATTCAAGGGATTTTTTGATAAACACAACACTTTTTCTAGACTTTTCAAATATTATATCCAAAACATTGATGTTGTGGGATAGAAGCATAAAGATATCGAATGATGATATGAGAGTATCAAACCATAGAGATAACCTGCTGAAACTCAATTGTGGTCAAGGTTAATTCGGTACCGATACTACATTATTCAAACTATTGCTAAATTTTAGTTATTTATTTTATCTTCTCGAATATTTACTTTAAAAAAAATAACTATTATTTCAGAACTTTCAAATATAGTTAATATTATTTAAAAACTCTTACTTATAAAAAAACAGACTAAAATAATTTATGTTTATTTTAGTGGGTCGAAGAAGTCCTTCAAACAGATTAGTGTAAAGAAATTAACGTTCATTGTTGTGGCAACAAATGACAAGAAATCGTCAATACTACACCATTTAAAGTTATATTAATTTTTAATTTTCTAGTTTATAGGCTTTAATTAGAAAAACTATCGCCCATTAATGGTCTATCCACTTTTTTCTGAAAAAAAAATATGGACCCTTGAAATCAACAATCAGTATAAAACATATGACCGACATTAGGAACATAGATTTTAAACACGAATGCAATTTGTCATTCAGAAAACTTAGTTAACTCCATAAGTGGACTTTAAGTAAATATTTGTAACAGGGGTATATGGCAGGGGGGGGGGGGGGTAAAAAGTCCGGGGTGATTGTCTGGAGGTTATAGTCCTGTTACGTTTAATTAACTATCACGTTTCACAAGTTTGACTTTGTGTATTTATCTTTTACCATTGTGATATTATAATTATGTAGACTCAAGGTTTAGGCCAATTTTTAACTAGAATTATTTTTAATTTATATTACTTAAGGATTTGCCTCATTTGTATGCATATAATTTCTTATATGTATAAAAAGACTAATGAATAACTAAAAATGAAATATATAAGTCAAAAAATAAAATAGAAATCCTTTTAGATTCCCCATAACTATTATTTCATCCGATTATAATGAAATAAAAACATGAAGTAAAGAATAAATGTATTAACATATTTCCTCTGAACGTGAACTGAACTATATTTTAGTAATAAGAAATAACTTGTCACACACTAAATAAAATACGAGGAACCAGGTTTAATAATAAATTCGGTATAACGTATGTATCATAGGATATAAAAACTGTTTAAATAGGTTTAGTTTAAGTAAAACTAGATGCCATCTTTAAATTCAAATACGTCAAAAAAATATACATAACGAGTATGTTTATCGATTTTGATACATGAAAGGTTTCTTTTTTTTCATTACACCTAGAGGGCTTTTAACTTTTTTGATTCAATTTCTAAAAGCTTTGGATCCAGTGAGGGAGAAATCCTGATTTCATTTGGTATATTGTTTGTTTGTTTGTTTGAGGGTAGGATCCAAGAGTACGAATTGAAGTCGAGTCTTGAGTCCAAGGCGGAATCGAATTTACGATCTTAGCTCATTTCCTAGGACACACAACCATTTTAACCATGTTCTTTACCAATTCTACCTCGGGAAGACAAATAAGTAACCAATATACAATTCCTAAGAATTGCTGGAATCTGCTTAGCTATGGAGATGTTGGTTAAAGCATTTTTGAGCCATCATTCTCTTAAGACAAAAGAAATCACACTCTGCAACATGTGATAAGATGTCCTATCACTCTGCTGGCAAAAACGACACTCCGATGAGAAATTTGTTCGACAATGACTGATGATATCTAAGAAAGTTATGACTAGTTATTATCTGTATTTAAATACATAGAGATTCAAGACTAAGATTAATCAATCGTCTCGATGCATTAGAGTCCGGCTTCGGAAGCCATAGTTTACTTTGTTACAGGAGCTATCCTGTGTCCATCGGGAGGCCCATTCTCTATAGAGACCCCTCCTTGACAGGTCTGACATAAAATAATCTGGAATAGGGATGTCCTTTAATAGATTTGATCTTGATCCAGCTTTTGCAAGTCGGTCAGCTTTCTCATTTCCTGGCCAACCTACGTGGGCTTTAATCCAATGAAAGTTGACATGGTTTACACGTCCAAGTGCATTCAAAACATTGATGCAATTGTTCACTGTACGAGATTTTACAACAACCGAACCAAAGATACAATAGCTGCTTGGTTCTCGACATAAAAATCTTTTTTTTGGTTTGAGATTTTCTGTTTTAATAATAAGATAAGATAGCCCAAACTTCAGCTTGAAACACAGTGGATTCGTCATTGAGTTTCCACCTGAGTTTATAATAAAAATAAAGGATTGTACAAATGATAGCCCCATCCGATTTTGTTAGTAATATTGCTACCATCGGTGTAGCATTGAATACCATTACTGGCGTTCAATACCTCACCTACAGAGAAGCTATCATAATTAATGGAAAATGTTTTCTTCCAACTCATTTTTAGACTCGTAGAAAAGTCTCTGTTAATACAAGATGAATTCCTAACTTTTTATTTTCACGCCAGTCTTCAAGAATATGACCAGGTTTAGACCAATGCTCTCCCATCCATGTGGCGTAATGTTCAAATTAAATGTGCCTTTCTGGCCCTCATTTTGATATATAAATCTAGAGGAGGCAAATCGAAGATTACCTCAAGTCCTTTCGTAGGTGTACTACGATAGATAAAGGTTGTTCTTATCATACCAAGTGTTGGATACGTTCCAGTTTCTTCAGGTAATTTTGGGTTCGACGAGACCAGACAATCGATCCATAAAGATCTTAGGACGAATTATGCTGGTATATACCCATCTCATTGCCCTTGGAGTTGAATCTCAGGTTTTCCCAACGGTGTTGTTGCAAGCCATCAGTAATTTTTTGGATTGGTTGAGCTTGAATGTGATGTGGAGACCGAAGTTTAATCCGGTTTCCAGAGTCACACCTAAGTATTTAACAGAATTAGATAAACATATGTTAATACCATTCATATTCAAAAACTTCCGAGATAGGAAACTTAGCGTTGTCAACATCGTCTGAGGCTGTTTCAATGGTTTTTTAAATACCATTAATATATATTACAAGAATATCGACCGTAAAGCTTGTGACGTATAAACTCCCTCTTTTACTTAAGAGATGACTCTCCTCACTGAAGAACCTCCTGATCGGAGTGGCATGCTTAAAGGGAGAGAAGAACAAGAAGATGGCATACTAGCTAAAGCTTTAAAGTAAAGTAGTGCATCGAGGCAGATAGCTTGGAAAGATTTTCATTGAGTCTCTTTTTTCTTTTTGTCCTGCAGATGTCGCTTTGGGATTTAAAAAATATGATGTCATATTTTGATCTCATTCATCACATCCATTTGAATAATTGCATTCACTACTACTATTTTAACTTATTTTCACAACAATAATTAATATTTTATTGTATAAGGCAACTGCATTAGAAAACATTTAAAGTTTACTTCAATGTTCTATAGATAATCTAGGAGGTGAGGTTTCATGTAAAGTATCGAGAGCAAAGTTCCGCGAGCAATAAAAATTATAGACACGACAATGTTATTGAATCAAACGTTTAAGTTTACGTCACTAATACGTCACAAAGGCACTTGATATATCCCAAAATTCATGCGTATTTATTACTTAGCTGCATCAACATCAACGCCTCTAGCGGATAAATAAAACGAAAGGAAGCCAAGAAATTATCAAAATAAGAACAAAAAGCTTTTGATTCCCCACTTTCCTTTAAAGCTTTATACTAGCTACGGAGCAAATGTTGCTCCCGCTTAATCAACCCCAGGGACCGCAACACATGAAAGAAAATGAAGAAAAAACAAGAATAAGATAAGTAGAATGCTAAGGAAACTCTTACGCAAGTAAAATTACATCGAAGAAACTTAAACAAGGAATTGTTTTAAACAACCCTGTGTGGGAAAAAATCTTCTTAGATTGGAAAAATAGTAAACATGAGTGTTAAAGGTTTCTTCCAAACATTCAACATTACAAAGAGATTTTTAACTCGATGCCTATCAATGAAGACGAGGTGCACAAAATAAATGACTGCAAAAGTGGGACAGGTTACATTGTGATACCCTAACAAGGCTGACAATATGTTATTGAAATTCGAAAACTCAAAAACTAATTTCGAAGTAGACGAGGATATAATGTGTAATGTCAGGGGACTTGAGACTCTGAGACGCTCACAAAACCCAATTGTTGTAATAATTAAAAACGGATCAGAGACGGACCTTCTTTGAAGGGGATACTGGAACAATATGGGGAAATTGTGGGGGATTTCGAAAGTGTTCCACACTGCGTTAAGGTCGAAAGTGAGGACGATGTTCAATACGCAAAGATCATCAACAAGATTATATCTGGAAAGGTTTAATAAAAATTAAACCTAAAAGGAAACTGCCTGCCATAGTCCCTATAATGGGTAAAAAGGTCGAATTGACATCCGAAATACAAGAAACGCAATGTTTCAAGGGGTACGGTTACTTCGATCTCCTACCTGAGCTAGAAACAAAGAGAAACCACACTTCAACACGGCATCGTGCTAACATTCTCACAAACCTCTCTATTATTGTACTTTTATAGAAGAAGAAGGAAAAAAGTATTCGTCATCCAGAGTGCTCCTGCCTTGTTCTTATTATTGTTATTGTTTACATTGATTCATCATTGGTTGGGATCAAATTTCTCGAATGGGAGTGGACGGGTGGCATGATTCCAGTCATTATATTTGCCCCGTCTCGTCTCATCCTCCTCCTCAATGATCGGAGGAGGAGGCGAGACGTTTGGGAGTTCCTTCATCAATGTGGTCGCTCTAGCACTGACTCGGCTCATGAATATGTTCAACACTCTGGATAATGAATACTTTTTTTTCCTTCTTCTCTATAATAACTACAATAATAGAGAGGTTTGGGAGGAATGTTAGCACGATGGCCGTGTTGAAGTGTGTTTCTCTTTGTTTCTAGCTCAGGTAGGAGATCGAAGTAACCGTACCCGTTTCAAGTGCTTCAAATTGGGCACATGAAATCCAAGTGCAATACCGACCGGAAAAGTACTATAATGAATTTGAACAAAACTTTTGCCAATATTTAGGTCGCCAGTCTGTATAAAAGGACAAGTAGAGAGGGTCTGAACCGAAAACACAGCTCGCCAGTAGGAACGGGAGGAGCAGGAGGAAAACGATAATGCAGAACCTCTCGAAAAGGAAGATCAACAAACATCACGTGGAAGAAGACGCAAAGAATACCGGGCCTGTGAACGGGGAGGAAAAGGATGAGGAGGAGAAAAAAGATGAAGATAAAAACCCAAATGAAACAAAACTTCATGAAGATTGGCAGAAGGTATTGAGAAAAAGAAACAAATCCCCAAAAATGCAAAATAAGACCCCAAAAAGAATTTAACCAGTCCTGGACAAGAAAAAAGAAGAGACATCGACAGGAAGAAACCTCTGAGTTATTGGATGATAACAATAGGAATGGAGTCTTTGATCTTTCCTCATCGACCAAGCCGTCAAGTAATCGGAGAGAGACACCAACAGAAGATACAACTGCTTCAATCCTAAATGATGACGGCCAAGTACACAACAAGGAGTAGAAAACCGAACCGTAAGAAGTATTTTATACCTCAGCAAAATACGACGAAATGTGTGTGAGCTTTTTTTTTTGTTGTGTGTTTTAGTACTGTTTATATATTTATACTATCAATATTTCAACTCAAAGTGGTACACATTAAATCTTTTCCAAAGATATATTTTACAGAAAAGAAAGAAAGGAAAAATTACCTCCCCCTTTTATATTTCCTACAATCATGCAGCTCAAATTAATATATGCAAATGCCAACTCCATAAATAATAATCAAAAAGAAAAGATTTGTTAGATTATATGCTAGTACATCGCCCAGACATTATTAATATATGCGACACGAGAATAAGAAAGCAGGAAGCCTGATTGGCTGTTCCCAAAAGACTACGATACGAGTATATTTGTGACACCCGCGGTCTCAAAAAATTCCAAGCATCCTTCAAGGGGTATTCTAACCTTAATAAAATCAAAACTGAAGCCCAAATGTGTGGCAACGGACTGCAGAGGTAACTATTCTACATACACTTACGATAGTTTGGGGGTGTAGAAAGATCAAAATTTTCTCAATTTATGGATCCAACAGAGACCACCCAAAATTTTATAAAAGCTCGGAGTCAGAATTCCTAACTGAAAATGATGAAAAAAAGACAGACGTTATACTAATGGGAGATTTCAATATTGCTTTAAATCAAGACAGAGATACATTGCACTATAAAAAAATAATAACGTTCAAGCGAAAAATACATAATTAACATCCTTTATAAACACAACCACGTTGATCCCGCAACTAGGTTCAGTGACACTCCATCCCATACTTTTCATATTTGGAATGAAGAACATTTAATTAAGAGCTCACGTCTTGACTATATCTTTGCCTCGGAGATATTAATTCCTTTAGTCTCTAGCTACCAAAGAGTGCCTGCATTTAGATCCGACCACAACCCGATAATCCTTGACCTCTCCTACCCTGGTACGGATTTAAAGAAGCAATGGAAATTAAACACAACCCTCTTAGAACACAAGGATACGTGTACAAAGGTGACAAGTATCATAAAGTACATAATTTTTAAACTTAAAAATAGCGAAATAAAGTCTCCTTCTCATGCTTTAAAATTGGTGTTGGATTGCTCTAGACGAGAATATATAAAATTGTGAGTAAGATTGAGTGAGGAAAGGAAAATAAAAAATTTATAAAATGTGTTGATGCTAAAGAACAGGGTATAGAAGACATAGTAAACGAAGAGCAAATTCGTGAATACAAGCAAACTCTTTCAGAGGGTCGCATGATTAGGGCAAAGATTCCTTTAATACCAAAGAAGAAGTATACTTCAATGTAATGAAGAAAATTGAGGAAGGTAGAGTAAGCGAAAAACGGGTTGGGGCACTTTTCAATTCTGACGGAAATTTAGAAGAAAATCCATATTGCATAAGAAAAATAGTAAAAAAGTTATATGGAAAACTTTACTCTTGCAATGATTCTAAATAATTACTTGAGGGTAGATGTATGAAATGTCTGTTCAATTTAGCGGATTGGATCAGACAGATCAAAAGGAGAGAAGCCAAGAAGTCGATTAAAAAAAATAGTAAAATGAATGAAATTTTGGAAAAAAAAGTGAGGAGATAATGAGTTACATTAAGAAATGTAAAAAGAAAGATAAGTCCCCCGGACCGGACGGGTTCCCGATGGAATTTTAGCAAAGTTTTTCGGACATTCTCTCAACACTGCTCGAAAAAGTATTTATACAAATGGGTATTTCGAGAGAGACGTCTCCTCAAAAAAATTATTATTGATTCCGAAGAAGACCAAAGATCCAAGACATGTAGAAAATCTAAGACCCTTGACTATGGTAAATACATCTCTGAAAATCTATAACGGAATCTTAGCAGCGAGGCTAAGGAGCTGTCTTCCTTATATAATCAATTCGTCTCAAAAAGGCATTGTTGCAGGCAGAACAATGGTGGATGTGGGCGAGGCCTAAAAGACTCCATGGTGTACGCAAAAAAAAAAATTCAAACGTAGCCATTATGAGTTGTTGTTGTATGATTTATTAAGAGCTACTATAGCCCTAGCCTTCATGGCTAATATAAAAACATGTATCTTTATATACAAACAAATAATTATACAATAATAATATATAATAAATATTAATTAAGACAAATAACAAAAAAAAAATCTATATATATAAGTAAATAACTTATTTACTTTAGAAAGGCATTTGACATTATTCTCATCGTCAGGAATTTTACATGTTTGAAAGATCATGGAATAAGAAACACTTTTAAAAATGGTGGTTTGAGTTAGCATATATTTTACGTTTTATGAAAGAGAGGATAATGCCTTTACAATTGAAAGAGGATGCCGTCAAGGCGACCCCCTTTCGCCAGCTTTGTTTATTATTAGTTTGAATTATTTAATCGAAGAAATACAAAAATGCAATAAAATAAAAGGGGTAAAAATAGGAGAATACGAAATGAAAACAGAGGCATTTGCCGACGATATAAGTATGATATTTTCAGGAGGCCAAAATAATATAAGCCCATCTTTTAATGAAACTTTAGCTATATTTGAAAGTTTTAGAAAAGAATCGGGCTTAATAGTTAATTTTAAAAAAGACGACTTTCATAGCTGATTTCAATGTAATTTTTGATTCACGGGGAATACAAGTAATGAATAAATTAATGTGCTCGGAACTTTTATAACTATAGATGATCAAGATCAAATTGAAAATTGTAAGCTCATTGAAGACATCATTCACAAGGCAACTGGCTATTTATCAAAGTTTATCAAAAAAGACGTTGCAGCAAGAATTTACACATGGAACGTTAAAATTTAACCCAGAAACATCCATATTTTAAAACTGACGCCAGTGTCAGAATTGTCTGTACAAAGGTGAATAAGATTTGTGACTCTTTTTTGTTTCCAAACGGACAACCAAAAGCTATTTGATGGAAACGTGTCAAAATTCCTTCAAAATTGGGTGGATTAGGTCTACTGAATTTGGAGTATTTCTGGATGGTGATCCTTTTTAACTCGTTCCGAAGAGTTTTGGAAGAAAGCACTGTATGGACAAAAGTGTTGGAGGAAGAATATTTTAGGCATTTGGGCCGTTCTTTGGGGGTGGAAAGAGGAAATGGGCCTTCTATTATATTGGGGCTGTCTAAAGGAATTAGTTCATTCTGGAGAGAAAATTTCATGTTAATATATACTTTGTTCACTCTCTTTTACCAAAAATGGCATGGCAGGAGCAATGGCAAATAAAAGATTCCTATTTCTCAATGGGACTTCCATTAAAAAGAAGTTAAATTGCTTGGGGGATATTTTCAATAGTTCGAATAAACTTACTAATAGTGAAATATTAGAGAAAAATACAATTTAAAGTAAAATAGATTTTAAAACAGGCAAATAGGACCACGAGATAGTTCTTACAATTTATGAAATCAAGTTCGAACAAAAACCCTTCGGATTTTATTATTGGAGGAAAAATAAAAAAAAAATTTATAGCTCAAATAGGTAGAAGGAGAGGCAGTTTTAAAATAAGCGGTTCAAGTTATGATGTAATAAAGGGTATTCAAACTAAAATCTTAATTATCCCCTATTCTGGTTTAAGTATAGAATTGTTACTAATACCTTACCCCTTGGTGCAATATATGGCAAAACAAGTGAGGATAAGTTTTGCTCCTTCTGTGTGGATGCAAGGGAAACTTTGGTTCATTTTTTAATGAATGTCCAGAGGTGATTCAATTTTTAGATGTTTTAAGGGAACGTTTTAATGAAAAGTTCGGCCTTCTACTGCTGTTGAGGGAATTGTTTATTTTTACTCTGGGCCGTTTCAAATGAAATCAATTTTTTAACATCAAGGGCACAATTTTAATGTAGAAATTAAGAACTAACTAGGGCATATATACACTCAGAGAGTGTGTACCTCCGCCGATCCCCACAACATTCCTATTCAAACATTCTCCCTTTCACACGCCCGGTTTTCTATCTCTAATCATTGTTTCCTCTCTGTTAGCTCATTTTGCATATTAAAAAAGCACTCAGAGATGGGAAGACGGAAGAAGTTTAAGCTACGTCACTGGGTTAACATAGTCCTGAGCTGATATATGAACAATAATACGTCAATGAATATTTTTTTAGCGTTTGTTCTTTCCTACTCCCTGAATAGAGACCCCATTTCATTTAGTATTTTGCTCATTTTGCATATTAAAAAAGCACTCAGAGATGGGAAGACGGAAGAAGTTTAAGCTACGTCACTGGGTTAACATAGTCTGAGCTGATATATGAACAATAATACGTCACTGAATATTTTTTAGCGTTTGTTCTTTCCTACTCCCTGAATAGAGACCCCATTTCATTATATTATTAGTAGTATTTGCTCATTTTGCATATTAAAAAAGCACTTAGAGATGCCAAAATTTAATCACTTGTTTCTTTGGCATTTCCAACAACTCCACAAAGTTTCATTCGAATCTGTTTAGTACTTTTTGAGTTATCCTGCTGACAAACAAACCAACAAACGCAGTGAAAACAATACCTCCTTCGGCGGAGGTAATTAAGACCCCTACCCTATAATTTGTCCAAAATAGCGGATTTTGTCTTAATTAGCCAAAGGTGTAATACTTTTTAACATATTTTATATAGATGCCAGTGTGGTTCTTTTTTGTTTGTTTGTTTGTTTTAAAAATTATGCTAAGTAAATTTTAAAAATTATGCTGAGTTTATTTTTGTTTTATTTAATTGATGTTTATATGTGAGCATTGACTTTTTTTGCAGAATGTTGAAGTTTAATTTTTGTCCTCATTGTATGAGTGTGAGTTAAAAGCTGTGATGTTTTGATTAAAGTTGTACGGTCGTACAAAAAATAAAAAATAAAAAACCCCAAAAGCTTCTCAAATACAAGATTCCAGGCAGTGGGACTGAGTACACCACCCTGAGGTGTTTCTCTGTTGAGAACTCGGTTCTTTCTAATGCCCCCGGTTGATAGATCGTTCAATGAGGTCAACCATAAAGCAGAGAGCAGAGTCTCAGCTCCTTCCTCTTCTGAAAGCATGTTGATTAGGGTTCAGAGGAATCTTACTTAGATAATATTCTTCAATTTTATTTTAAAACAACTCTTTCGAGCATTTTCAAAATAAAAGAAGTGAGAGTAATAGGACGAAAAGACTTTACCTCGGAGTAGTCATCCTCACCTGGCTTTGGAATGAAGATGACCTTAGACTTCCTTAGTTGTCTTGGAACATATGAGAGTCGAATTGAGGCCCAAAATGGTCGGGCCAGCCATTCCATACGCTTAGTGTCTAGGTTCTGCAAGATGATGGGCCTAATTCCATCTATCCCCAGTGTTTTATGAGATCCGAAGGATGCCACAGCTCACTTGATTTTGAGAGTCTTCATCCATGAGGCGAAGAAACTTGCCTCGAAAGATGACTTACTAATTTGGTCCTTGAGTGTTCCGTTTCAGGAACATCAGAACAACCAGGAAGAGAAGCAGTCAAAAGAAGGTTTAGTGTTACTTCCGGAGACCAACGGAGCATGTTTTGAAGCCCTGTATAACTTTGAAGAGCCTAGAAAGTTGTCTCCCGTCTTTTGCAGACTCAGTGAACCTCTTCCAGCTCTCCCGCTTAGCTGACTTACCAGCACTCTGAACTCACGTCGAAAGCTCAGATAATTGTTCCTGTTAGCTTCACTTTTATCTGATTTGTAAACTTTGTAGAGTTTCCTTAGGTTCCTTCTGCAGAGCGTCACCTCCAACGACCAAAAGTCAGGTTTTTCACTTCCCGACCTATCCCAAGCCGAAGGGCAAGCTGTATCCACAGCCCTTTGGACACCCCCTACAAATTGACAAAAACGCCATGTCCAACCATCGGGGCGTGATAGTGCCCGGAAGTGACATGTCTATTTTCATGGAATGCCTAAAAAGATTCCAATCTGTTGTACGGAAATTTCTTATCTTGACACGTTTATTAGGTGCTGGGATAGGAACCTCAAACTCAATGAGAGCATGATCCGATAATAGATCCTTATCACTACCCTCCAGTTAGTAACTCAGATTTGGTAACTAAGAGTAATGTCTTTATGTGTTTCTGCGCCCCTCCCTATAAAGGTTGGCTTAAGTCCACAGCTTTCAACTACAAGGCCATTGCCTAAAATAAATTCTTTTTTTATGTATTTCATGACACTCTTCTAAAAATATTCATTGACAATGATGTAATATACGAGTTAGAAAGGAGTTAACAATAAAATAATGGTGGGGGTATTAATAGATTCTTTAAAAAACAGGTAAGTGCAGTAATATTATAAAAAGATATTAGACAGTTAATATAAAAAACAGGAATTTCTTAAAACAGGAATCAATTCAATTCTAACAGTGTTAATATCAATAATAAATATTTGAAATAAATTAAAAAAGACCGGAAAAGAAGATCGGATAAGGCTTTACAAGAGATGATCAAGTTGATTTGATTAAGAAGGGGAAAGGAGGAGGGGAATAATGTAAACAAATAAAAAGTAGTAAGATAAAGCTCACTTTGGAACGCGGACTTGGAGAAGGGCTTCCACCTCTCTGTAAATGATTGAAGCCATATGCGTGGGCATGGGGCGGTTCCTGCTTCTCGCGGCGTAAATCATACCGATGACTTTGGTGAGGACGGCGTCTGCTTGGAAAGCGCATTTACCCTCTGGATGAACTGCAAGCAGCCAATCTTTCTTCTTCAGGAAAATACCAAACTCCCCCAGCAACAAAGGTTCCACTATTTTCCTAATGGGCATCACCGCGCTGCACTCGTAGAAAAGATGCTCCGAGGTCTCCGTGTTGTCATTACAAAAAGAGCAGAGCTGCTCCTCAACTTTTTCCTTCGCTTTATTAGTGAAAAGGCTTGACGTAGCAAGCCGATACCTCACCCATTTTTGACTAGAATTGGTGAATGGATTTTGCATTACTGTCTTCCATCCACAGTCGAGAAGACCTTGGTCCTCTACAGCGAGTCTTACCATTCTTTTTTTTCACAAGGGTCCTGGCGTCATGTGCTTTCAGGTATACGTTTATGCTACTTTTTAATTATATTTTGGGGAGTGCCTCCAGTGCAATATAAAAGGGTGTAAATGGGCCATATAGGGGGACGGAATGTGAATCTTTTTGTAAATTTTTGATGCCAGTAAAAAAGTTAGTGGGCTATATATTCCCCGTAGCTGCGAGACTTGGCCCCTTGATGTGAGATTATCATACTTGAAAAATTCCTCAGTACTTCCTATGATTTTATTAAAGTTCAGTGGTTCATGCTCCTTTAATAAATCGAATACTCCACTCATGGCGGACTCCCACGATAATACCATATTAGCCCATGACACATCCATGCTCTTCACAATTCTAAATAGTTCATCGGGGCCCATAAAGATTCGTTGCTCGAACAGACACCTTTTTTTAACTTCAAATTTTCTTTTAATATTAACAGCCCAGAATTCTTCACTCGTCCTCCTAAAATAAATTCTTCAATTACTTCCCCCTCTTATTGGTATCCAACCCCCAAAGAGAGGAGTGAGCATTTGAGTCCATGCCAATAATCAGGGAGTAGTTTTATCCTGGCTGAATTTCATAAGTCTTACCAATGAGCTTGGTAAATCTTTATTGATATCCAGGTAAACAGAACAAATAACAGTTTTAGAATCTCCATTTGTCATGATAGCAGAAGCTACATAACGACAGCTACAGACATTCATAAACCATAAGTTTAAGTTTTTGGACGCCACAATCGAAGCTCTAGGTGAGCTACCACCGTGTAGTACCTGATGGCCTGCTAGGCCTACAACTTTGCCTCTATAAGTATGAGGTTCCTGCATAAGAAAACAGAAACTGGACAAACCACTGAGCTCTTTGCTTATAGCTGCAATAGACGCTTTAAATTTATGAGCATTCAATTGGAAAAATCGAGTAGACATAATGATAATAATATTATTTGAATTTATTTTATATAATAGGGAAAAGCTTGAATAGTTATATTCAGTATTAAAAACCCTTGTCTAAGTTGTCTTTTGAAATATATACTTAATAGAAGTCGATGACTTCTTAATCGAAGAGCCAGTGCTGTCCCTGTTCACACAGACCGCAGGTTCGACCCCCACGGAGGCACCTCTGGTTGAAGAATCAAGAGAAACTCTGATTCTCAAGCATTGTTGCACGCCATGAGAAGATTCCCCTACAGTCTTGGACAAGTTAACTAACTGTCTCTTAGCAAGGGCTGCGGCCCGGAACTCCTCACCAGACAAAATTTCGTCTGGTTTTGCAAATTTTCTTGTCAATTCAGTGAGTTGACTCGAATTTACTGCAGAGCTTGGGGCAACAGTCTTAGGTAGTTTCGAATGAGAGTCCATTCGGGAGATATCGTAAAGAGGTACTCCCTGCGACTTCATCCTTCTCCGGGCCCTCTTCCTTTGGTTCGGTGTCAGCAAAGTGTACTCCTCACGGCTTGGAATGTGCACTGGTTTGAGTGAAGATAGCTTTGTAGTCTTGCATGTATGCTTCGACTCAGGCTTCTTTTGTCCTCGGAGGTGAATTTGGCATCACTTTTACCTTTAAGATTTTTAGATTTCTGAGATAATCCGATAGAAACTTTTTGCTCCGGCAATTTTTTGATTGCCTTTGAAAAATCCTTATTAATACCCAAGAGAAAATATTTCCCATTGACTTGGGAGGCATCCCTAGGGTTTTGAAGGTATTTTTAACAGAAAATATTTGGTATATATTTATACCAGAAAAATTTGGTATACATTTATTCCATACATTAAACTATTTGGGAGAATTTCGTTTATAAATTTATATATCATCTTTAAAAAGTCAATCGAATAAATTTATATTACTTTTTTACTTGATAAAACTAAAGATGACAGCACATAAAATGTACTCTATGCTTAAACAATTTCGAGGTATACAATTTGGAAGTGAAATAATCAGTATTTTCTATTCATTTACCGACAAAATAATGATGTTTGACACACTGGTTAATTTTTGCTTCATAAAGTTTACTGTATTGTCATTGTAAACTTTGTGATATAATGTTGCGCTATAATAGAAAAATAATTTTTAACAGCTTACACTCTATCGAACATTTATATATGCAATAAAATATCAAGAATAACAATTCACCTTACCGTTTAAAATGGCTTAAACGTTAAAAAAATCTTTGGAACTAACAATTTGCTTACATAAAATATTGTACACATTTTGGTTTCTTTTTGTAGATATAAATAAATATAAACTAGAAATTTATTATGTTAAATAATGTAGGACACCGTATTGGAAAAAATAGCTCTATAATTTAGTCGCATATGCTAAGAGTTTTTCAATATTGACTTTTGCAATGTAGGTCTATAATTTAGATAAGAGATAACGGATTTATAGAACCTGCCACACCTTATTTAGTGCAGAGTTGTTGGATTCATAGCTAGTATGGGATCAATGCCCAGCTTTTTGCAGAACCTTTGCCTATTTTTCACATGGGCCAATTCTGCCAAGCTATAATTAATTGTCGTTTCGCATTTATGTGAGGTTATCACATCAAAACTTTAGTGATGTTTGTATAAGTGCACATATAGTATACATATATAGCATTCATAAAACATTATGACGAAACTGCAAGGCAATGTCTTCAAAAAGGAGAGATAACCATTAAAATCGCTTCATATAGAAACGAACGTTTTTAGAACATTTTTACATTGTAATATGAAATTATAAGATCCGTGTCAGGCGCGTAGCATCCAGTAATGCAGCCGATGCATATGCATTGGGCCCGAGGGATGAGGGGCCCGAGCCAACGGGAGAAAAAGAAAGAAAAATAAGAAGGAAAGAGAAAAAAAATCGCCCAAAACTTATTTAAAAAAAATTTGCTTGAGCTGTGATAGGGCCCGTCCTACCTAATTTGCATTGGGGCCCGTAGTCACTGCCCTACGCCACTGATCCGTGTGGATATACATAATTATTATAGTAATTCATTTAGTTCATTGAACCTACAATTTTTTTATCGAAGTCTATAAATATTGACCTTCCCCTAAAAGGGCGAATCTACGCCCTCCATAGTGAGAGACGAACACACTTCCACATAAAAAAGTATATTTTATAACTTCTACCTAGTCAGTTCAAACTACCTATATAAATGTTAAAACTCTGTCCCCAGACCGAACAAGAGTCATGCTATTATTATATTTTTCTTTTTATCAAAAACCCCTTGCGATTGATTTAGAACTAGCTTGCGATCCCCATAAGGTACATGTGTATTCACATTAAAATATCGCTTAAAGAAAGAAAGTTTTATACGTAAAAAGTTCCAAATAGTATCTATTACTATGCGAAGAGACTGACAAATAACTCTTATTTTCGAATCGAAGACCTTAGACTAATTATGATTTGGACAGCGGCTTGTTATTCTGCCCTCTTAATAAATAATCCCAATTCATCTGCGACGTCATGGACATGAAGATTTGATAAAGTTTATTCCTTCAAATTCTCTCGAATACCTCAAACTCATCAAAACGACAATAAGACGACATCAACGTTTTATATTGAATAAGAAATAATTTTTGATAAGTCATTTTAGATTATGGTTTTATTTTTAGACAGTAATTTTGAATTATAATATTCATATATGTTTTGTTTTTAACGTAGCTGTCTTACGATTATGTTTTTTTATCTCCTACTTTCTAGTGTATTCTTATTTTTTTACACTGTATGGATTTTAGCTAATAAATAAACACCTTAACAAAAAATAGTATCTACGATATGAAACATTTGCCGCTATATCCTGTTAATTTTTGCAAACAACGCAGAATTTTGTATCAAGCACATATACTGAAAGTATATCTGACGTCTAAAAAACCATTTTTGTGAGAGAAAAATCATCCCAATCTTAAATATACTTTAATACCTATAACTGCCTCATCAGCAACAAGTTTGTATCCTTAGAAGGACAAAACTAATTTGGAGAAACACAAAATGTGTCTCTCTATAAAGAAGTGATGTATTGTTTTTTAAGGATTATAATATGGCTGGTAAATTGAAACGAAGGATTTTTCAACATGATGACAGTTCATAAATATTTCATTGATTAACGTCCTTTTATGTAATTATTTGGTAGTATAATCGATATACAATAGAGCTATATATATTTTTTCAATATTTATTTTTAAAGAAGGGTCTGCATTAGCATATTTATCACTTGTACACGCAAAGATACCCATTATTTAATCTTTAAACAATCAAATACTAAGCAATTAAGAATAAAAATAGGGGCGCAGCCTTGATATATTACTTGAAAACTTTTTTGTAAAATATTGAGTAATCTAAAGATTTAAAAAGAGTGAGAAAAAGTACAGTACATACATATATAAAAGTATATGCTATTAAAACATCAAGGGATATATTTATATATTACACCATGAGATATTTTATCTTATTGAATATTTTATTCATATAGTTTTAGAAAATATAATTTTATCAGTATATATTTAAAAAAGCGAAACATTAATAGGTAATGCAATCGCCCAGAAGCGTTAGTGACTCGCCACAAGCTCCGGGAGCTTGATTGGGAGTTTTTATGCATCCACCTTATGTTCCGGACCTGGCACCATGTGGTTACTACCTGTTCCTGCCTATGGTAAATGAATTCGCTGGTGAAAAATTCGCCTCAAGAGAAGCTTGTGAAAATCGACTGTCCAACTTTTTTGTCAATAGGGACGAGGGTTTCTATGAGAGAAGTATTATGAAACTACCTTCAAAATGGCAACAAGTTATCGAACAAAACGGTGCATATTTTACCAAAATCGGATCATTCTAACTATGCTAAATAAAACCTTCAATTTAATGCAAAAATAAGGATTTATTTTTACTACACCTACTATATATATATATATATCAATGTTTGAAGATCATCAACAGTGTTCTCATTATTTTTCAATAGTGCTGAGTCCGAGGAAAGTGTTGTTTGTTTACAAATGAAACTTACAAATTTTGTTCTCTTTTGTCATTTATATATATATATATATATATCGATGCTTGAAGATCCTCACAGTGTCCTCATTATTTTTCAATAGTGCTGAGTCCAAGGGAAGTGTTGTTTGTCTACAAACGAAACTTACCTCATTATGTTCTCTTTTGTCATTTATATATAATTAATCATTGCTTGAAGATCCTCAACAGTGTCCTCATTATTTTTCAATAGTGCTGAGTCCGAGGGAAGTGTTTTTGTCTACAAATGAAACTTACCTCATTTTGTTCTCTTTTATTATTTTAATATTATCTAGTTTCTTAAAAAAACTTCTTCAATCTTATTTTATATTTCCCAAATTCATCTTTCATCACTAGGACTAATTTTTTATAACACCTCTATTCATCAAAATGCAAATGTTTTTGAAAATTGTACTTGAAAAACTAAAAAAAAATATTTTTTGCATGTAAAGTTGAATAACCCTCATATATGGGCAAATATATATATATATGTCTAGAAGGTATAGAAAATATAGAGTAACGAAGTCACATATGGTATCGTTGAATATCGGGGTATATACTCCATTGTCATAGGTTCTGTTATTTCCTAGTTATTTATATCGCTGCCTTTCTCTCAACAATGGAAATACCCAATTACCCCGATATTCATACGTGACTTCTATATTCTCTATGATAGACAGTAACAACTAATCAAAGGAAGATCAAAGGAAGATCAAAAAGATATTGATACTAAGAGAAAAAAATAAAGCCATAACTCTTTTATCACTAATTCCAGGGAGGAATACGTTTTTACGACCCTCCAATTAACGACGTTCTTTAATAGAAGGTTCCTATCAATTTCCTACTCATTTCTAATCACCTTTCTTGGACAATGTGGGACATAAATTAGAGCTACGTACTGCTTTCCATATGTCTCTTTTATTCAGGAGTAAAACGTAGGAGATATGGTAGCTTTCTAATATATAAAACAGGGGCAAAATATTAATCCGCTCGGTCAATTCCCTCATGCATGAAATCATAAATACAAGCCTTCTTAATTGTTTGTACGGGGCATATCCAATATTGACGAAGCAAATATATATATATCAATCATATTCGTTTATTTATAGAAATTGATAAAACAATGGCCAAATATCATGTTAAAAGTAATGGCAAAACAATTTCTACTACAACTTTTTCCTGCATGAAAGAAAAATATTGATAGTGGATCAGTAAACACATATTGAACCGTCTATGTACTCACCAATCCGGCCTCGTTAAGATCAATTTATGTGTTAAAACTATTTTTTAAGCCAGGGTCCTCAAAGTCAATATTTATTTTAGGTTATTTTGGTGTCTTTACATTCTGTTATACGTTCTGACTTTTCACTGATATGATTATTTTTATTATCAAAGAATGTTATTTGAAACGCTGTAAAAACTAAATAAGACTTCAGGGATAATAACTAGTAAGCATAGTGTTGATATTATATATACT
Source organism: Caligus rogercresseyi (assembly GCA_013387185.1). Lineage (NCBI taxonomy): Eukaryota > Metazoa > Arthropoda > Copepoda > Siphonostomatoida > Caligidae > Caligus > Caligus rogercresseyi. The sequence goes on along the minus strand of CP045896.1, from coordinate 25,379,354 downwards.
TTGTTCTATCATCCTGCATAATACTCAAGCCGTCATAGCTATCAAACATAGGCTCAGGAGATTAGGTTTTGATCATATTAATAGGTATTAAGTCATTGATAGTAGCTAATGACTATGGATACATTTATAAACGAACAAATAAATATTTTTACTTTCAAATTGCTTTTTAACAAAAAATATTTTGGAATAAACGTAAATACAAATTTCTTTTTAGTGTTTTTTTTTTCGTTTTAGAAAACTATTATTAAACAAATTCATCTACGTTATCGACTTCAAACGATGATTATTTTTTATCTATTACAATCAATTTATGAATACTCTATATTATTAATTTTAGCTTTTCGAATAATATTTCTATTAAGATATGTTTGAAACATCAAGCTTGATGGTATGCTTGAAAATGCGCGTTTTGTTAAATTACAATATGCAAATTGTACTCTGAAAGTTTTCTCATTTTTTTAATAGCGAAAGAATTAAAAGCTATTGCATTTAATCATCAAATATTAATTAATGGTACGGTACGGAAACCTTAATGGCCTATTTTAATGATCAAAATAACTTCTTTTAAAAATTGTGATTATGATTTCTCTCTCTAACACATGTGTGGTTTAAAACATTTTCAATGCTTTTATAGAAGTCTTTGATTCAAAAGTGTGAAAACATTTATCAATATAAAATTGGGAGATTAATTAGAATAATTTTTTAGGCCATTCTGCAGAGGAATGAGAAATATATAAATTTAGTATTTAAAAAAGATTAATTACATTAAATACAGGGTGTTTCACTAGAATTGAGACTCTCACTTTGGTAACTACTACGTTTCTCTAAATTTATATTCCCTCCATTTTTCATTTTGGTGTTGTTGATATATATATCAGCTGCAGCTTTCATATGAATAAACTGTGTGAGATAGCCTTGCTACCAATAGAAAATTGCTTCTGAACAGGATAAACGTGACTTGATTTTGGCCTCATTTCGTAATGGAAAATCTACGGTTGAAATTATGAAGATTTTAGAGGTCACAGGGAGCGGAGCAACGGTCTACAAGACTGCCTGTGTTGCCTCCACCGTTAGGAGTTTCAAAGCTGTAGTGAAGGCCAAAGGAGGATATGTGGAAAATTCATAAAATATATAATTTTATTACATAATATACTATTATCTTTATTTAAGCAATATTTATGAAAAATTTAATACAAAGTTTATACATCGTAATACGTGTGTCTCAATGTAGTGAATCACTATATATATATATATATATATGAGAAATATATAAATTTAGTATTTAAAAAAGAAAAATTACATTATATATATATATATATATATATTGTGGCGTCACGGAACATTCCATGTAGACCTCACCCAACCTTTAGGTAGATTCGGTAGAAAAATCTACCGCCACTTCGATACTCGGTAGATTTTATTATATATCTGCAGTATCGATCGATATTCGGTACGGTAGATTAGAAAGAGAGGGAGATTTATTTATGTATCTGCTCTTACTTCTTCATATGTATTTAACATCGGACAATTTATAACAAACGACAATTAAATACATCATTTGTTATAATTTATTAAAACAATAATTGTTATAATCAGTTCTTCTATGTATTGTATAATCTTGAAAAAATTATATATGTACTTGGATTTTGTAGGAAATGGAAGGCTATAATTTTTTTTTCATTTACTGTCTCTTATTGTCCGATATTAAACGCACTTTCAGGTACTCTAATATTCAATTCATAGCATTGGCTTACATTAGTGTATCTTTATGTATCTGTTCTATAATATATAAGTTATAGTTGTTAATTTATTTTTCCAAGTTCAAGTTCTTCACACAAGGGAGCGCTTGGGCAAAGTGACAGTTGAACGATGTTTCTCTGCTATTGAAGGGAATAAGCTCTTTATATCTTTATGTCTCTATCTGAATGCTATAAAAGTCATACTTTCAAATATACCGTACCGATTGTCAATCAGTACGGTACTTGGTAGTTTCTACCGAATATCGTTAATCGGTTCGGTATTTGAAATCTACCGTCGGTAGTATCAAATACCGATTTACAGTCGGTAGTCGCAGCTCTGCAGATTTTCTCTATATATATATATATATATATATCGCAGCTATACTATATATATATGTATATTTATTTTTATAAACGTAGAGTTCTTATCTTATTGGTTTGATTTTCTGTTTGTCTTGGTGATAATGGAGACTGTTAAACACACAAACAAAGTTTGAACAAAATCGGTCAACATTACGAGGTCGCGCAACGAGGTCAAAGTTTAATAATTTAGTAAAAATATAGTAATATAGAAAATTTAAAGAAGTTACGAACACACTAAATGACTTGATCTTCACCAAAGACCCCTCAATATACCAGAGAGGTATACTAACACCTAATAGCCCGTCCCAATCTTGATCTGGGATCAGTTGAATACAACGGTAAGAATTTGCGTTTTTTCAGGTTTACAAATGATGGACAAATTTTGATCTTGGTCTTTTTGGAGCCCGAGGCCACCACTTGGATGAAAGAAGAGTTCCATGAATTTTTCAATATGATACAACGACATGACTGCACGCAGTATAAAACTAGAGGCATATATACACTCAGAGAGTGCAAACCTCCGCCGTCACGGGGTCCTTATGAGCCTTCCGAGGCGGATTTTTCACGACTGGGGCGGCGTAGAGGGACGGGGAGGGTTCCCCTCGACGGAAATTCCGAGAGGAAGACGCTCCCGGCACCCGATTTTACAGCATAGCGACATCTATTGGCAGACTAGGCTAACTTGAAATATTTATTAGTATTTAGCTCATTTTGCATCTTAATTTTGCACTCAGAGATGCCAAAATTTAATCTCTTGTTACTTTTTGGCATTTCCAACAACTCCACAAAGTTTCATCCGAATCTGTTACGTTCTTTTTGAGTTATCCTGCTGACAAACAAACCAACAAACACACAAACCAACAAACCAACGCCAGTGAAAACAATACCTCCTTCGGCGGAGGTAATAACGAGTCTAGGACGAAAGAGTGATCAGTTCAATAACAATTGATTAAAAAGGACAAAAGAAAAAGCTGGAGTTGAATAGTTAAACACAAATCTAGTGTCTTTTATCTTTCTTAGTTATATTTTTTTAATGTACATTGCAATTTTCGACTAATTTTAAAAAATATGAAATTACTTTCCAACATTTATTAACTGACAAAGAAACAAGCAGATTTTATTCATATAATGTTCTTAAAGCCCCTGTTTCCTTCTATAATCTTAGGCTTGAAAGACTAAGAGAAAAATATATAGATACATCATATGTCATGTCTACTGATTTTTTTTTTTTTTGGAAACATAGTTATTTGTAAAATAAATTACATTTGAAAATGCAAGAAGTAGGAAATAAAACTTTCCCATCAATATAGTTTTTCCTCTGTTAAACTTACTTGAGCTCAACTAATGAAAATATATAGCTTTTATTTTATTAATGAAGATTATTTTCCTGGATGTGTAGTAAAGATAATTCTTCAGCATCACTCCTTATACTTTTAACCTTTTGTTTATCTCTTTTGTATTTAAATTGACCGGTCTTTATCCTGGATTTAATAAACCAATAAAGTTGATTTCCTTTTTTAATAGGTCATTTATTTAATAATCATACATAATAAAATATATACAATAATAAATTAAAAGAGCAAGAGGGGTTGTGATAATAAAATCATAAATAAACATTGTAATTTAAAATTAACCCTCTGAAGCAAGACCCATCACATCATTAAAACATCAAAATCTAAATTATATATAGTTGAAGTGAGTAACACGAAATACAGAAATAAATACAGAATTGTAAATAGTATATAAGACCATCTTTTATTGCACGGCTCCCTCGATGATGTCATTTGAAGTCCTCTTATATCTTTTAACAATGAGTCTCAAACGAGAATAAAAATGACAGGACCACTGAGGAAAAACTTTGACGATATCTGCGGCGAAGTCCCATAACGTCACTTGCTTAGAATGTGGAATCTTGAGGGCAAAGGCTCCATATCTTGCAGCCGAAGAAACAAATATTTTTTTAAACGACTCATTACGAATGAGTGTATTGGAGGTTAAGCACTCTGTGATGTGAGCTTTAGAGCTAGCAAGTGCAAAGCTCAGAGCCTTGGATTCAGGAGATGCAGTCGTTGCCTTTAGAGGATAACCAAATAGGATATAAGCCGATAAAAACTTTGCCTCATTTTCAGAGCTTATTAAATGACTTATATTATGGGTGACGAAAGCACGAAGGTACGACAGGGCAGGGCAATCAGCGAAAGCGTGCATGATCGAATTATATATTTTTCCGCAGTCCTTACAAGGAAAGTTGAAAAAGATGGAACCGGTAGAGATTTGAAATTGTGCGGGGAATTTTTTGCTATCCTTTACGTTGGTTGATTCCATAATAGTTTTTCCCCATATTTGAGGAAAATTTTGCTCTTGAATAAAAGCCTGGCAGATTTTTTAGCGTCCTCGTCGGGTCCGGGCCTTGAACTTAATTTAATATGCCATGGAGTAGGGGATATATGAAGCCTAGCTGCTCTAAAAAGTGGGAAGTAAAACTTTCCCGCTCTAAGACCACAGTCTAAATCTTTTTTGAAATCGTGGATGGTGAAAGTTTCTGTTCTGAAGGCTTCCAATTCCAACTCTGGGGAGTTGCATGTTGCCCAAAAAAGGCCCTTTTCTTGGAGTTATGGTGTAGAATGTCTACAGTAGAGGAAAAGTCGTAAGCTGGCGTAAGACTCCATAATATTCTTTGACATGAAGCCCATATCGGAGAATTTTTTATTAACACATTGGAGGCAAGGGTACCCATCATTAAAATGGAGTAGATATGGCTATTAGAAACTGTTGACCTCCACTCCTGCTCTGGGTTGCACGAAAGATCGATTAACATTTTCTTGTACATTTTTGGCAATACTTTGGAAAGTTGCACCAAGCCTCCTCCGAGTTGTTTTTTAGATCTCTTCAGGGATGGAAGATAACTTTTGTGGAAGAGTTTCTGGAACCAAGAGTCCTCTTCCTCTATCACCCAAAAGGCAATTTTGGGTAAAGCGTTTGCAAAGTAGAGAACTGAGGGAACTAATTTAACATTGTAAAAATCAATTCTTGTTTGAAGATTGTATTTTCTCCACTCCATTAGACTTGTTCTAATAAAGTTGGCCAAACTATTTTTATTTGACTCCGAATCTCCACTGCGTTTCCACTCAATACCGAGTATGTTTAGACTGTTCTTCACTGGGCAACCCATAATATGTGCATTGTCTTTCGGGCACCACTGTCCCAAGGGGAGGATAGCAGTTTTTTTGCAGTTGATTTCCAGTCCAGAGTGTTTCTTAAATCTTTTAAAAAAGGAGATTAGAATGGCCACTCTATTACACAGCTGAAGCTCCGAGTTTCCTTCCACATAAAGTGTGACATCATCTGCGTAAATGTCAAGAAGATGCTTGAATTTCCCGAAAGTAATTCCAAGCCCGAATATTTGTACTTCAATCTCTGAGGAAATTTTTCAATTGCAGCCACGAAAAGAAGTGGGGCTAAGGGACATCTCTCATGATTCATTAAAAGCTTGAAGGATATCTTTTGTGTTGGTTAAAATCTTGTCATTGTGTAAAATCTTTTTCAGTTTTGGAGTTTTGTCATCGTCCTTCTTTATACGTTTCAGGCGTTGGATATGACTGTTTTCTTTTAAAACTTTACTTCTCATGTCCTCCTCGCAAACTTCGGCCAATCTTAAAGTATTTTTTATATCAGAGGTGTAGCTCCTTAAAAAGATAGAACCATTATCTAAAACGTCGTCCACATCCCTTTGGAACTTTTTACGATCAGATTTTGAGTCGAAGGCAAAAATTTTAGTGGTTAAAATAATCATATTGTTAAAATGTCTCATGGCTTTTGATGCTGAAAAGTTATGCTTAAAATCACGAATTAATGTATTTCTCATGCGGCTCTGAAATTCATCGTCGTTTAAAATCCACTTTTGCAATCTAAATGATTGAACATGAGAATGGTTACGGAAATCTATATCTACAAACTAATGGTCCGAACTCGGTTCCGGTCTATAATGGGCTTTCACAACTAATCCGTATAAATAAGGGGAAGCAAGAGCGAGGTCCAATCTTGAAGTCAGTGCTCCTCTCCTACAGGACACAGTTTCCTCCGGAGATTTTATCCTCAAGATGTCAAACAGATTGCATTGACAGATTAGTTTGTTAAGGATATCCTTGTTTGGATAATGCCCGCCTTCTTTGTCAACATCTACATTCATATCACCAATTAAAAGAAGAGGTGAATTATCATTTTTGCAATTGTTGATGATGGATTGAAAAAAGGAAGACGCTTTGTTATTTGGTCCATATGCATTTATCAAAGCAAATGGGAAACCGGAACAGGTGACAATGATTTTATGCCAATCGCTTGAATTTGAGAATTCCTTTACACAAATCGAATCATCTAAACTTTTTGATACAAGTGTAAGAACGCCTCTTTTAAAATTAGTTCCAGTAAAATAACTTTTGTAGGTATGAGGTAGGCATTTAAAACATGAGAGATTACATGAGGTTGCATGCCAGGCCTAAAATATCCTGTAGACAAATTATATCAGGCTTCATATATAGGATACGATTCATGAGGGCATGACGAGTGTTACGTCCCATGCCTCCTCTAGAATTTAAGGATAAAATTTATTTCAGACCTATGGACGGCCCTGAGTGTTTCTGAACGACTTAAAAAAGAAGTCTGAGACCTTTAGTTTATCCGTATTTTGAAGAGGGGCTTTCATAAACTGTGGAAAATAAACTAAGCGATGCAGGCATTAAATACGCTTATGGATTTTTGGCTGTGTTCTTTTCCTTTCAGGGGAACCATGAGAGACAGATCTCTCCCTTTTACTAGTAGATTGGGATCTTGTTCGCGATGTCAGAACTTTGCTAGCGTCTAAATGCGACTTACGAGGTCTCTCCGGTAGTTTTGAATTTGTAGTATTTATTTACTTTAATATAGTCGCAAACATTATTTTTACAAACGCCTTAATCGTACGCTTTATCGTTGTATGCTATTTCCGTATGTTCCTTGAATGCACGTCTTTCTAATCGGACCTTTTTTAACGTCAATATTATTGAGGCATTGTTCAATCGTCTTTGCTACTTATAATCGCACGTTTAAACGTTTGCTTTTTTGTCGCAATTTTATTTCAATGAGTTGTTTATATATAATATTCATTTACTTATAATGCCATTAAAAAAGGTTCTAGAGTGTTACATCAAAATATAAATGGGCATTTTGGTATTTAAGAGAGATTTTTTATCATACAAATAAGATTGTGAAACTGGGAGAAAATATATTTGCTCCCAGATAAGAAGTTTGGACATTTTTATATTCTCGACTACTCTCAGTTAATATAATAATCAAATAATATATGATTGTCTCTTAGAGTATGTTAGAGTAAAAATATACATAGAAAAGAATAATATTTGTTCGCAAATATCATCCAATCACGTTTGTTTGTACTTGCAATTATGATTAAATCGGTATTATGTACTTTTCTTTGCACGGCATTGTAAATACAGCATGGAGAAAAAGAAACCCATTGAGAATTTTTAGTAAAATCAATATTGATTACTAAGTACACAAACGTATACACATACTTTTTAGTATAGCAAACTATTACTTCTACCTAAAACGTGATTTGTGGAAAGAGGAGGAGCGTGAATAATATTGAAATCATTTGGCATTATGAAATAAGACAAATCTTCACTCCTGGCTGTTTAGGAGGGAACAACATCTCAGATCTAAGAATATCATTTTATAGAGCATCCTTGAGTGTTTTTTTCTCATGCGTCTCGATCAATGACATTTAAAAATCTTTGATTAGACAATAATACTATCATCTATTACGAAGACTTCAATAAAGTAACTCCTCACACTCAGTGTCCAACGATGCAACTCCAAAAAACATACATGAAGATATGAATAAACATAACATAAATACCTCATTAATTCTAAGATATTTGTTATCAAGTTGAATTGATTACAGAGCTGCACCTGTATGTACGGGTTTTATGTTCATTGACGATAACAGACCCTCACTATCGATAAGACCTGCGAAAAGGGATGCCAACACTAAAAATGACGCTTATTGGCATGTTTGGCAATTTACTTTCAATAGACTTAAGTATATGCCCTAGAATATCAAAAGAGGAATCTACATTCCTACATCATTAAGCAAGACTTAATTTTTAATATTCCGCGTATTATATATTCTTTATATGACTTAATTTATTCATATATATTCGATTAAAGGAAACAATGTTTCTAATGACATATTAATTTATGAAATTTATATATCTTCTTTGTTTTAAAAGGATATTGAATATGTCCCTTGTATTTAAATACACTCAAAAGATACCAAGTTTTTTGAGGAATCAATCAACACTAGGCGACTTCAGCATAAGTGTATTATATTATATTCATTTTATTTGTTTGATAAGGATATCCCATCCCGGCTATGTTGAAGAATTAATGAAATTTTGGGAAGAGAATTGAAGATTGCTTTTCATATAATGAATTTCAATTCATCAATTTATATCTCCAGTAGGGAAGACATTTAAAGTCACTTTATGTTATCAAAGAGATCTTCAAATCGAGTAAATTTGTCTTCTCTGTTGAGTATCTATACGACAATCCTCAATCACCTTCCTTCAATGTATTTGTCGAAAAACTCGGAGGTTGGGTGCTTCATGAGCTCAAGGAAGCAAACAAAGTAAAAAGTCTTCAAATTGTGGCTCAACACCTCGCTCGCCATCGAGCAACACGCAGTCATAAGCAGCATTTTTGTACCGAATTGTCACGGGACAATATAGTGCCTATACATCAATTTGAAGCAAAGAAAGGAATGAGGGGCCCGGGAGACACACCGAAGCCGAGAGTCAAGCAGGATCTTCACCCAAAAAAATAATGATTTGCGATTGGTGGGACTGGGAGGGCATGGCTCACTGGGAAATGCTCCAAAGAAACGCCACAGTCAACAAAGAACTCTATGCTGCCCAGCTACATCGCGTAAATGAGGCTATTCGACTGAAAAGACCCGATAGACAAGGCCAAGTCATCTTGTTCCACAAAAACGCTAGGCCCCATGTTACAAATTCGTCAAAACCGCATTTCAGGAGCTTGGAATGGGAGTTTTCTTCAGCATCAATCATACCCTCCGAACCTTGCACCATCGGATGATTACCTTTTCCGCACTCCATCAAACCAAATGAGGTGTGTTACCTTCGACAACGAAGAGCACCTCAAAAATTGGCTCAACAACTTTTTCGACCCCAGACCGGGCGGTTTTTGGCAGAACGGCATCAACAAATTGGTCGAGAGGTGAGAGGAGGTCGTAAACAGTAACGGAAAATATATCTTTGACTAATTAATTGGTCTAATAAATCTTTAGAATAAAACATCTAAACACTTAGTTTCAAACCCCATTTGTTTAAAAAACAATCGCTTTAAAAAGTCTTGCTTAAACCAAACATCATCTTCCTATTATCAATACTTCTTTATATATTTGATCTCTTTTAAAACGTTTAAAAATATGATAGTTTCGTATCTGCATTTGTGAAAGAAATTATTCCTATACAAGTATCATTAATCAGGTAACACATGGGTTGAAAAGTCCCGGGCCTAACAAAGAAAACACAATTTTTCTGTTCAAATTAGCTTTATTCATCAACATAATCTCCATAAAGAGCAAAGTAATTATTCCAGCGCCACTCTAACATTACAATACCACTTTTGCAGAACGATCTATCTTTTGCCCCTAAATAGGCCTCAGTTTCAGAGACAACCCTTCATTCGAGCAAAATTTCATACCCACGAGCATTTTTTCAGGTCTGCGAACAGCCAGTACTCACAGGGAGTCAAATCTGGCGAAAACTGTGTATGTAGGAGCAACTCGAAGTTAAATTCACGCCATTGTTTGGATTGACTTGTGGCAGGGTGCGTTGTCTTGATGAAACAAAAACATATTTGCCATATGCGGTCGCTTCTTTGCAATTTCTGCCTTCAAACGCTCCATAACGCTATATAATATTCACTGTTGATGGTATTTCCTTTCTCAAGATAGTCGATGAATATTACACCACGCACATCCCAAAATACCGAGGCCATAACCTTTCCAGCCGATTGTTGTGCTTCGGGCGCTTTGGACGAAGCTCACCAGTTGCTTTCCACTCAGATGACGATCGTTTGATTCCGGAGTGAATTGATGGATCCATGTTTCATCCATTGTCACATATCGGCGCAAAAATTCCGGTTTGTTACGTTTAAACATGGCCAAACACTGCTCAGAATCATCAACACGTTCCTGTTTTTGGTCAACAGTGAGCAAACGCTGCACCTACTTTGAACAGAGCTTTCTCATAGTCAAATGTTTATGCAATATAAAGCCAACATGTTCTTTTGATATCTTTACGATGTCAGCTAACTCACACAACTTCATTTTTCAATCATTCAAAACGATTTTACGGATTTTTTGATGTTTTCTGGTGTTACCGCCTCTTTTGGACGTCCACTGCGTTCTGCGTCATTGGTACCTCTACGACCACGTTTGAAGTCAGCAAACCAAAGTTTTATTGTTGTTTCTGATAGAGCGGAGTCCCCATAACAATTTTCAAGCCATTGCTTTGCCTGAACGGTATTTTTTTTCTAATCAAGAAGCTGTGTGAAATTAAACCCCAAATGTTTTTCATCCATTGTTGTGAAAATAACAACAGTAGCGTCAATCTTAGCACAACAACTTAAATACTAATGAATAGAATATCATGAAATTTTAACAGCTGTCTTTTGAAGGTTAGTATTAACCAGGCTTGTGAGCGTTCAGCTTTTTTTGCGTTCAGCGTTAAAAAAAAATAGCGTTTCGTTCAATATTTTGCGTTCAGCGTTCCGTAGCGTTCAGCGTTCAAATATTTAAAAAAATAACATTGTACAATTTAGAAAATGGATGTACTATTTAGGGTTTTTTTTAATCTGGATCTAACCCAGGGTCTATTTTCGAAAAAAGTAATGCGTAGTGATCACGGTTTTTTAGAAAAGAATTTTCGAAAAAAGTAATGACGTTTTTTCCTTAAAAAGTCCAAGAAATGTTTTGAAAAATTGAACACTGAACGCAAAACTCTGTTTTTGCGTTCAACGTTCTGCGTTCAAAAAAAAGTTGCGTTCCGTTCATTGAACGTGTGTTCAACTGAACGCCGTTCAATTTTGCGTTCCGTTCACAAGCCTGGTATTAACTGATAAAAAGGTGGATGCAATCAAATACCACCATATATGTGTCGGCCCAGGTCTTTGCAGCCCATGTGTTAGATTTAACTTTGAATGCAATCACAATATGTTTTTAAAATCAAATAGAATATCAATCCAATCAGATATTTGGTAGTCTCCATGAATTTAATGGTTAACGTATGTTATTTTGAATATCAAAATGTTGCATTTACATAAAATATAGATTATCTTATTTTACATGCCTACCTTGAATATTACCAATTATGTTTCTTAAGATTAATTTCCTCGCCTTATTTGGGCATGTAAATGTTGGAATAGCATATATGCATGTATTTAATGAAATTAAGTACCTTATAGTTTGCTTACTATATAAATTGAATTACTTTTAACAAGCTCCCCAAAGTTGGTGCTTTAATGATTAAAGAAGATTCAAAATTTACATACATATGTATACGACGTAAATAATATTTTTTAAAATGGCCATATATGTAGATGAGAGCTCTACCTCTCTCTGCTCATATCTGTCATTTTCACATTCCTTTCTCATATAAATACGTCAACAGATGGGGCGACCAACGTTTCTTCCTCTTTTTTTCTCAAAAGACTATGTATAAATATTTGTATATATAAATTCCCTTTTAATGAAATACATCTTAACTTAGATGATAAGATAAATGAAGATGTCACTCATTCACCCCTTCGCTTACTAAACAAATAAGCTACTACATTTTTATGCGTGTGCCTAACTGCTCTCCGCCTTAAATAAATGGCAAAATGTGGGGTGAACGAAAGACTTATATTTGGCACCAAAAACTTAGCATCATCTCAGATAATATTTAAAAATTGAGTCATAAAAAGAAAGCTGAGTTTAATTTAGTATATATATATTATATATATAAATATATATAATCTATTATTATATGTATATGTATATATATATATAAATTATCATCACAAAATAAAACCTTTTCTAGTTTACACAAATTTCTTGGTATATGAACAAAAAAGATTATATATATATATATATATAATTATATATATATATACATATAAATTCTCATCACAAAATATACCCCTTTTCTAGTTTACACAAATTGCTTGATATATGAACAAACAAGATTCTGTATGATACGGATGCCATTGACAGGTTTTCATTTTATTTAATGTATATATATATACCTCTTAGCATATGAGAGATGTGATGAAGGTAAAATGTTATACTTTGTTAGAACAACAGAGAATATAGTATATTTATACATCAAACTATTATGTGGGCTGCATTTTATTTTTGATATATTTAAAAAATATATTTTACTTGAAATTATCTATTCTTCACTCCTAATTTTATTCAAAATTATGAAATTTACAATGATGTTATATAATTGCATATAGAACAGGAAATGTGCGTAGTTTATCATATAGAAACTTTGGTATAAGAATACTAGCTAAAGGACTCAGAGAGTGAAAACCTCCACCGATCCCTACCAAATGAATCACTTGGTCTTTTTGTCATTTTCCAATAGATGTCGCTGTGCTTCGCTCTCCTCTTTGAGAGCACAGCACAGTGCATCTATTGGCAGAGTAGGATAACTTGAAATATTTTTATTATTTAGCTCATTTTGCATCTTAAAGAAGCACTCAGAGATGCCAAAATTTAATCATTTGTTCCTATTGGCATTTCCAATCACTCCACAAAGTTTCATCCGAATCCGTTCTGCACTTTTTGAGTATCCTTCAGACAAACAAACAAACCAACGCCAGGGGAAAAATACCTCCTTCGGCGGAGGTAATTATAAAATGAATTATTCTTTATCCAAACCATAATGTAATTGACTAAAAGTTAGTCGAAAAATTGGGTTTAATTGATTACATATAATATTGCATTAATGATAAAAGTAAAAAGTACTTTTATATATTAAATTTATCACTTGGATTATCCAATAGTAAATGCATAGCGATATCTTGCATATAGGTATATGTACTACTATTACACTGATATGGGTTAAATATTTATTAAAATGTTTTTCTAAACAGTTTTTATACATAAAAAGGATTTTTACATACTACAAGCGTACATTATTATTATCTTTCGCCATAGCCTCAGCCATTAATTCTACCATCTAAAGAGCGTCTATAAAGGAGTTTATTTTTAGTCTAGCCTACAGTATGGAGCCATGTTATTCGAAAACTGTTTATTATTGGTCTAGGTCTGAGATATATATATATCATGCATCCGCACGTTTAAGATATAATCATAGTTAAGTATTATATATATATATATATATATATATATATATAGACTTGGACCTGGATGACCGAATGATGGCTTACCGGGAATCTAAAGCTTTCTGTACTATCAAAGACCATAAAATCATTTCCCTACAAAGGTTCAGTACAAGATTGTTGAAACCTGCTAAGAGTGATATTGGTGTCGTATCTAAACGGATTGTCCAGAAGATCAATAATATAATTATTGAGGAAAACTGGATACAATTTGTGGAGGGACAACATGTCAGCTCTTGATTGGTTCAACAAGTTAGAGAGCAGGAAACACTTAAAGTTTTTAGTTTATGATATTGTCGATTTTTATCCATCCATCACTGAAAAAACTATTAAATAATGCAATTTCTTTTGCTGGGAATTATTGTGATATAGGTAAATCTGATATTGCAATAATTCACGAGTCGAGAAAGAGTTTTTTTGTTTTGATGGTGTGTGTGGGAAAAAAAAGACAGTAATGGAAGAAATTTTGACGTCGCACAGGGGGTCTTTTGACTCTTGTGAGATTTGTGAGTTAGTTGGCCTTTATTTATTAGATCAAATTACGAATATTGTTCCTCTAACTGCTGTTGGCCTTTATAGGGATGATGGGATTATGGCTTTGAATAAGTCTGGCCCTGAAATTGAACAAATTAAAAAATTAATTATAAAATATTTAAGCAAAATTCCTTAAAACTGACGGTTGAGTGTAATCTCACTGTCGTAAATTATTTAGATATAACTTTTGTTTTAAAAAATGGCACTCACCGACCGTACAGAAAGCTAAACGATAGAACGATGTATGTCCACTCAAAAGTAATCACCCTCCGTCCAATCTCAAGGCAATACCGGTTTGTGTTAATAATAGACTTTCAAACCTCTCTTCAAACCCGGAAATTTTAACCAAGAATCCCACTACTATCAAAATGCTCTTGATAAAAGTGGGTATAATTTCAAACTAAATTTTACTTTGAATGAACCCAAAAAGAGAAGGAAAAGAAAAAGGAAAATCCTTTGGTTTAATCCACCTTTCTTCAATAATGTTAGGACCAATATTGGACAGAAATTTTTCAAAATTTTAGACCACTGTTTCCCACCTAGCCACCCCCTTTATAAATTATTTAATCGATCAAATGTTAAATTGTCGTATTGTACTGTCAAAAACATGAGGCAAGTGATCAATAGCCATAACAAGAAAATTTTAACTCCCCTAAACCAGCCGGATGAAGAGGAAAAATGTAATTGCCAAAAAAATAAAGTATGCCCAATGGGTCGAATCTCTGGAGGATGCAATGCTAAAAACATAGTATACAAGATAGATGTATCTCCAGAAAATGAGCCCACCCATACATACTATGGCCAAACATTAAGACCTTTTATAAAAAACGCTGGATGGAGCATAAAATGCAATAAAAAATGAGGATAGCCCTCACTCTACCACGCTAAGTAATTTTGTATGGAAACTGAAGAAGGAAAAAAAGATTTTAAGATAAATTGTAGTGTACATGCAAGAAGCAATATTTTCAAAAACGGAGCAAGAAGATGCAATTTATGTCTCACTGAAAAATTATGCATTGCCAAGCATGACAAATCAACTCTTTTAAACCAAAAATCTGAAATTTAAATAAATGCATTCATGAATATAAATTTCAAATAAAAAATATAAAAATTCTAAAAGAAAACCAGAATCCACCATAATAAATATTATAGATTTATATGTTTTTATATGTTTCTTTTGTTTTTGTTTTTTTCTTTTGTTTCTTTTTTTTTTTTTTTTTTGTTTAGCGGTCTTATTTATTTCTTATTGATTATAGACATATTTATTTGTTTCTTTTGTTATTGTTTATTATTTTTTCATTTATTTCTTTTATTTAATTGTCAAAATATTACTCCATCATTATATTTGATTTGAACCTGAAGATTGGTTAAATATAACCATGAAACACAGTGTTTTGAAAAATACTTTGTCAACGTGATTTCTTTATATTTATTATTTAGAGCTCCAGTTTTATACTGAGGTGCACTTTTTCTCCTGGTAGTGAACTGTTACCCTGTTCATTTATCTGATATATATATTAGGGTTGTTCTTATTTTCAAATGTTTGAAATGTTAGCGACTTTGAGATTTTCTGTTTCTTGTGATAAAAGAAGACGACATACAAAGTTTGAACAAAATCGGTCAACATTACGAGGTCGCACAACGAGGTCAAAGTTTTAAAAATTAGTAAAAATATAGTTTTCCGCAAATTTCTTCAAAATGGTGGACGTTACAGACTTCAATAATAATTATTAATTTAAAGGAAATCTAATTTACTACCAGACGTATGTTTAATGTTTTTTAATAAAACAAAGTTTTCAATAAAAACAAAGCAAGAAAGGGAGTGTGTATTGTTAGCTTATTTCATGGCTTTTTTGTATCAATTAACTTCACTCGCCTGTAGAAGATGACTTGTTCGCTTCAGAGTAAAATAGTACTTTTAAGTTTAGTAAACCTTTAATGATAAATCCAAAAATGACCTTGGTTGCATTCTATCAATTCAGAATTCAGTACAATCTGAGTTTACATCATATGATTCAGAGCCTGTATTGACCTATAAGAAATCGATTATGAAAAAAATAAATCATAATGTGTTTCTTAGATGTGCGTCAAGGTATCCTCTCAAAATTTTACTTTGTCTCTGACGCATTTATAATCCATTATATGCGTCATTTTGTACGCGAGATAGGCTTTTTTTAATGTACATATAACTCTCTACTTATTAAATTGATATGATTTAGTATACCAAAATATTAAAGCTGGTTAACCAAGCTTTCATTTGATATATTTGTGTTCTAAAAATCGCTATACTTTAAGAGATATAAGCAAATACGTACTCTCCCCCCAAAATTGATCTTTTGATATGAGAATATACGATTACCATCTGGTAATTATGTTAGTGTTACCTGGATAGAAAGAGAAAGAGAAAGAGAAGGGAGGAGTATTTTGCCTCACTTCTCTCCCTTCTTTTTTTCTTCCTATCCAGGTTACACTAACTGCCGTTACCAAATGGTAATCGTATATTCTCATATCAAAAGATCAATTTGGGGGGGGAGAGTACGTATTTGCTTATATCCTTCGCTTAACATTATCTAGGTTTATAAAGAGCACTTCAGCTAGAGTTAAGGGAGCTCCTCTTCCTTGGGGATTGATTGCGTGGTAAGAAGAAGCTTGGAGATCCTCGACAGCGTCCCAATTGTTCATCAGTAGTGCTGGTTCCGGTGGAGGAGCTGTTTGTTTACAAATAGAGCCTCACGCCTCATGTTACTCATTGACGCCTTCTTCTATTATTTTGTTTTCATCTTTTATTATATTATATCCTCATTTAAAATATTACTTAAACACCTTTATTATTAACCTGTCTTATGTTTAATACCTACGACTGCATTATTCTTATTGTATTTTTATAATGTTTTAAATCAACGTCTTAGTTAATTGTATTTGAAATACAAAAAAAAAAGAGCAGTTCAGCTAAAATAAGCTTCACAAATTTTATATACTTCAAAATTAAACCTTTCCAGGCACTTCAATAATAAAATATATGATTAATAAATTACATATTGACAGGCCTGCGTGTTTGATAACATATGAAAAACAGTCATCAAGCAAACTAAAAGATTTTATAGTATTTTCGAATGCTGTTAACAGATATGAGCAACAGATTAAGGTAGAAAATAATTGTTTTTTCAACGTATAAATTAAACTTTAAAGGGCAAATCAAAGGCACGCCATTAGATATCAAGTAATATTTATAAAATATATACATAAAATCATGAACTAGCTTTTTCCTAACATATCCAATAGAAAGTCTTTTAATTTGTTTTACTCTATTTTAGTATCGATTACTGTGCTTAATATACACCACAGTCAATCCTTGTGGAATTGCTTATTGACAGCTAAATCAATCAAACAACAAATTCGCCGAAATATGTCTTGTAAATTAGTTTAAGGCTCTTTATATTACCTATATATAAAAAAAAACCTCTATGAATAGTGTGTGTTTCAAAGAATCAAAAGTTATAATTAATCTTATTTAATTAATTAGATGCATGATACATGATACACTTTATAATGAGTTTTATAATTTGATTTTTTAAATAGATTCTTAAAAATAAATGAGAATAATAAAAAGGAGTATAACTAATGCAAAGAAAAACCGAACATAGGGTTCGGAACTGTGTCGAACCTACACTCAGGTATACCTTTATGACTGCAAAATGAATAGTAATTCACAAGCATCAATGTAGATACAAAAATGTTTATATAACTCTAGTTGCAAAAGTATTGAAATCCCTCCAACACACTATAATACATCTATTGGATGCAGGCGGAAGGCTGCAGCACCAATAAAAATCAATAGTTTTGTATGAAATGTTATACAAGGAATTAAAAGATTAATAGCATCATTCATATAAGGAAAATTATACAGAATCCTAAGAAAGAACAGAAAAATGTTTATAGAGAAATGGAAAAGATTAGAGGATCCGAGAACAAATATTCAGGGATTAACGTTGTGTCGGTCCTTATCTAGGACCAAGGATTGCAGTCCAGTCCGTTCCGGTCCAGTCCTTTTTGTCAGTCCTTAAAGAAGGAAAAACTGTTTCCTTATGACGTCATAGCATACGCCATGTAGTCTACATTTCTTAATGCTATGAAAAGAAAAAACCTTTATATGAGGAAATTGACATCTTCAATGATCGGATGACAAAGATAAACATTTTTACTATATTATTATTAAGTATTAATTATTGATCATTATCAATAAATCGTCGATGCTGAATGATAATACCTAAAAATAGCCTATAGTGGTTTGAAACGAAAGGGTTGTGAATGACTTTTTTTACTGAAACATTTAATGAGTAATGACGATCGTATATTGAAAATTGTGAGAATATATTTTTTTCCAAATTGTCTAATATAAATATTATTGAACCCTTTTGTTGCTATTGAATGAACACCAAGTTATAATATATACATATAATAATAGCAGTTAGAGCTTATTAAATAAATACTCTTTCAACATTTTAAGGAAAATTAAAGGACTAACAAAAGACAATCTCAAGGACCGATCCCAAGGACTGACGGTCCTAAGACTGGACTGGACCGAACAAATTAAGACCGACACGACACTTTTAGGGATACCACCTTTGAGAAATAAATTTACATATTGTCCTACAAAGATAATACCCTAAAATAATCTAAATGGGCCTTATTTGCATTACTAAAATATATCCTCGTTGGCCTCGAAAAGGAGACATCAAATGTATTCTTTAAAAAAATCATTTTACTTAATAACAGTTGATATTATTTTATCATTTTAAGTGACATAACATGTTTGTTTTGATACATTGGATCTAAGATCTATCAACAATAGATTTATGCATTCAATTATAGAAAAAAGTGCCAACCTCAAACACAAAATGACTCCTGACCTTCGTTTTCCCCGTAAGAATTTTGACTATTGAGCATGTTTGTTTTATATTCTACACTGATGTGTAGTATTTATTCACCTTGACTGAAACAAAAAAAATACTACCATTCTGCCTCTAGGCCTATGGAATCCAGTAAATGGTACTAATATCAACTCCTGTAAGGTCAGTTCATCAATTGAGGTCTTAGGGAATAGTCTGGTACCGGGATGGCATTCATGAAAGAAACTGGTCCGAAGTCAATAATACTATATTGCAAAAAGCACAAATGTGGAGGAACTTCCGTCTTCAAAAAAGAATAGACATGTATAACACAAAGGTTATTCCATGTTAATATACAAAGCTTCTTCATCTCCTGTGATAGCAAAGAAGGTAATTCTTCATGAAGCAAAGTGGTTGATCGCTATGTTCTATCAAGATATTTGTCAACAATAAAAAGAAAAAGAAACCATCTCGGTGGTGGTATTGTTCAGCTAGCAACTGTTGTTCCTAAGATATATACTAAAATGTTCGTCATATTGCATCCATGCCATCCCTTGATGGAGAAGATGTGTCACTCACACAGATTTATACTCGTGGCTCCTTTTTGGCACTGAGCTTACAAATAATAAACCTCTGACATCTCTTTTGGTGTGGGGATGTGCACAAATAATTATTTGGAAAAATATTCCTCATTCGATAATTCTTCGACCGTGGATATAATTAGGCAGAATTATGCGAAGAAATATTTTTTCAGGAACCTGGGAAGTCCAGAGGACCTTGAGGAATTCTTCATTAGAAAGGGAACTCTACTCTTCATGACCTTGGCCAAGATGGCTTTTTCAAGGATGGTAGATTTTGTATCCCCTGCATAGATCTGCGCTCAAATATCATGTGCTGAAAACCCTGGTATTTGAAATTGAATGGCCAGGATCGTTTGGGTTTGAGGAGAGTAAAGATATCTGTCGTGAATTTCTCAGGCTTCTTGACCTTCCGAGTTCATGGAAAAGCGGATAAAAGATTCCCTAGCAGAAATAATTGATGGAAACCATTTCACGGCGCAATTATTGATTTCAGCCAATATTATTCGATTTTATCGCCCATGTAAAGATTGTGGCACTATTATACCTCGATTTTACACACTTTCGTTGAGTGTCGTTCAGTGAATATTATAAAACGCTTTGTTAAACTTAATGTGAGAGGTCTGGACAAAGAAGAAGCGGATAAATATTTGAAGGCGTCCGTTCTATTTGGAAGAAAGTGGCGGCGCAAAAGACTGTCCTCTCGAACCAAGGCAATAAATAATGCACTTCTAGGTGCAAAATCACTGGTTTCAAAAAGGTTAGCGGATTACCAGCCTCTTCAGTCTTCAAATTTGAAGGCAATATTCCTGGCAGCTGCGGCGAGATATGGTTCCCTGGACCTTAGGATCCCATCTACAAAGGATGATTCTTGGACTTATGGAGCCCAAGAAATCCGATATTTCCCTTCCCGTTCTCCTCTCTACAAGGACATCATCAAAAAACTTTTAAAAAATTCAATGATTTTAAATAATTAATGTTTTAATACGTTTATTGGAATTTTTATATGGTTTTGTCAGTTTAATTACAGTTTTTTAAATAATTGTGTGTTCATTTGGGTGCTTAAATTTTAAACTAAAATGTTATATCATGATTTAATTTGCATTAGCATCACTTATATATATTTCTTTTGTTTTATATATTTATATGAACTGTGTCAATAATAATAATAAATAGAATAGGTGAAAGGAATGCCAAACATAAAACTTTTTCAAAAATGGACGAAAGCTTTTGATCACAAAAAAAATGTGCGAGTCGAATGATATATAGATTCAACTTCTGTTCTCGACGTTATAAAGTCATAATTTATTATTTGGAACATCATGGATAGCACTTGTGGAAAAATGTTTGAGTCAGGGGTAATTATCACATCAATAAAAAGGAGTTGTTTCTGAAAATGTTTCAAGCAGAAGTATTAATCTTGTCATACATCACTCGCTACAACTTTGTACCTTTGCCTGTATTGAAAGTATTTTAGTTTGTTTTATATATATTTTTTTCTATCAAATATCAATTTTATTTTTGGTCATATTTACGCCCTGATTTATTCTACTACCTATATTGTATGAACATCTATAATTTGGATTTAGGCATTTCATTTTTTTGGTACTCCTAAAGCATCTGTGTACAGGAAAGTTGCGTGCTTTATAACTACACAACGTCCATATTAAAAATCTCCCTTAGGTGTCCTAAGGAGTGAAATGTTTTTTTGACTTGATATACATATATTCAAAATTGACGTTTTGTTGTTAGTTCTAAATATGAACATTGCCATTAAAGGATATTTTAAGTGTAATTGACTTCCTTCAATCGGCGAGGGCATTTTTGCAAGTTAGAGGATGTTTTCGATTTTATCCTCCTTTAGTCCTTCAAAAGACGTCAAAAGACGCCCTTCAATAACATTTTTTCTTCACATTGCTTATATTTATACTTTTTAATAAAATCTAATATATTAAAATAACTTACTTGCGTGGGGGCTTCAATGGTGCTTCTCCCTGACGCGCGATGACCAACAAAGAGAGAATTGTTTTATTTTAATAACTGATATTTCATTAACCAAAAAAGTAACATCTCAAAATGGGTAAAAATGTCAGGACAGAATAAAGGATGCAATCAAGTAAATCACCTCGGAAACTTTGATAGAATGACTATTAAAAATGCAAAGTGTGTGAGCATACGTTTAGGCCGTAAGTAGCAAATATCTGGAGTTTAGTCTGCTTAAGGCTTGAAGTTAGACGACATAATTATCTTTATGGAGGACTATGATGCATTTAAAAAATAACTTTAATAGATATAATAAAAATATATAAATTGAAAGGTAAAACATTATAAACGCAACAAATGGATATCTACAGGTATGCAAACTTTTACCACTTAAGGCGTGTTTTAATATGGACGTTGTATAATTATAAAGCACGCAACTTTTCCTATACACAGATCAATGAATACTAAAACAATCAGGAATGGTAAATTCGCGCAACCTTTCAAAACCACAAATACAAAGTGGGATCGGACTAATTTATTTATTTGCCGCGTGAATGAATTAGTGGAAGTGTGTAGAGGAATCGTTTTAGAACTACCTATTTATCTTCAAACTAGACTACAATGGGGAAGGTTTGTGTTGCTCCGGGTTGCAAGAGTGGCTACAAACCAAAGGGCAATGAGAGGGAAAAAGAGACGGTTTCATACATTCCCAAGGATGAGTCCCTACGCCAACTCTGGACAAAGGCTGTTCCGCGAAAAAAATTGGATACCTTCAAGATATTCTGCGTTGTGTGACGTACATTTCATGCCCTCCGATTATAAGCCAGAATCTACTGACTCTAATCCATCGTGTGTTCAGACAGATCTGGAAAAACTCTGTCTTAAGATATTAAAAAAAGATGCCGTCCCTTCAATTTTCCAAATTTTCCTCAATACTATTCAAAAAGCCTCCTCCAAAGCGTTCCTCCACCTCAACCTCCTCCTCACGACTCCTTAATGTAAATGAGCGAATTTAAAAAAGATTAAGGCTTTTGAAGAGGCCGAATCATTTTAACACTCGAAGAGCTTCAAATTAAAATGGATAGGACTTGCCTTCCGAGCGACGTTCAAGAACATTATGATGAAAAGATAAAGAGCTGGTGTTTTCAAGATGAAATTTAGTCAGGAGGACCGTCAATAGACTTCAGTCTAAAGATTAATGAGAAATGACAATCCATATACCGTAAGCCAAACTTTATTCCTTAACCTTCTTTATTTATATATTGTTTTTCACATATCAAAACTTGACTATTCCTTAGTATTTCTTATTAATACTGATTCATACAAACTACGATGACTTTATTCCCTGCTATGTTGTATTTTTCAGGTGAAAGATAGAGATCTATCTTTTAACATCTCGAACATATCACCAAGAACAATCATATTACAAAATGTGAACCCTTCTTAAATTCATTGGCATCAAACTCTTCCACCAATCAACTATTTAGCTTGGGAAAATGAATTAAACACAGCTTTAATCATTTGACAAATATCTTGCCCCATTTGGCCGACGCAAAAGAGAGAAAAATTAAACTTTTTTTTTTTGAAGAATATCATAAGTTTAGGCAAAATTTCACTGAAAGATCTGGAATATCATTTTTCTGAGGATATAAATTCAACAAATGAAAAGACTAAGTCTTCTTTCTTTAAATATATTTTCCAATTTAAAAACATTTTACTTTTAAAGATTCATTTAAATATATTAATGACGTATCTTATAGTTTACTTTTGTTCTGGTATATCGCGCATTCCTTATGTAAAACTATAGCCTGTCATTCTTCGCACAATTTATTGACAGCTTTAAATAAAAAATTCGATGTAAAACTATTCTCTTTGGAAAATATTGATGATGAAAGTAAACTTTAGATCAAATTAATCGAGGTGGGCTAACTCGTCCTTCTGATGTTCTTTTTTTAACGTGTTCCTTTGTTTAACATTTTTTCGAAATTCAAAATTCAAAAAGTATCTTCAAGAGTTTGATTACTTCCCTTCTTCAAAAATATTTTGTTCTTTCGTTATTAAAATTTTGGAAAATGATACTTACGCTTTGGAAATTATTTGTAGCAGAATGAGAAGAAGACCATTCCTTTGAAAATGTATTCCTCAAATCGCTGCTTTTTGCAGAATATCTTAAATGTATCTATGTTTATTAATATATGTCCATAAAATTTGTAAAATAGTAAAAAATATAATTTGTTCTCAAAATCATAATTTGTTATGAAATAAATAGGAAAGGGGAGAAGTACGCGTAGTCTCCTTTTTCCTTTTTAGATCCCTCATCGTATTTTCCCTCGCCGAGCCTTCTTTTCCTGTTGTTTTAGTATCATTGCACAGATACTGTAGGAGTACCATTTTTTAAGGTTCAAGATAAATTGTAGGAAATAGCAATTATTAAAAGACAATTTTCTATTATTCAATCCAGCCCACTTCACTAAAGCATAACTCTGGTATCAGTAGGTAATTAAAGATCAGGACAATCATAGAGCAAGAAAATTATTTTAAAAGATGCTAACGGCCTATCATTTTCCAGACAATAGAATATAAGTTGGGTGCAGAGTTTTCATCTTGAAAGAAATATTATAAAAGTCTCTATGTCACTAATTATCACAAAGATGAGGACATATTCTTCGTTATGTTTTAAATAGTGTTTTACCGATAATTAGATATAGGTTCTATAAATTGTCTGGCGACAAAATATACATATTGCATCACATAATTTGACATTCCATTATTTGATGCCTGTCTGAGAACATTGTATGAAAACTACGTCTTTCCAATATACTCATAATAATGAATAAATTCACTCTTTGATTATAAACTTCCAATCAATTGTTAATGGAAAATATAAAAATGTTTTTGGGAGGAAGGGATCTGATGAGTTAGTCACCCACTTTGAATTGCTCTTTCCAAAATGATGTACCAAGCTAACACATAGAAAGCAATTTCCCAGAAAAAAGAGTTTTTTAAACGCATGTTAGGATCAATTTAGCAATTATAATGTCAAATTTACAATTTTATCAAATTATTTTGAAAATAATGAGAATTAAGCTAATTGTCTATAAATCTACCATATCTTTCAAACAAATCAAATACTGATAAATAAGAAAAACTAAAAAAACTAATTAATTTTAGCAGCAAAACTAGCAACAAAAAATAATAATATCAAGTGCCTTCAATTCTACGCTTTAATGGCAATGACTTAACATTATGTTGTTTTCTTTATTCACTTTACAAAAGTAGACATCTTGAAGTATGATGATGATTAAAAAAAGTTAATTAGTTTTAACATTATTTGGACAGCCAGAACACAATAATCGCTTTATTGTTTGTAAATTAGATAAAGCCTTATTTCATGATGAACAGGATTATTAAGTTTAATTAGTGGTATTGGAAAACAATAAATTTTATGCCAAAAATACCTTAATCATTGCCATGATAGGAAAAAAACAAAGTATTTTATGCTTATGTTTCATTAATTAGTTTATGTTCTGTTCACATGTAGACAAATATATCTCAGCTCACGTCATTATAAAATATGGGATTTACTTATGAGGAAAGATATATCTGTAACGTCATATGATGACTAATTCGAACTTAGTTTTGAAAACTGCATATTTTCCTTCGTTGCTCATCCTTATTTAAGAAATCGTATATTCAAAACTGTCTCACTAAGTAAAGGATATCAGTTTTCTGTTCACAGGCCAGCTATTATGATTTAAAAAGGCTTTTACATTTTCATGATATCTACATTTTACGTTATGATCCTGAATACACAATGCTATATATAAGGGGATGATTAAATAAACATATAAATACACATCATAGTCAGATCCGAGGCCAGAAGTCATTCTGAAAGGGGGCAAATTGCAATGTATGATGTGAGCACAAACATGCAGAGACTTGGTTGATTTGTCGTTCATTAGTAATGAATAATACATGACTTGTAGGTAGGTTCTTTTTCAATAAAATCTTCTTGAATGTCTTCCTCTGGCGAAAAACACATTCCTAGGGGTGTTGTCTTTTTATTATATTTCTTTTTGAAGAAAAAGTATTCCTTTAAAAATTAAAAAACAGTCGTCAGTTTTTTCTTCAACATTGATATAAAAAATATGGATAAACTTATTTATTAAAAAAGTTTCCACAATTTTTTTGCATCTTTTTAAGTATCACTAGCGCCCGGTCATTAGATGGTAATGAACTATTACGAAATCCCTGGGTTTTTTAGAATAACTTAGATTATTTATTTTGAAAAAGGAATGATAAACGAA